>OY755253.1:32449501-32679501 GCA_963576725.1 Azorinus chamasolen | reverse complement strand
AAATATTAAGAAGAGAGTAAAGTGAAACAATATGTTTCTCCCTGCTTTAATCCTGATCCAGGCTGCGTAATTGCACCAAGTAAGAGAACGATGACTTCGGTTCCGGATTAGAAATCTTTCACTAATTTCATTCAATAGTAAACAAAAGCATGTGATATCCGCAGTAGACAGCATATTTGTAGGATCTTAACAACAGACAGTAGGTAAGTACAAAACCCAGTTTCATTTTAGTTGTTACAAATGCAGACACACATACATATGTACTTAGTTTGAAATTCGATTGACCTGGCTGTTTTTAGGAGCTATGCAGCGTTGCATAAATCATCACATGACAGTGTTGCGATCAACAGGCCGCGACCACTGTTCAGTCCACTCACTGGTCACCACACTGTATGTAAAACATAATGGCACCAAATACTGTTAAAACTGAAATAATGTTCAAACGACTTAAAACCCCGATACAAACAAATAAACCACTGAGTGGCGGACTGTTGAACAAGCTCCTATGTAAAACTCTTTTCTTCATATAAACGCATTCTCACGCATTTGCAAACAGATTAGACAGATTAGACCCAGATCAGGCGGTTCCCATCCGAGTCGTCTGATCAAGGTTTGCTTTGTTTGCGATGGCATCTGATTCTACAATGTCTGCCACAGTCAAACATTCATTTGTTGATTATGCTTTAAAATAGTTCAATATTATCAGAATATTAACCTTTAGCCTTCTATGGGCGGATGAGTGAATGCCTATGCAAAAGGTTTGGATCCAGATGATCCGGGTCCAAACTGTTTGACAGCCTGATTGCATTTTGGTAGACAAATTGATTATAGGTTGAATTGTGAAAATGTAGCAGGTGAACAATTCTAATTTACTCAGCA
Source organism: Azorinus chamasolen (assembly GCA_963576725.1). Taxonomy (NCBI): domain Eukaryota; kingdom Metazoa; phylum Mollusca; class Bivalvia; order Cardiida; family Solecurtidae; genus Azorinus; species Azorinus chamasolen. The sequence continues at coordinate 32,678,622 of OY755253.1, read as the reverse complement.
GGCTAAAGGTTAAACAGGACAAATGTTAACAATTTACCTGATAGAGACGCATTGTGCACGCCTTTGTTAATAGAATAAACCCCGATAAAATAATTATTAGTTACACGGTGGTTCGGCAGGGTGTACGGGTTTGTATGACGGTTTTCCTGAGGCCGTTCACGTGAGTGGTCTCATCCAATCACATTCCCAGAATTTATGTTATTCTGTTATTTCTCAAAATAAGTTTTCTATATATCAGTTGTGTTATATATCAAACAACGACCTGTTTTTTTTATTCAAAGGTATTACATACTAATTAACTATACAGTTGAACTTCGATATCCCAAACTTAAAGGAACCGTATGAATTACTGCGAGATAACAGAGGTTAGAATCATCCGACTTTTAACCTAAACAATTTCTCCAGATCACAGCATAATGCAGGTTTAAAGTTATGTACTGAAAGCTCCTGTAGAAGCTTTTAGCACACATTTCGACCTGCAATAAGGTCTCACATGTGATACAAACAAACCACTGAGGGAAGAAGTGTTGGATAGACGCCTCGGTATAATTCTTCCACTCATATAAACACCTTTGCAAACAGAGTGATCCTGTAAGAGCCATCTGATCAGGGTCTATTCTGTATTTTGATGGACTTATATAGACATGATTTTTAACCTGAGCAATTTCTCCAGATCACAGCTTAATGTCGGTTTAAAGTAATGCTGAAAACTCATGTAAGGGCTATCAGCATAACTTTCGACATGCATTAAGCTCTAACACGTGTTTCTAGATATGAGTAGTGGAACATTTTTACTCCCGAGTTATCCAAAGGTTCGAGTTATCTGAGTTCGATTTATCGAATTTCAACTGTATTTGTACTAGAGTCTTTACGATATATCATTCACCATCTACAGCTGAGATACAGTACTATATCAGCGAATCTAACACCTCGTATGCTAGTGCTTCCACGTTGTGCAGCACATTAGCTACTCCTCCCATTGTGTACAGCCAGAATGGTAACTCAATCGCCATTAACATAAACAACATCCATGATTCACAAGGCGTGATTACAGATGGACAGGCTTTCTGGATTGGCTACATCGAAGAATATACAGCTTTTCTATACAAAGGTATAATGCTTCTTATGCTTTGAGTACCAATACAGCCAGTGCACTGCAAATTAACCATTGTTTTTAAATGTTAATAATGGCATGTGAATAATAAAAAAATGTGGTCATGGTAACATAGTAGAAGCATATCTATATAATTCAATAAGCAAATAGAGCAGCACCTAATTAACCCTTTCCCTGATATAAACGTATTTTCACGCATTTGCAAATAGAGTAGACCCAGATCAGATGGCTGCTATAGGGCCGTCTGATCAGGGTCTGCTCTGTTTGCTAATGAAATTTGAAAGACTGTTTCTTTACTTTGAAAAAAATGACTACAATGTTCTACCTTCCATATTTCATTATACATGTAATTATTTTGTCGAATAATATTCAGCAGATATTGAAATTTGGAATAAAATCTACACATGGAACAGAGAAACGGTTAAACAGCTCCTACAGGAACCTTTGCTCCGTTTGCAAATGCGTTACAAGACGTTCATATAGGGTACAGGTTTAATTTAATATAAATGTGACACTATCCTTTATGCTAAATAGCAAGTACGAGTGCCCATTATTACTATAGTCCATATACATATCAGCTACAACAACATGTAAAAAATATAAACACTAACCATTATCTTCATATAGGCGTGTTTTCAAGCATTTGCAAACAGAGAAGACCCAGATCATACGGCTCCTATAGGAGCTGTCTGATCAGGGTCTGCTCTGTTTGCTTATGGAATTTATAAAATATGTTTACTATTTACTTTCTAAACGGGCTGCAATGTTCCATCTTCCATATTTCACCATAACAATGTTGTCCATGAATAGTCAGTAGGTACTGAAATTTGGAACAAACGTAGAACATGGAAAGAGTTAAGACAATAAAACAAATCAACACAGTTTGTAGCAGTTGTATGCAAAACGCAATTCTGATATATATTCAACATTCTCTTACCGAAGGTTGTGCTTTACCAAGTTATGTGAACTCTTCCGTCCACATGAACATGACGAAAGACCCGGGTACATGTTTTTCAAAATGTAGAGCAGGCTTGATTGGACTCCAGGTATCCAAATTTTGTTAGTTGTTTCTTTCAATATCCTTGTTCTATACAGATATGTGTGCTTTAAAATATCGTGCTGAAGAATTAAAAAACTACATTAGTTCATTGCTTTCTTAGTAGAGCTATTTATCAAAAATAATATTGCATCAAAATTTATCACTGAAAAAATGATTTACTGGCAAACAGTGTAGACGTTGACCAATGACTCCCTCGGTAACCTTAATCTGGGTCTATACGGTTCGCCAATACTCGGCTCTGCACTTTAAAGTCCCATTATAGTTTTACGTGAATTAATTTCCGCGCTCAGGTAACTATCAAATGTTCATACTAGAGGTTTGTATAGAAAACAATATTACGTCCTATTTGTAAAGGAAAACAAGTAGAGCAAGCTGAACCTTATATAGAAATTATGTTCTATTTTGAACTTATGCTAAGTGCGACCAAACAAGAAATGTAAAAATGCAAGCAACTAGATCCATATGACTGGCGTTTATTTGTTAAAGCGGACGATATATATCGACTGCGGCCACTGTATTCTAAGTTATTTTCTATTTTCCTCATTTTCCTCTGGTATCAGCTTTGAAATGCGGACTGCGCTGTTAGTCAGGATTTTGATTAATTTCTTTGAGACGCGATAAGACGCGATGATGACGTTACAGTAGATCATTTGCATTTAGCTGATGATCTGGTCAAATGGTGATTCCCATGGGGAATTCGTTCATTTCTTCGAAATGAAAGAGTTTTCGAGCAAAGTGCCTTGTTTATTATTGTTGTAAAAGTACGTTAGAGTCATGCAGGAAACACGGCATTTAACCCCCGCCCAAACAGCACCATAATTAACAGTAAAATGTACATGTATATAAAAGACACAAAGAAACGCACAAAGGCAAAACAAACATACAATAGGGGGAAGATGGAAGTACCGCATTGGAACGGTCAGTGACAAAAGTCACGGGGGGGGGGGGGGGTTAAACCGGTTTTTAGGCGCACAACCTCACACTTATTCCATCCCCACCCTAAAAGGCAAAACGTGTAAATAAATGTACCCCCTATCCGACTAATCTACAACAACCGCGATGGCAAATACAGTGGTAAAGTGCATGTAAAACAAAAACATATTTAAGTAAAGTAACTGTATCCACCTATCGCTATTGTACTCAATGATTGAGCTGCAAACAGAGTAACTGTAGAAAAGTAATAAAGGGTACGACAAAAACGAGATGGTACAAATATCCGACATCCTCCATCTTTTTACCAAAAATCGTTATTTTGAGTTTTTCATAAGGACATCATGTGTAGCATAATAGTCTGCTATTGGTTAAAGGTTGCTTACCGACTAAGGGTTAATTCATGGTGCAGTGTACTTACAAGAGTACTTACAATGGTATATACATGTAGATATATCATTATGTCTAGAGGCAAGGTCGAGAGTTCATATGTCAAATAAGCCTTGCTAGAGCGTGCAGGCTTGTCAAAGTCAGTTTGTATAAATAAGTGTAGAAGTACGAGACAAGGAGGAGAACCAGAGAGAGATAGAGAGCTGGAGAGTGGAGAACCATGTATGTTAGTAAGATGTCACTATTCGAAGATTAAAATAATGAAGAAAACTTTGGTCTAACTTGTCATTACGCCGCATAGGCGTTTATGGTGCCACGTGACCAAGGATCTGGAGTAATTGCGGAAAATGTCTGAGTACGGGTAAACCATTTCACTTTGTGGCGTGTGGTTTTTTGATCTGTAATAATGGCGGAATTTAGATTGACTCAGACTTCGGAAAGTTTAGCAAATCAATTAGAAAATGTGTCGGCACAAAATGTAAACTTCACTTTTGATGGAAAAAGGAACGAATTCGAATCATGGATAAGAAATATACACAAATTTGTGTTAGTTAATAATACCTAAGAATCAAAGAAAAACTTAATTGCTTTAAGATCAAGCACAGGGATTGTGTCAGAATTCATACAAAACGTTTACAGAGTAATCAAGATTTAAGTTGGCAACAGTTGAAAAATGAATCGGAAAATCAGTTTGGAGAAGTAACAGATGCCTATCATAATTGTTTTTACTGCTAAGCAACATTAAACAACAAAGAGGTGAAAATGTACAGATGTTTACAGAAAGAATACAAGTTTTGGCTAAGATTGCTTATAAAATTGTTGAGCAAAATAGAGAATAATTGAGCATCAATTAATTTGGGTTTTCACAGAGGGGTTAATTGATAAGGATACTAGAGAATATCTGATCAGAAAAAAATCCGAAATCGTTTCTAAGCGCAATAGATTTAGCCGTAGGTGAACATAATGTCGGAGAACAAAATCAGATAAACATCAAAGGAAAAATGACAAAAGAGAGATCATACGGGAAAAAAGAAAGCGGAAACGGAAGAAAAGAAAATTTTCTATCAGTAGTGTCAAATCGGAGATGTTGCGTGTAAACAAAGAGTATACGCATGCGCGTAGGGTAAAAAAACGATGCTGGTTTTGTGGGCAGGTCGGACACGTAAAATTTGAATGCAAATAGTTTAAACAGTAGACATTCGGGAAACTCAGACGTTTCCGTCATAACGAGATCGGTGTTCGGAAACAAAATACTGTTGGATCATAAACTGTTAATGCAAATATGTAAATACCCGATTCATGCTTAATCAAGATAGGAAACAAGCAGGTTAGAAGTTTGATAGATACAGGAGCCTCAGTGAGTGTATTACATAAAAAAGAATATTTGATTCAATCAAGCCTAAAAATACCACTTTCTAAAACACATATTAAACTTGAGTCGGCTTCCAGTGGTAATTTACAGGTTGTAGGGTGTGCGAATTTGAAAATTAAAGTAAGCAAGCTATTTTAGACCACACGTTTGTAATTGCCAATAACCTAAACAGAAATTGTATTCTAGGAAGCGATTTTTAACCGCAAATAGCTGTCGAATTTATTTTGATCTAAACTGTATTAGAATTAAATATGAATATATTCCGCTGGAAGATGACAGATGTATGGCATCAATAATTAGACTAAATAAAACTACAAATCTCAAACCACAAACTATAAATCAAGTTCAAGGAAAACTTAAAGCTAATCCTAGTATAGAAAATAATTGTGACTATGAAGTTTGTTCAGTGAAAACAGGGTATATTTCAGAAGAACCTAGCTTACAATTAGCTCCCGCTTTGGTGCATTAAACAATCGTTGTACCGATAATTATCACACATGAATCAGACAAAACAATTAAATTAAAAAAGGTTAAAAGTAATCAGGAAAATATGATAGAGTCGGTTTTCAATCAGAAAAATGAAGAGTGTTGAACTATTCACAAGCCGAATTTAAATAGTGTGCCTGATTTAAATACACCCACGCAACATTTTGAAAAAATACAACAGCTCATACAGAAAAACGAGGAGAATTCTCGAAGTCTTAATATGATATATGTAAAATTCCGAATGTTAAATGGAAAAGTAGTAAAGTCAAGCAGGCAAAGCCACATGCAAGACGCAACCACCACCAAAACACCGATAGACAGCATGACACAGACACAGACACACACACACACACACACACACACACAACCACACACCCAAACGCACACACCCAAACGCACACACACACACACACACACACACACACACACACACACACACACACACACACACACACACACACACACACACACACACACACACACACACACACACACACACACACACACACACACACACACACACACACACACACACACACACACACACACACACACACACACACACACACACACACACAGACACACGCACGCACGCACGCACGCACGCACGCACGCACGCACACACACACACCCACACACCCACCCACACACACACACACACACCCACACACACACACACACACACACACACACACACACACACACGAAATGAACACAGAAAACACCAAAAGACACACAAGAACCAGGGACAAACGTTCCACACATGAACAAATCACAATCACAAAGACGCAAGGCAAACAAAAGGAAGGGTGACAAAATTCCTACGATAACGCGCCGATTAAGCAGAGTGCTTATAGAATGCCTTTTGGGCAATGACAAGTACTAAAATAAAAGCTTGATGTTAGATCTAAGATATTAGATGTTGATATTATTAGAAAAAGTAGTAGTCTTTGGAGCTCTCCCTGTTTACTAGTTTCCAAACCAGATGGTTCAAACAGGTTATGCATTGACTTCGGAGCAATAAACCGGACAGTCCATCCCACTTATTTTCCTTTACCACAAATTGATGATATTTTAAGCATACTAAATGGGGCTAAATATTTTACGACACTAGATTTCAGTCAGGGATATCACCAAGTAGAATGGATGAAAACAGTAAGGCCAAATCCGCTTTTAGTACGTTTTTATGACTTTTTGAATTTAACAGAATAGCTACGGGGATAAACCTAGCCACAGGGAATTTTGCACAAATAATTTTGCAGACTTTAGAAGGCTAAGTAGCTTATCTCGTTTTTAGTTCCGCATTAGAAGATTATCTAAAGCATATACAGCTAGGTTCTGACAGACTTAAACAAAATAAGCTCAAATTAAAACTTATAAAGTGCCAAATAAACACCACTACATACCTTGGACACGTAATCTCAGAGGAAGGAATTAGACCAGACCCGAAAAGGGTGGAAGCTTTAACAGACTTTCAAATTCCGAAAAATGTAAAAGGGGTTAGGTCATTTCTTGAAATGTCGGGATATTATAGGAAATTCATTCAAAACTACGCTGAGATAGCTTTACCTTTAACGAGGCTAACAGAAAAGTGAATATGAGGCCAGTTTTAACTAAATCATAAAAGTACAAAAATGAGTCATGCAGGAAACACCACATACAGAACAAACAGTCGCCCGAACAGCAACACAAGGAAACAGCAAATGTACATAACTATAAAAACATCAAGAGACGCACAAAGACAAAACAAACGTACAGTAGGAGGAAGATGGAAGTACCGCATTGGAACGGTCAGTGACAAAAGTCACTGGGGGTGTTAAACCGGTTTATGGGCGCCCAACCTCACACTTATTCCATCCCCACCCTAAAAAACCAAACAGTGTAAATAAACGTATCCCATCTCCGACTAATCTACAACAACCGCGATGGCAAATACAGTGGTAAAATGCATGTATAACGAAAACATTTAAGTGAACAAACTGTATCCACCTATCGCTAGTGTACTCAATGATTGAGCTGCAAACAGAGTACATTGTAACTGTAGAAAAGTAATAAAGGTTACGACAAAAACGAAACAGTACAGATTATCTGACGTCCTCCTTCCGGTTTCTGGATTTAAGAGGTCGCCTTCATAGAGTACTAAACCTTTCTTGTCGGCGTACATGCAAAGAGGCCAGCGTGATTGCCAACTGTAAAATGGTTGACAACCAAACATGTAGTATGTGGTAGTACTATAGGATCATATCCCTTTTTAATGAATTTTTTAACATATGTGATGAACAGTGAGAAAATGGGCTATCCAATAATCAGCTAAAATTGATACCAACTGAATACCGCTTAAGCCGGTGCTAGGGGGCGTGAGCAGTGTTGCACTTTCAATTACTGTTCATGAATAGACTCAATAAAACCGAGTCTGCAATTTTCTCTTTTTGTGTTGCAATTTTTGCTCTCGGGGATTACCCCTTTTCAGAATTTATCGCATCCTAATATCAATGCAGAATACGTTTTATACACTGATGCATGGATTGTTTGTCTAGGTGCAGTATTACCACAATCTGAAACAGGCAAGGTTGAAGATGACAAACCAATAGTTTTCATAAGCTAAACGTTATCCAGATCGCAAAGAAAATACAGTACTATTTTAAGAGAAACATTGGCTATTAGTTTTGCGCTAAAAAGTTAGACTGTTACTTATTTGGCGGGAAAATAAAAATTCGGACGGATCATTGCCCACTAATCTATTTGCTAAAAGGAAAATTCGACAACAAACTATTAAAAAATACGCACTAGAAATTTCATGTTATGACTGCAAAATAGAATATATTCTAGGGGTCTCGAATGTGGTAGCCGAAATGCTATCAAGAAATCTTAAGGGTAAAACTTCCGTCAGCGATGACAGTTGTCATGACGACAGCGGGGTAGACCAAACATTAATAGGGCGATAAACAATGCATGTTTTAACCTCAAGGAAATAGTGGACTCGGCCAACCAGTTAAATTATCCCGAGTTAGACAAGCCAAATAGCATCCGGGCACTAGACATGAGCTCAGAACAAGTTAAAGATGTAGAATTGGCTAAAGTTATATCCAAATTAAAGCATAATGAAGTTTCACAGAATGAAAGTCGTAAATTTCTATCAAAGACAACATACTTTTTTTTTATTTCAAATGCAGATGAGGATCCACTATTACGCGTATATATACCTAGCCATCTTAGGGAAGCATTAATGCAAGGCTATCATAAACTTTCGCATGCAGGAATTAGTCGGTCATATGCTACAATCAAGCGGTTCCATTATTGGCATAATATGTATAAGAATCTATATGAATATGTAAAGAAATGTGTGCCTTGTCAAACAGTAATATTAAAGCTATTTTGAGCACCTTTGAAAGAGCCGGAACTTCCTAAATACCCATTCAGCGTCCTCATCACCGACATACAGGGACCTTTTCCATTAACACCTAGCGGTAATCGGTTTATAATCAGTTATATTTGTAAACTGACTAATTGGGTAGAGATAATACTTATGTCAGACAATCAGACAATTCAAATGAATTGGTATTACAGACTTTCTTTGAATGGAAAAGTAGTAAAGTCAAGCAGGCAAAGCCGGATACAAGATGCAGCCACCACCAAAACACCGATAGATAACATGACACACCCAAACGCACACACATACACATACACGCACGCACGCACACACACACGCGACGCACACACGCACGCACGCACGCACACACACACACACACACACACACACACACACACACACACACACACACACACACACACACACACACACACACACACACACACACACACACACACACACACACACACACACACACACACACACACACACACACACACACACACACACACACACACACACACACACACACACACACACACACACACACACACACACACACACACACACACACACACACACACACACACACACACACACACACACACACACACACACACACACGAGATGAACACAGAAAACACCAACAAACACACAAGAACTAGAGACAAACATTCCATACATGAACAAAATCACAAGCACAATGACACAAGACAAACAATAGTAAAGGTGACAAAGAGAGTACCGCCTTGTCACGGTCAGTAGCAAAAACACCACTGGGGGTTTAAACCGGTTTACGGACGTCCTAACCTCACACTTCTCTCAAAGTCACCCTAGCTTTACAAATAGTGTAAATAAAGGTATCCCGCCGGACTTATCCACAACAAAGAAGACGATAAACACATGACATTATGTAAAACATAGCGTAATAACTGTGAAATCCTTAAATATGTACTCAATGACTTTGCTGAAGTCAGAGCACCTGCAGGGAAGCCGTTAAGGGCACGACAGGGAAAAAGAAATACATGAGTCTATTAAGTGGTATTAAGAATAATAACAGATAATGGGTCTAATTACACATAAAGACTGTTTAGAGAAACAATGTCTGAGTTGGGTATAAACCATATCACGACTTCGACTTACCACTCTCAGGCAAATGTCAGATGCGAACGTAGTCATGCGACGCTCAATTCAATTCTAATTAAGCTTGTACAAGACAATGTCACAGACTGGAACCTGGTTTTAAACCAGGCGGTTGCAGGGCTTAGATTTAATTTTACTCAAAGTGAGAATCATAGTCCTTTTCAATGGGTTTTGGCCGTAATGTTGTATTGCCTATTGATAATCTGCTTGGCACTAAACTTCCTCATGAAATTGATGGTAAAGTGTATCAAAATCTAAAAGCCGCTCGTATAAAGCGAAATCAGCTAATCAATTCTACTATGCAAGAGGTACAGTTCGAAGTGAATGGTATGGTTTACTACAAAAACTTCAATAGAAAGAGTAAATTACAACCGAATGGGTGCCATTTTTCAGAATAATGGAAAAATTGAATGATAGGTCGTTGTAAATAAAAAATAAAACAACACAATTTGATAACAAGGTAATCAAATGCAATGTAGACAAGCTCAGAAAAGCAAATATCGCCGACTGGTCTTTTCCAGACAATAAAATAGTGGGTCAGCGTCCAATCAGAGTTTGTAGATACATATTTCCTCCACAAGAAAATTCTAGTGATGAAGATAATAGTTATGATGAAGATAGTGCGCCTAATAATTAGGTTGCTAGTGGATTAAACAGTGGTAGACGGCAGATGAAGAAGCGTATAATACAGAGGCATAAAACTCTAAAAATCGTCATCAGAAGACAATATTCCGTTAAAAGATCTAGCCATACGTTTGCGAAAAGCTGGAAATAATTATATTACAAGTGAACGTCTAACACAGACGAAATCCTCAGGGCCCGAGGACGAATCGGTGTTAGATCCAGTTCAAAATATAGACATATCAGTCCATTACGAAAGTAGTACAAACAATGCCTCGGGCAGTTTGTTGTCAAGTAATTATATTGATATGGCCAAGTAAATTACAGAAAAAATATGCATTTTAAGTAATAGACTTAATTACAGTAGGAAGACATATTAAGTAAGGTAGACTTAATTGCAGTAGCGAATTGATCCTTAATTAGATATCAAATTCTTTAAAATAAGACAAGAGGGTATCGAAAATGTCTTACGGCTGAAAAGAAACTAGGCGTATACCTTTAAAGGGTACTCGTTACAATGTTACGTATTAAACGTAAGATAGACCCGACAGATGTGTCACGGTCTAGTCCATGCTAAGTGGATAATTGATCTAGATCATGTAAATAATATACGGCATTAAGGTAGTGAATTGTTGTAAATAGAATTTAATCTGTTTAATTTAAACTATATTTGATTTTATTGTGGTTGAAATATTGTATGGTTAAGGTTTGTATGAAAAATTGTAGTGGACGCCGACAGTTCACTTTAAGATGACACAAATTGTCTTAACAAGTAAGATAATGTTAGCATATGGGGTAATTGTAATACAGTGTAATACCTATATAATGCACATATGAATTACAAACAAATCCTTTAATTCTTAATGGTCTAGTGAAATAATCATATAAATAATACGTATACTTAAGGAGTTCAAGTTACTAAATGTATATTTTCACCTCAGATAAAATAATAAAACCAATAATATTATAATTAAATGAGAGATAATTTATTTCGCGTTCGATTTTCAATGGTTGTCAAACTTCAATGTTGAAAATTCAAAGTTTAAATAGATTACGAAAAGGAATACGAAAAATTAAACTAGAGCTAGTTCATTGAGGGATTTCATTGAGAAACAGAATTTCAAAGTCAAAAAGCAGATCGGGATCCCAACAAGTTTACCCGTGGAATGGCAAGCCAAACACCATCGCCTGAGATACAAAGACAACATACAGCACATTCTTTAACAGTGTGTATTTACGTAATGGACCAAAACACGAACCTTGTGTCACCCATAGCAATGTCAAAACTGTGGCATACGAATAGGCCTGGATGCAGGCGAAATCAATGAACACACACATTACACATTGAAACTGAAACCGATCTGAGTTCCCAGTAAAATTGCGGACTTTAGTAACCATGACAACCTCGGGTGGATATAAGTCACGGAGTACAAAGATGACTAACATTCGGAGCGGAAGATATGTCGAGGACACCCATGAGCGATTATGTGATCGAGTTTAAAAGTAATTACCTGGACCTCAGATGACAAGCACAAAGACGTAAGGCAGACAAAAGGAAGGGTGACACAGAGAGTACCGCCTTGGCACGGTCAGTAGCAAAAATACCACTGTGGGTTTAAACCGGTTTACGGACGTCCTAACCTCACATTTTCTCACCCTAGCTTTACAAATAGTGTAAATAAAGGTATCACCGCCGGACTTATCCAGAAATGGAAGGAGAACGTCGGATATCTGTACTATTTCATTTTTGTCGTACCCTTTATTACTTTTCTACAGTTACTCTGTTTGCAGCTCAATCATTGAGTACACTAGCGATAGGTGGATACAGTATGTTCAATTAAATGTTTTTTTGTTATACATGCACTTTACCACTGTATTTGCTGTCGCGGTTGTTGTAGATTAGTCGGAGAGGGGATACGTTTATTTACACTGTTTGTCTTTTAGGATGGGGATGGAATAAGGGTGAGGTTGGGCGCCCATAAACCGGTTTAAACCCCCGGTGACTTTTGTCACTGACCGTTCCAAGGCGGTACTTCCATCTTCCTCCTATTGTATGTTTGTTTTGTCTTTGTGCGTCTCTTGTTGTTTTTTCTACCCATGTATATTTGCTGTTTCCTTGTGTTGCTGTTCGGGCGAGTGTTTGTTCTGTATGTGGTATTTCCTGCATGACTCATTTTTGTACTTTTACCCACAACATAGACGACGGTGAACACTGGACAACATGCAAAACATAGCATAATAACTGTGACAATCCGTCAAATATGTATTCAATGACTTTGCTGAAGTCAGAGCACCTGCAGGGAAACCGTTAAGGGTTACTTTCCAGATTTTAGTAGTTACTGTTTTGAACATACACAATCACAACGTAATGACGTAAGTCCTGTCATCAGAAGTACATTAAGTGATAGCAGAAATTAAGTGTAGAAAAGGTACATTTAGATTAATGACAAGAATAGTTATGTGCTACTTGTTTATGTCTACATTGTGTTACGGACAAGTCTTTTTTAGGAGGGGACATGTGTAGCATAATAGTCTGATACTGGTTAAATGTTGCTTACTGACTAAGGGTTAATTCATGGTGCAATGTACTTACAAGAGTACACATGCATGGTATATGGATATATCATTATGTCCAGAGGCAAGGTCGAGAGTTCATATGTCAAATAAGCCTGACTAGAGAGTGCGGGCTTTCTCAGAGAGAGCTGGAGAGTAGAGAACCATGTATGTTAGTAAGATGTCACTATACGAAGATTAAAATAATGAAGAATACTTGGGTCTAACTTGTCATTACGCCACACATGAGACTTAAATGATTAAATGTACGCCAGAGAAACACTTAAAACGTTCGCTTCAGAAAGCACTTACTCAAGGGACATTTATTCAAAAGGTCCTACCAATGATATCTGCTTTAAATGTTTATGAGTTATATACAAATTCATCTAAGATAAGGGGATATTGATTATATCTAAGCTGTATGTTTCAGGTAGATACAAATGCATCTAACTATAATAAGGATAATGATAATGTCTAAAATAGAACAACAGATGCATCTTAGATATAATAAACACCCGTTTAAACTTTGTTTTGTTGTCAGCAACATTTGCAACCCATGCGTCTCCTCAGCGTCTAAATTGTTTGACACTCTGTCAATAGTCTCTCAAACTCTCAATCGACATCGCATACATAGCTGAAATTGAACAGGTCCATATCTGAGCAGACAGTATTTGTTTCAAAGCCGGGTAAGGGTTAATCAGAATAGAAACTTCTGTCAAATCCATTTTAGACACATTCCACCTTAATCTATATTTAGACATATTCCTTCATTGACTGAATGTAGACAATATTTGGATATATTAACTGAAAAAGAAAAGAAAAACATTTTTTAGAATTGAGTAATTTGAAACCATTGTTATAAAAAGTAATCATAATGGTTTTACAGATGCATCAAACGGCGTCAATATGAGGGATGGGATTAATTTCTGTCTGATTGTATATTTGGTAAGGAAACGACGTGTCACTGTATAACAAGGCTTCCAGCCGCCAACCAACTGCTAGAAGATGGCTGTAACGAGAGCTGCTCCAAACCACCAGGCGTCCTATGTGGAAGCCTTCACCATGTGTCAGTCTACCAGAACGGTAATTTGTTGGAAACTATCGAAACAGTGCAGTTTTTATGATTTCTTGCTACTAACAAACAGTTCTTTTATCGTCTAAAAAGTCGTTTAGTCTGAAACACTCAGTTGTTTAAGGCTTTTTTCCTGTCGTGCCCTTAACGGCTTACCTGCAAGTGCTCTGACTTCAGCAAAGTTATTGAGTACATATTTGACGGATTGTCAAATACAGTGGTAACGTGCATGTAAGAAGCCTATTGTTATTGCCAATGTCATTGTTGAATGCCTTTAGGTTTTTTCTATTTTCAGTTATGCACTTTATGACGAGCGATGACAGTGATTATAATTGTTTGATGTTTGAATTTTATTCTCAAACGTATTTCTGGGGTCGATGTACAAATTATCAGCAAACAATGTGTCAAAATAGTAAGTAATGAAGCCGAAAATATAAAATATAGATTTCCTGATCGATTGAATTTCATTTTGTTGTTTATTATAATTAATGAAAGTCATTCAATATTGCATTTGTAATTAGTCTGAATAAGTTGTTTCCTTTCCTAAACGGTTGTACAAACATGTAAATAGTGTATTTTCGTTTTATTGCGGAGTTTTGTTTTGTCTCTCACGTTTTTTTTTAAGTTAAACAATATTAATATGATTCGTTTATTTTTCAGTAATGATCGTGACATAACACGCAGTTATTAAAGCTAGGAACCAGATAGGAACTTATGTTTATGTTGTAGCGTAGCTGAAACACTAAATCAAGTATCATTATCGGTCTTTTGATACAGGTGTCAGCTTAAGGTGGCGAGATAGTTTAGCCCCAGATATCGAAAAACCATATTTAAAACTACCTAGAATAATTTTTTCTGAGCCTAGTTGGTTAGTTATATTAATTTATTTGATCATTTATCAGAAACATCGACAATCCTATCAAAACCGACATTTGAAATCTATTTAAATGTGCCGGTTTGAATCTGAATTCAAACAGTGATTACAAAGTTATATTTTGGACTAAACTTATTGTAATTGGCCAATATGTGAATCATCAGCATATCCAGGGATCCGTGTCAGAGATTTGTTTTATAAAACTCTCCGTTTGGGAGTTACGCAATGTTTTAGTTTTTAGACCCCTAAAATTCTGCCTACCGCTATATTTCTTTTGATTCTAGACGATCGAAGCAAGAAATAAAAAACCGTGACACAGAACCCTGGCTGAGGAGATGCACTTTGATATGCCGCAAACCGCGTATAATTCGGACATAAATTAAAGAAGTTATGGTTGTTTGAACAAGCCGACTTCTTTAAATTTGCATCTGTCAAAAACATGAAAAGAAATAGAAAGACCCCCACATTGTGTTGCGTAATCGTATAATTATCTATAACTTTCAATTAAATTTAGAATTCAGAATTCAGAATTTATAATCTTCACAACAGCAGATGTTAAGTGCTTGTGTGACGGCCGTAAAACGTCGCTCCGTACTTCATTCTCAGTGTTGTTATACCTTCTGATCCTTCTAGATCATGAATTTCAGTACTACTTGTTAATTTCAGTGCTACTTGTTCTGAAAATTGAATACCGCTTAACCCGGTGCTAGGGGGCGTGAGCAGTGTTGCACTTTCAATTACTGCTCATGAACAGACTCAATAAAACCGAGTCTGCAATTTTCTCTTTTTGTGTTGCAATTTTTGCTCTCGGGGGATCACCTCTCTTCAGAATTTATATCCAATGGAGAGCTTATAATATGTGTGATATTTTCCACTAAGCTCCTCCCCCTTTCTACCACCCGATCAATTGAAAAAGCTGATTTAATTGCCGGTTTCGCATTAATCACCCACCAGAAAGCTTATCTAGTCATGGGCCCTACATAGTTTGAGGCTACCGAGAGGGAAATGCGGATAAATAGCCGCCTATTGCTTTATCATGTATGTGCCCTAATTATCAGTTCCCCCTAGGTGCCCCTGATAAGCCTTCCTCGTAAATGGCTGACTGGCTAAGTCAGAGAAAAGCTCGATGGTAATAAAGTAAAAGGGGTTTATACGGCTTTTATGGTATATTTTATGGTATTTCGTTAATGCAATGGATAAAAGAGACTAATGTCTATTCATTAATGCAAAATATAAAAAATGAGTTTTTATTATTCTAACCTACTGTTGAACCTTAATATAGGGTGAGAGTCATACAGAAAGCTTCTGTAGGAGCTTTCTGCATGCCTTTCACCCTGCATCAAGCAGCCATCAGTAGAAAAAGGCATAACATCTTCGTTACTAATACTTGAAGTATCGAGTCTTTACTTTAGTATGTCAATTATAAATGAATGTGGATAACCGGAATACATGTATAAGTAATGTATTGCCTTATTACAGATGATTACACTATACATGTCTATAATATGTACCAGTCATGGAAAGAAGCAATGCAAATGTGTCTGAAACACTCTGCATATCCAGTGAATCCATCACAGAATAATTTACCTAAACACGACGGAACAGTTTTATGGACGGGAATTATACGCAGTATCAGCATATTCCCAACCAAAGGTAAACGTTTGTAGCTCTTAATGCTAAATGTTGACTCTTCTCCTGCTAAAAGAAAACTCGGCGTCTGATCAGGATCCTGGCGATTTGATATACAGTTTCTCAAAGGCATGAGTGAATCGGAAAGAGTTCAAACTTTTTAAAAGCTCAGTAAATCTGAAGCTGAGCAGACATTATTGTGTTTAGGTTGAGAAGGTTTAAATATTTTAAACACAGTTCCAATGCATGATAAATATTGACCTTCTGATTTCTGTAATTTGTATAATTGTACATCTAATTTACAGTCTGCTTTTATCGCGATGCAGTATGACTAACATGTAGGTTTGTCACGAATCTACACTTCTGTCACAAACTCACAGGGTATGAAAAGGTGGGATAAATGATTTAACCCATTCCCTCATATTGACGACTTTTGACGACTCTGAAAATGTCACTTTGTGAAATTGTTGTGGTAAATAGAGCATTTGCTCCTATAGAAGTAAATGCTCTATTTATCACAATGGTTTCAATCTACAAATTCCACAATTTTCCTTTTCTCTAGCTAATGCTCCTTTTCGGTAGATTTACTCATAGAGGTTTTTATCGAAAATAGCCTTTGAGTTAATGGATCTAAAAATAGCATATGAAGTAATGGATCTAAAATAGCATATAACGTAATGGGTTAATGTACGAGCGTATTGTTAATGTTTTCATTTACCGAATCTACATCAAAATAACACTGAAATAAGTAGTGAATATCAGGGTACTTTAAGAGGCAAGTGTTTTTGTGCTATTCACTTAGCAAGGTTTCTAAAAGATATGGAAGATCTTCTCATAAACACGAGGGAATATATGCACATATGTTTAAACCTTTACTTTATGAATATTCATGTAAGATATAATTCCACTTTGCATATTAATTAGATTGATTTTATGATACGTTAACACATGCATTTTGGGTCATGGTAGAAACTATAGGCTCATATCTATATTATTGTATAAACAAATCGGGCATACCCTAATCATCCGAGTCTGCTATGTTTCCCTGTTATATGTTTATCACAAATTTTAGTACGTACTGACTATTCATAAATTGTTTTAATGAAATATGGAAGGGATAACATTGTAGCCATTTAAGAAAGTAAAGAAACAGATCTTCCTAATTCCACTAGCAAACAGACCAGACCCTGACAGCTCCTATAGGAGCCATCTGATCTGGGTCTACTCTGTTTGCAAATGCGCGAAAACATGTTTATATGAGGGAAATGGTTGAGAGAGTTAAAGTTTTCTTTTGTAAATCACACATTGAAGATATTGTACCGTCATAAAAATAAAGTAAGCATCATAAAAAAATACATAGAGAATCTTACATAAGTGTTCTTGATTATTGGATTTATTAAATGAGTGTTTTTAAAACGATAAAAAACGAGCTTTAGCGAATTTTTTTATCGTTTTAAAAAGATGAATTTAATAAATCTAATCACCAAGAACACGAATGCAAGATTCTATTTATAACATAACAAGCACAAATGTTTTTGGCAGCCAATATTTCAGCAGTAACGTGGGTTGTTATAAATTCTCCTTACATATAGAAATGATGAATGAAGTGTGTTATTAGGTTCGCTAAGTAACTGGGACAAAGTGTGTTTTACTTACTGTCATATCAACCAGGATCGAATTTAGACATCTCGTGCATTCAGTTTAACTGTGATAGTTTATGATAACAAAAACCTTCAGAAAAACGTTAAAATAAATCTTGAGTTACAGTTTCGACATACAAAGTGTAAAGTGCGCCATTTGCTCATAGTCAAAAGAAGAACAATACAGTTCGCCTACACGTTTTAACACTCACTGTCAATGGATTAAGGTGCTTCTGCGACACGGTATTTCACATCCTGAATTTTATGGTGATGTGATTTACAAACTTCGTAAAATTATTGGACATACCCATTTTCTCACTTTGTTAATCAAATGTGTTAAACAATTCATTAAAAAGGGATATGATCCTGTAGTACTACAACATACTGCATGTTTGGTTGTGAACCCTTTTACAGTTGGCAATCACGCTGGCCTCTTTGCATGTACGCCGACAAGAAAGGTTTAGTACTCTATGAAGGCGACCTCTTAAATCCAGAAATGGAAGGAGAACGTCGGATATCTGTACTATTTCATTTTTGTCGTACCCTTTATTACTTTTCTACAGTTACTCTGTTTGCAGCTCAATCATTGAGTACACTAGCGATAGGTGGATACAGTATGTTCAATTAAATGTTTTTTCGTTATACATGCACTTTACCATTGTATTTGCCGTCGCGGTTGTTGTAGATTAGTCGGAGATGGGATACGTTTATTTACACTGTTTGTCTTTTAGGGTGGGGATAGAATAAGAGTGAGGTTGGGCGCCCATAAACCAGTTTAACCCCCAGTGACTTTTGTCACTGACCGTTCCAAGGCGGTACTTCCACCTTCCTCCTATCGTATGTTTGTTTTGTCTTTGTGTGTCTCTTGTTGTTTTTTCTAGTTATGTACATTTGCTGTTTCCTTGTGTTGCTGTTCGGGCGAGTGTTTGTTCTGTATGTGGTGTTTCCTGCATGACTCATTTTTGTACTTTTGGTATATTAAGCCCTTCATCAGTGTTCTATACACACGGTGATGGACATTTCCATCGAGAAATAAGATTTTGATTCAAATTCAGTGAAAAGGTTTATTGAAAAGGACAAAAGATTCAGGGATACGAACTGCTGCATAAAACTGTGTTGGAACAGGAGGAAGATTTTCGCGATCAGCTGTTTTGGGTTATATAACATATTTGAAATATGTTTGTGCTGGGCTGGATTCAGATGGCTATGGTTGATGATTGACGAGATATTTTTATGAGTAGAAATCTGCATAAACAAAAGGACATGCGTTGAAGAAAATGTAAAGTGTTGCATAGAATGGATGGTTTGGGTCAGAGTAGCTGGTAGGTCTTTTTTGCATACATTTTGTAGATATTTACTGACAGCGATTATAATGTGTATTATTTTATCGAAATTAAGGCGCAAGTGCTAGCAGTCCTTTGCCATCTATCCTGACTCAATCGTTGACAAGGTAGGTTGATCACCATACGCCAGTTCGTTTCTTTTGACAGCGCGTGTGAATACAGTTATGTCGTTCGAATGTTATTCACTAGTGAATATATGCCCGTGAATATCAAAATATACATGATAGTGTTACGTCACGCTGAAGCCACGAGTTATGTTATAAATCTATTTATAACATAACAAACGCAAATGTTTTTGCAGTTAATATTTCAGCAGTAACGTGGATTGTTATAAATTCTCCTTAGATATAGAAATGATGAATGAAATGTGTTATTAGGTTCGCTAAATAACTGGGACAAAGTAGGTCCAAAATTTCTAACTGTTGTTTATGGCGTTCGGAACGCCATATACTAGTCGGTCTCTTTACGGCAACGAGTCCACTTGTCTAGTGAACATGCGCAAGACAAAATAGTTTTCTTCAAGTCTGCACTAGTTCAGTAGTTTGGTTGTAAAATGTTCATGTATTTGTTTACTCTTCATGTATTTAATAATAATTCGCTGTGTGAGATAATTACTACTAATCTACACAAAGATAAACTTTTAAAAAGTCTTGAATTTTAATAAACTCCAAGTACGTCGATGCTCCAGAGTGGGCCCTGTACTTTAATCGGAAGAAGAAGAAGAAGAATACGCGAACGAATATTTTTACCGTAGTTTTCGCAACACCTTGGCGTTCTAAAGCAGAAGGAATATAGCCGAGGTTTCCGATTGCATTTTTATACACATTCGTAACTGATTAGCATATAGACCTACATCTTCAGACAATCAAACTGCCTTTTGCATCGTATTCGGTCATTTCCGTTTGACCCGTACTCAAAATTAGAAATAGGAAGTTTCATAAAGGACAAGGTCAAAGAAATCTAAAATAATCAACCAATAAAATTCGGAATTCCCATATACACATTTATCACGCATCGAACATCGTGTTTTGACTATGGCACCCAACCTCAACACAAGTCTAAGTCTTACAAGAAGTAAAACCGTAAAAACACGGGGTTCTATCGGCTTATCAAAGTAAGTATTATCCATAGAAGGTTTTCAACACATATTCAATCAAATTATATTCCAGTGTCAATAACAACTGTGAAAATAAGAGTCTCTTCTATGTATCATGTAATCGCCGAGTCGCTGACACTGTCGTTTGCTCAAGACGTTTGTGTCGTGTAAAAGCGAAAGTAGGTAGCAATTTGTTGAAATGTCTTTCCCAGCTTACAACTCTACTTCTGACTGTAGTTCTGAATTTGAGTTTCACCAGGTTCCAAACAACTACCGTAATTGTATGTACATGTATGGATCTACTTAGTAATTAAAAATAAAAACAGTCTACCTTCAAATTTGTAAGCAGACTACATTTATTCAAAATAAACGAGTGCTGAACATGGAAAAATAAATGTTCTGTGTAAGAATTAGTTGAACAAAAAATGTAGGATTATAGGTAGCCTTTGTATCATTTTGATGTTGTGCTTCAGTTTTTGCATCAGCTTTGGACATGAAAGCATTAATTGACCCTTTACTTCATGAATATTCATATAAGAAATAATGACATCATGAATATAATTAAGATATTCTTTTGCCATAGTAGAAACTAGAAGCATGTCTATATATAAACAGCAGATCATGAGATGGCTCCTTTTGTTTCAGTCTGTCATATTTTTATGCCCCAATCAAGGGGGGGGGGCTGACTTTGCTGGTTTGTTGGCTTGGCTCAAACTTTAATGTTGGCAATAACTTTGTAGCCATTGCACATACATACTTCAAACCTGGCATGTCTATGCAACTTACAGAGGCGAACATTTTTATTTATTTATTTTTTTTTTTGGGGGGGGGGGGTTGAGGGGAGGGGGCTTATTAAAATCAAGGTTATATTACAGTTAAATGTCACATTACGGGTCTTTATATTTGTCACAATCAGGATCATAGTGTTTCACAAAAATGTGTTGTTATTAATACTGTTATCAATTCCAAGACGTTATTGTTATTAACGTGTACATCAATTTCCCTCCTTACACATAACATCCGTATCAAACCCGAACGCCATTATGGCCATTCAGGCCTTTGATTTTTTGATTTTTACTTACTGTCATACCAACCAGGATCTAATTTAGACATCTCTTATATTCAATTTAACTGTGATAGTTTATGATAACAAAAACCTACAGAAACATGTTAAAATAAATTTTGAGTTACAATTTCGACATACAAACATGTCACAGTATGATGTCAATACACACAACATGTGTATGTGTAAAGTGCGCCAATCGCTTATAGTTTAAAAGAAGGCCAATACATTTCGCCTACACGTCTAACACTCACTGTCAATGGGATTCAAAATGTGCATTCGTTTTGGTATATTAAGCCCTTCATCAGTGTTATATACACATAGACATTTCCGCGGAGAAATAAGATTTCGATTCAAATGCAATGAAAAAGTTTATTGAAATGGACAAAAGATTCAGGGATACGAACTGCTGCATAAAACTGTGTTGAAACAGGAGGAAGATTTTCGCGATCAGCTGTTTTGGAGTATATAACATATTTGAAATATGTTTGTGCTGTGCTGGATTCAGATGACTAAAGTTGTTGATTGACGATATATTTTTATGAGTAGAAATCTGCATAAACAAAAGGACATGCGTTAAAGAAATCTGAAAATGTAAAATTGTGGAGGCATTATTTTGTGTAGATGGATGGTTTGTGTCAGAGTAGTCGGTAGGTCTTTTCTTACATACAATGTGTAGATACTAACTGACAGCGATTATAATTTTTATTATTTTTATCGAAATTAAGGCGCAAGTGCCAACAGTCTTTTGCCATCTATCCTGACTCAATCGTTGACAGGTAGGTCACCGTCCGCCAGTTTGTTTTGAAAGCGCGTATGAATATAGTTAGGTCGCTCGAATGTTATTCACTAGTGAATATATGCCCGTGAATATCAAACTATGTATGATAGTGTTACGTCACACTGAAGCCACGAGTTATGTTATAAAATTAGATCTGATATAACATTTATCATAATGTTCATCATTACTTCCATAAAACAGTGATGAACAGATGAATGTTTTACGATATGTCATCAGTTCATGTACAGTGACCTTCGTGGTTGACGAGTGTGTGTGGTCTTCGATTGATTATTACTTAGTACCTCGCCTCTGTGGTTTGGATCCCAGCCTGGGCATTTTGATTTTTCATGTGTAGAAATTCCAGCTGGCTTGGATCTGTCCGAGTGTTATTCTGTGCACGAAACAGTACAATTTGTTCCAGACACGGACAACCTAATTAACAGGATGTTGCGATTTGACTGAAGTACTGTTATATTGGCACAAAAGCCCGATGCAATCAAACAATGAAAATAGTTAAAGTGTTCATATACAGAAGAATTTGTCTATTGCGACCTCGTTATGATTAAACATTGATGTATATAAGAGCAGATGGTTGCTTACTGAAGAACAAAAGTAATGCAGACATCTCCTAGAAGAGTTTTCTGCATAACGTTAGTCCTGCATTCAGCAGTCATTAGTCAGAATCTCACGGAATTCGACTTATTTTGTACAGTCACTGTAGATAGGTACTACTGTATATCGTCCGGTGTATTCATCTCTTAAAGAGGAAGTCCCTACAATGGACACATATTTTTGATAATGTCATACAGCTTGATATTTGGTATGTTCAATCATTATTATGAAGACTGTACATTTGAACTTATATCGAAAAATGCCCCTGTGATACAAAATAAATCGTTTTCATCGACACATATGTTTTTGTTTTACAATAAAATATTATCGACCTCGGTCGAACAATTAACGAAACCAAAACGTGAGCCGAATAAATACTAATTCGTTGCCGAATAACATATCAAACATATGAAAGTTGTGTCTTCTGTGTTTATTTGATTGGATTTCCTGCGTTATACTTCGGTTGAGCATATAAACAAATGGGTTTTGTATGCATGTATTTCATGCACTTTTGAAACGTGTCTAATGTATGGACTTCCCCTTTAATAAAAGACATAATTACATGATACACAAACTCTGTATTGTGCCTTTATGTCGTGGTACTTATAGGGTTGTTGTTGTTTAAAATTCGCATATCTCTCTGTCTCTCTTTTTCCCTCTGTCTATGTCTTTCTGGATGTCTGTCTGTCTATTTGTCTATGTCTGTGTCTGTCGTTGCACCTGTCGGTCTGTCTGTCAGGTTTGTCTGTCTCTGTCTGTCTGTCTCTCTCGTATGTGTGCGTGCATGTATGCGTGTGTGTATGCGCGCGGCTGTGAGTGTCACTTATTTTCTATCGGTGTTTTGGTAAAGATTGCGTCTTGTGCGTGACTTTTCCTGATTGACTTAATGTTGTTATACTTTCTGATCCTTCGAGATCATGAATTTCAGTACTTTTTGTTCTGAAAATTGAATACCGCTTAAGCCGGTGCTAGGGGACGTGAGCAGTATTGCACTTTCAATTACTGCCCATGAACAGACTCAATAAAACCGAGTCTGCAAGTTTCTCCTTTTGTTTTGCAATTTTTGCTTTCGGGGGATCACCTCTCTTCAGAATTTACTATTGTTTTCATTTATTGTCTTAACTTCGTAATTCTTTAGAAAATCGACTAACCATATCGATGTGATGATCATGTTATCTGTTTGTACACAGATGATATGCACAGAGCAGGCTTGCATCGACAGGGGTTTGTGAAATTCGTCAACGGTAGAATGGACTTGTTATTTACCCCAGTGCAACAAAAAATGCATGCACTCTATGTAAAAGGTAATTACCACTATTTCATATAAATATCAAAATATTAATCGATCTAAGGGTTATCTAATCTAAAGTTTTTTTTTATTTGATTCCGATACCACGGCAGTTAGTTTAATTATGCAAAGTCGTGCATTATATCCATTATATACAATGAAAACTCAAAGATTTGAACACTCTTGAAATACGTGCATTATTTGGTCATCAAGAGAGGTGGCATCTTGATGCAGGGTGAAAGCTCCAGGAGGAGCTTTCTGCATGATATTTACCCTGCATAAAGCAGTCACCCGCCTACGAAAACATAAATTCGCCATTATGAAACTTTCGTAGTATCGAGTATTTATGGTGGTATGATAATATGATGTACGAGACGACAAAATACACCACAGTATAAACTATATAAACTTTTATAATACAATATAAAAAGGTCCACATATTCTTTATACAACACAGTTAAATTATAAAGATATTTAACACGTTATAAGCTTATAATACACGATATAAGTTTATGTAATACACTATAAACTTATAAAATTTCATGTATGAGTCCTGCAGGAAACACCACATACAAAACACACAACCACCCGAACAGCACCATGCCGAAAAAAGTAGATGTACATGTATATAAAAGACATAAAGAGACGAACCGAGTCTGCAATTTGTTTCTCTTTTCGCATTGCTGTTTTCCTCTTTCGAAGCATCTCATCTTATCAGAGTTTCTTTACTTACCAACAGCAGATGTTAATTGCTTGTGTGGCTGCCGTAAAAAGTCGCACCGTACTTAATTCTCAATGTTGTTATATATTCTGGTCATTCGGGATCATCAATTCCAGTGCTTTTAGTTTTGAAAATTGAAAACTGCTTAAGCCGGTGTCAGGGAGCGTTAGCAGTGTTGCACTATTACTCAATAAAACCCAGTGTGCAATTTTCTCTTTTCGCATTGCTGTTTTTGCTTTCGAAGGATCTCATCTTATCAGTGTTTATAGTACGCAATATAAAATATAAAGATAATATAAACTTATAGAACACAATATAGATTTACACCACCCTGTATAAACGTATAGGACGCAATAGAGACTTATATTATGTAATATAAACTTATAGAAAAAACAATATACAATATATTACGCAATGTAAACTTATAGAACACAGCATAAACTTATATTGCGCAATATAAACCTAATGAGCTCTGTATAAACTTATATTACGCAATATAAACTGACAGAACGCACTATGACTTTATACAACACAATATAAGTATACACAACACATAAAAGTGTTAGTGTACATTCATAGTTTCTGTACAACATTAAAATATAACATCGTAGTTCCTATTTGTGTAAACTGTACGCGTAATTGTAATTTCTATACCAGGCAACCAAATACAATATGACAAATTGTCAGTATATAATTGTAAGATCGTACCAGATATTGCATGTTTCATCGTTTCAGATACAAGTACATCATTTACCCAAGTTACACGTAGACCAGACCAATCGCTTGTTACCACAAAAGAGACGAAACATTTTGATTCAACAAGTATTTCTTTAGTATACATATATATTCATCGATGATGCGTGTACGAGGTTGTGTATGCTCGTACCGTGATATATAATCACTATCCTCTTACTCAGATGCAAACCATATAACAAGAAATAAAAGTATATTTTGGAATCAGCTCGACTTAAAATAGTCAATGAGATATTGTGAGTGCAGCTGTACTCGTATGAACGATCTGAGTTATGGTCCTGAAACAAAAACAGCTTCCCATCAATTGTTATTGCAACAGTGTACCACATGTCAATAAGGCATACTGCGAATACTGGTTTGATATATTTTGAATAAATATTGCAAATACTTTTTTAATATACAGTAAAGCATCGATAGCTCGAAATATCAGACATTTTTAGGCAGGCGATTGCTTAATGCAGGATGAAAGTCACGAAGGAGCTTTCTGTATGACTTTCACGCTGCATTAAGCTGCCACCTGTCTTAAAGGTCAATAATGATATGCATTTGAGTGTTCGAAAAATCGCATTTTTACTGTTTCTTGAATAAATAATACGACTATTTCTGTAATATATCAAATACATACTGCGTAAATACTGTGTATATTCGAAATTAACATAGAATCGAACATTCCAGTTCAGCTTGCTAAAACTGTCTCCGGTAATGACAACACAACAAAATGAATATGTAAAACATACTTCCTATTTGTATAAAGCCTTTGATTGGTGATAGTCAAACAGTAAGAATCCTGTTTAGTTTGGTTACGAAGAGCCGCCCTGGACCTTTGATTTATATTGTAACAGGAGAAGGAATATAGAGAACATCTATCAGACATTTAGCTTTCACAAGTTTTCACTCGCTTGCGGTATAATGTTTAAACCCTTTCACCGCCAATGTCGAAAACATGCACTACGACAAATAGTGCAATTCCAGATCAGACGCCGCCTTGAAAAGGCGGCGTCTGATCAGGGACTTCACTTTTTGTCACACACTCTATTTCTATATCTGTGCTTTGTTACTTAGAAATTGCATTTATTTATTTCCTTATTTTACCGAATTACTTAACAAAAATGCATTGCAGACGACAATAAGAAATTTAGCGCCGAAAGGGTTAAGAGGATGCATAAGACGCAATGTTTTTTGTACAATATATACCATTTACCTTGTCGGTAAGACGCAATGTTTTTTGTACAATTTATACCATTTACCTTGTCGGTAAGACGCAATGTTTTTTGTACAATATATACCATTTACCTCCATTTACCTTGTCGGTAAGACGCAATGTTTTTTGTACAATATATACCATTTACCTTGTCGGTCCCAAATTATCAGAGGGGAATAGTCCATCAGTGTTTAGCCATAGAGTCTACTCTGTGCAAAGGTGTTTGAATGGCAAAACGTGCAGACTCTGATCGGTGGGCTCCTCTATGAGTCCTCTGATCTGGGTCTACACTTTTTGCAAATGACAGTGCATGTGCTTTTCGGGTTGAAATTATAACTCTATCTATGATAAAATGAGTTTCAATGTACATTTATCTATGATAAAATGAGTTTCAATGTACATTATTCTTTGATTCATCTGTTTTTGCAGCTGAAGACATTCTTCTCACGAGTACAACAAAAAATATTGACCAAACTTCCACCGCAAGCGTCAACACTCATAATAATGATGTTACTATTGGTAAAGTGGTCTTTCTTCATCTCAAATATATTTTAACTACAAATCTAGGACTCGAAACAGTGGTGACCTTTGCAAACAGTTTGGATCCAGATGAGAAGCCATGTAACTCTGCATCTCATCATGCTTCAAGCTGTTTGACATTGTGGTCATGAATTTGAAAAACAAATTG
This sequence comes from Azorinus chamasolen, assembly GCA_963576725.1. Classification (NCBI taxonomy): domain Eukaryota; kingdom Metazoa; phylum Mollusca; class Bivalvia; order Cardiida; family Solecurtidae; genus Azorinus; species Azorinus chamasolen. Next base: position 32,650,822 of record OY755253.1, on the reverse strand, counting down.
AAAAAACCCCAAAACAATGGGTTTAGAATAAAGAAGAGGACAAAATTGCAAATGTTTATAAATACATATTATAGAGTGTTGTTACAATAGTTTTGCACTAAACTCTGAATATTGAAACTTTACAAAGGGAAATTAAACCCATATTACATCTAAGACTTACATATGATATATGTAGTTGCATGTTCTCAAGACACTTAACAGATGTTGTACAACCTCTAAATTTGGTAACACGTATGTTTGTATCATGTTAATATCATAAGATATGATTTGTTAATATGCCATGTTTAATATTCAAAACTGGTAGCAAACACAACAGCAAAAAAAACAACAACACAAACCTTAATACAATTCACCAGAAACTGTTAGATGAGCTGTATCACAATACATGTGCCTCTAGTGAACTGGTTTGAGTGAGGCCAGATCAGTCAAAGCTCGATTATAAAATACCGTGTGGAAACTGAAAAGATACCATGTACATGTAATATGATTCGGAAGTTGGTATAGTTCTTTACATTATATTAAACTCTAAACTAGTTTTGTTCATTGTTGTCCATATTGAAATATGCTTTATGTACTTCTTATGAATGGAAACACATTGTACCTTTTCTCCATTGTTCATTCCAGATGATTCGGGAGATGGTTATGGCACTGAGGTTGCCAAAGAAACAGGCTCCAGCAAAGGTTCGACCATTATACTATCACAATGTCGATATATACATGCATGCATCTTTGAATTGCTGTGATCTAAGCACTATTATCTATAACTGTTTGCTCCATAGACAAGAGTTTTTACGTCTTTAACCATACCAGACCGTTTCTGTAGGAGCCGTCTGATTAAGATCTAATGTATTTGCTTACGGAATAATATAGATCTACCGTGTCTGCTGTGTCCATAAGTTCCTGTATTCGTGCGTCATTATAAAGAAATCAGTTGACCAATTATAAGTTATTTATATTAATCCTTTTATCCTTAACCCATTCCCTGATATGTGAAACCATTTTGGTAAATAGAGCATTTGCTCCTATAGGAGCAAATGCTCTATTTATCACAATTGTTTCAAACTACAGACTTCTAAAATTTTCATTTTCTCTAGTTTAATGCTCCTTTTCGGTAGATTTATCCAAAGAGGTTGTATCTAAAATAGCATATTAGATAATAGGTAATGGGTTAAATACGCCTTTGTACGCCTTTGCAAACAGAGTACACCTAGAGCAATATAGATATGAATCCACAGTTTCTGCCATGGCCAACCATTCCTGTTTCTAAGCATTTAAAATGTATAATCACATTAATATCCATAGCATCATTATTTTTTACATGAAAATGCATGGTGTTAAGGGTTATTTTAAATGACATTTCAAAAATTATCATTTTCCCCTGTTTTAAAAATCTAGCATTAATACTTCTTCGAGTGGTTGCATTGGCGGGACTTTATTACAGCTTCACTTTTCCATGATAACATGTGTGTTTCAGAAAATTAACGTAAACACTAATTCTGTAAAAGCGTCAATTTTCTATTTTATGAATGATTAAACCCAGTATTATTGCATGTATTATAATGCTTGAAACCAGGCTCACTACATAATAACGATGTTAGAAAGATTTGCTGATTAGATATGTATACCACTCATTTTCCTTCGTCATCGTATATATGAAGAATTTTGCCATTTTTTTGTTCATTTCAGTTGTTTTATTCACCGTGATTCCTGTATCCCTGCTTTTAATCACCGGCATGGTAGTTTTCATTCTTTGGAAAAGGAGGTAAAATGCAAATGCAATACAAAAAAAGCAAAGTACCTAGTTATAGTCTTCTTTTAGTCCGAAGGCTCGCTCAACCGACTGTACATTAATCTCCTGATCATTGAGTCATTTTGCCCACAATATTGAGCACTGTTAACATATGGCGCAATATTACAGTCGCCGTACCAACTTAACCTCTGGGTAGAGAGGGGTGCGGATGGGAGACACATAAAATCGTTTCTGAAATTTCCGGGAGAGACCGGGATTTGAAACCCGGACCTCCGGATTGGTAATCAAGTGCGTTACCACTAGACCACTGTACACCACACACATAGTAAACATAGGTCAGACGGCCAATAATGGAGCCGTCTGACCAGAGTCTGCTCTGTTTGCTTATGAAATAACAGAAATATTATTCTACAGTTTCTGCCATGGCTGTGGTCATGTGTCATTATATTAAATATTCTAATTAGGTGTCCTTTATTGACGTAGTCATTTTTCATGCTCAGCACAACCAAACTTGTATTTCTTTACTAACGTATGGGATCTAGATTATACGCTGAGCATCTCTTCAAAACCCAAGTAGACAGATGCGACATTGGCAGCGAAAGAGTTAGCCCTTTACCTAATCTATTTTTATTTCAAATTTCAATAAATGTACCTACTGAATATTCATGGACAAAATAGTTACAATAAATATTGAAGATGGGATATCGTAGTCATTTTAGAAACGAAAGACACAGTTCAATCAAATTATGTTAGCAAACAGAGCAGACCCTTATCAGAGGTTCCTACAGGAGCCGTCTGATCTGGGTCTACTCTGTTTGCAAAGGCGCGGAAAGGCGTGTGCATAAGAAGAAAGGGTTAAGAGAGGCATATATGCGGTTTAAAATGATTCTCGATGCGAGGATCGTGTACAGGTTTAGGCGAAACAAATAGTCGGGGTTAATGCATCTAGATGAATTGGGAAAACCTGTCTCTGGAACCTAGTATTAGACCTGTGTTTGGTGGTAGTATTAGAGGGAGTTTACAATCTCTCTAACCTAGTAATAGACTAGTTTTTGGTGATAGTATTAGAGGGAGTTTACTATCTCTGGAACTTAGTAATAGATTAGTTTTTGGTGGTAGTATTAGAGGGAGTTTACTATATATAACGTTATTATTTACATTCTAAATAGCGAATCACGTGATACAACATAATGTAATATAATAAAATGTTATTTATAAATTATAAACAAACATATATTATATTGTATATTTCCCTCATCTTGATGTAGATGTTCCCTGTGCCCCATCATACAGGGTTTATACATATCATCTTATTCGGTTTGCTAGAGCTTGTTCATCTGTTGACGATTTTGTGAGTCGAAATCTCATTTTAACTGAAAAGCTGCTTAAACAAGGATATAGATACCATAAACTAAGAAAAAACTTTATCTAAATTTATTATCGAAATCACTCACTTATTGGCAAGTACAAATGTAATCTCAGGGCACTCCTGCGACGTGGTATTTCACATCCTGAATTTTATGGTGATGTGATTTATAAACTTCGTAAGATTGTTGGACATACCCATTTTCTCACTTTGTTCATCAAACATGTAAAACAAATCATTAGAAAGGGATATGATCCTATAGTACTACAACATACTACATGTCTGGCTGTCAACTCTTTTACAGTTGTCAATTATGCTGGCCTCTTTAAGGGGCTGTCACACTAGAGCGTATGGCACGAACGTATGCGTGCGTATGAGAAAAAATGTCCATACGCTCGCATACGCAGATATACGCTAGGAGTAGGTTAGGCATACGCTGTATGCGTTTCAGGTACGCTGCCATACGTCGGTGTACGTTCTCATACGCAGAGGTGGAAACTAATTTTTGAACATGTTCAAAAAGTTCAGCGTATACGAGCGTATGAATTATACGTTACGCATTCGCTCATCATACGATAGGCACAAGTTGAATACTCTAGAGTGTCGGTAAATGTACGTTACTTATAGGTCAAATACGTTTCACATACGGTGGCATGAAGGCGGTCAGTAAAGAAATCATATGGGTAGCGTATCAGTAACGTATGCCTGACGAATGACTAACGCTTGTAACTTATTTCTGGCAATCCATACGCTACTCATGCGCTCACATACGGTAAGAATACGTTACTCATATGCTCGCATACGCTACTTATAGGCTGACATACGCTACACTGACGGTGACATAAGGTGACAAATGCTCGTATACGCTCGTTTCGCATGCGCTACATATACGTCAGATACGCGGTACACATACGCTTATCATGCGCTGCTAATACGTTCCTCGAAGATAATGCGTATGACCACTTTTTCATACGTTATGCATACGTTCGTCTCATACGCTGTAGTGTGACAGGGCCATTATATGTAAGCCGAAAAGAAAGGTTTAGTACTCTATGAAGGCGACCTCTTAAATCCGGAAACGGAAGGAGGACGTCGGATATTTGTACTCGTTTTTGTTGTACCCTTTATTACTTTTCTACAGTTACTCTGTTTGCAGCTCAATTATTGAGTTCACTAGCGATAGGTGGATACCGTCTGTTTCACTTAAATTGTCATATTACATGCACTTTACCACTGTATTTGCAATCGTGGTTGTTGTAGATTAGTCGGAGAGGGGATACGTTTATTTACACTGTTTCTCTTTTAGGGTGGGGATGGAATAAGTGTTAGGTTTGGTGCCCTTATACCGGTTTAACCCCCAGTGACTTTTGTCACTGACCGTTCCAAGGCGGTACGGTACTTCCATCTTCCCCCTATTGTATGTTTGTTTTGTCTTTGTGCGTCTCTTTATGTTTTTATAGTTATGTAAATTTGCGATATTTTCTTGTGTTGCTGTTCGGTTGCTGTTTGTTCTGTATGTGGTGTTTCCTGCATGACTCATTTTTGTTCTTTTATATTAGACTGGTATACGTATTAACATGTGAATGATGATGTACTGATTTGCAAGTAAATAGATATATGTTCTTTTCTGTTTTTCCTTTCATTGCAGATATATTACAGTTTGTAAACGTACCGGGAAGAACATTAATGAACAGACGGTATCTACATCAGCAACCGACATTAGACTAGAAACTCAACACAATTACCAGGACCTCAACCTCTATCAAAATGATCCTGGACCAATGAGCACATATGACTCTCTTCAGGCCGTTAGTGAAGACGTTCCAAACAATGATTATTATTTGACACCGATATCCGGAGTTTCAAAAGTCAATGCAAATTCTAACCACTATTCAAATGTTGATTAACACATTTTACGCATTTGCAAGCAGAGTAGACCCACATCAGACGGCTCCTATAGGAGCTGTCTGATCAGAATCTGCTCTGTTTGCTAATGGAATTAGATACATATGTTCCTTTAATTTCTAAAATGGCTATAATGTACCACCTTCCAAGCTCATTGTAACTATTTTGTCCATGAATATTCAGTAGGTATTGACATTAGAAATAAACATAAAACAGTGAAAGGGTTTAACTTTATCCTGTCAAGTGATGCCTGACTAAGCTTAGTAAACAGCTGTAATCCAGATGAGACGTCTGACTCAGCGTCTCATAAGGATCAAACCTGCTGGACACTCGGTCAGTACAGTAGAACCTGCCTTAAGCGGCTTAAAGCAGGGTGAAAGTAAAACAGAACTTTCACCCTGCTTTTAAGCAGGTCATCAAAAAAGGTCTGTAAGGCATGTGATATCTTAACGCATGTCAAAAGGAATGTAAAAAGCTTGTATACGAGTTTTCTGCATTACTTTTGACCTGCATTAAGCAACCACTTGCTTTTAAAGGCTCCTATGTTTAACAAATGAATGACCGCTTGGTTCTACTGTAATTTCTAAAACGCATGAACGAGTTGAAAGCAAGTGAAACTTGTCTCAGGTCAAACTTCCATGTTGTTTTTTCTAACAGGATAAAATTAAGGATTTGACACTATAGAAATATAATTGCATTGGAGGCGTTGTTAGAGTGACTGCGAAATTCGATGACCCCTCAAATGCAACCACTACATTTATGTCTTAGCCAGGGTCTTAACTGTATACTGAAAACTTTGTACACGGCAAAGGTATAGGCAAAGCAGAAAATCACTTTGCCGTGTACAGTAAGATCCCTCTAAACCGGGGGTTAAATTTAATATAAATATCGGTCTTGAAACCAGGTGCTATCTTAATGCAGGGTGAAAGTCACACAGAAAGCTACGCTTTCTGCATGACTTTCACCCCTGCATTAAGGAGCTACCTGACTTAAAGTAACTAAATTCTTCTCTTCTAGATTTCCGGTTTACATGGTTTTTACTGTATACAAATAGCCCCGGCAGGGATTTGTTGCATTGCCTTCGTCCGGGGTTAATTTTTTTCCTTATACACGCATTGATCACATCATAAATATTCATCAACTTAACCCTTTCGCTACCAAACTCTGTCCTCTGCTAACTTTGTCGTCTGCTACAAATTTTCATTTTTTTGATTTTCTTTTTTGTTTCAAAAACACAGTAACAAACAGTTTGGATCCTGATGAGACGCCGAGTTACTCGGCGTCTCATCTGGATCCAAACTGTTTGCATAGGTAATCACAGACCCGGCATTGGCAGCGAAACGGTTAACGTGTATAGTGTAAACCTTTCAAGGGAATGTTTTATTTAGCTATATGATGTAGAATCATATAGATCTATAAGCAAACAGAGCAGACCTAGATCAGACAGTCCCTACGAGATTTATTTGACCTGGATCTACTCTGTTAGCAAAGGAGTTAAAAGTCGTTTGTATGCAGGGTAAGGGTTAAACTACCACATGTTTTAGAGACATCAGGTGCGGACCCAGGATTTCAGATTAGGTTGGAGTAGATTTTTAAAAGGTGGATTATATGACTAGTGCCTTTGCAATGTGTCACCCAACTGCGTACAGGAACTTAAAAACCCAGATAAAGTCATTGTTTTATTGATTTTAATGAGATCTAGATTTAATAGAATTGCTCAATAACGTTTGTTTGGGCAATTTCAAGGGGCGTACTCCTATAGAAGCAAATGCTCTATTTATCACAATGGTTTCAAACTACAAAATTCTAAAATGTTCCTTTTCTCTAGTTAATGCTCCTTTTCGGTAGATTTATTCAAAGAGGTTGTATCTAAAATAGCCTATGAGGTAATGGGTTAATAAGTCAATTGCACGTGTTGGGACGTCTGACAAAGTCAATAACTGCTCTTCTCTGGGTACCGACATAGTTCCACACACACACGTGGACTTGTTGAACATTCTGTCAGTTTAGTCCGCAGTTTGTCAGTAAGGGTCTGCACTATCTGCCATTGAAACTTTGCACACACAGTACACCATTTTACACTGTATATGTACACTATCATTACACAACGTAGGACTACTCCACTTGGAATTTCAGTATCCAAAGGACTAACCGTATCTATACTACTGTGCATGTGCAGTACTGACACAGTTCTTCTGCGAAATAAATTTTAATAAATAAAAGTATTTCTTACAATCCGTCTATTGTGGTACCTTTGAACATTGGCCATACATTCTACTGTACCTTAACCTTAAGCCTGCTGAGTGAGTTATTGTTAGTAGAAACTGTAGTCTCTTCAGTTTTTAGATTTATCTAAACAGTGCAATATTATCAAACAGTTTGAATCCTGATGCGACGCCGAGTTACTCGGCGTCTCATCTGGATCCAAACTGTTTACACGCACGACTCGGGCCGCGGATAGCGTGAATGGTTATCATTTTACTTCTGATAGTGATGCTGTTGGAAACCTTTGCAAACACAGTAGACCCAGATCAGACGGTTCTGCTGAAAGCTCCCAAAGGAGCTTTCTCCATCACTTTTATCCTGAGTTAAGCATTTACCTGATAGAGGCATAGAGTTTATCATTGATACGCCACATCAGGCTAAAGGTTAAGCATACTGTGTGTAAATTGCAAACTGTTCGGATCCAGATGAGAATAGCTCGGCCTCTCTCCAGTGTCTTAAATGTTGTAAGCTCTAGTCGTCAGTATGAGCTGAAATAAAAGCATGTAGTGTTTAACCCTTCGCTTGCTATTCACGTCAATATACCTACCTGTAAATAGTGAAGAACCAGATGAGACAGCTCCTGCAGGAGCTGTCTCATCAGGGTCTGCACTATTTACAAATTGATTGTGCAACCAGTGCACTCCGCAGCAGTCATCGCACAGCGAAATACTTGTACACAGTGAAGATATATGTAATTATACAACAGAGCATGGGTAAAGAAGGAGAAATGTATTTCAAATTCAGAAAGCGAAAGGTTAATAATCTAGACAGGCGACACTTAAAACAGATAACAGTTGTTCAGCTTGTTGATATTTAGCCCTTTGCTTCATACAAATTCCGTTTAACACCGTTGCAAACAGAGTATACTTATAGGAGCCGTCTGATCGGGGTCTGCTCTGTTTGCTTTTGAACTTTTATCTGATTCTATAGTTTATACCAATACCAAAATATCACGTGTATGTATGTAATTATAAAAGATCAGCTAATAAATATTAAAGATATTATTCCTACACGGATATGCAACAAGGAAAATGATTAACAAGTTAACAAGAGCAATAGATAAAGGTGTGTTTTCACATTTCTTCCCCAAACCTCATGCTGTGACCACTCACGAATGGCAACTACACAGGGTTTGGTGGAGAGATAAAGGGGCTATTCTTGAATAAATTACCCATCTTATCCGGGTCTCTGATCTTATCCCTTGGGCACTACGTGATTTTCTTTTTCAAACAGTATCATCTATTTCCATTCTAAGATTAACGTTTTCTGCTACCTATATATTCTCAAAACAAAAGTAACCCTTTCACTGCCAATCCCGGATCTGTGATTACCCATGCAAACAGTTTGGATACAGATGAGACGCCGAGTAACTCGGCGTCTTATCAGGATCCAAACTGTTTGTTACTGTGACTGTTTCTTGAAACAAACATGAGCTAAAATGAAAATGGAAAATTGTAGCAGACGACAAAGATTGTAGACGACAAAATTTGGCAGCGAAAGGGTTAACTCGGTGTCCTTTCCAAATTAAAACTGTTTACAAAATGTTGAATTGTGGGAAATTGATACGTCACAACTATCTGTTGGTAACGAGCTACTGGCGGTAACAAATGGACCTATATGGGTTATGCTTCCTTTCCCTGTTGTACATCCATGTAACAAATAATGACGCCATAAATATTAATTAGATTATTTTTTTATAATGGCATATCAACACAGGACATTTTGGCTCAGGCAGAAGCTGTAGAATCAGATCTATATTACACCATAAGCAAACAGAGTAGATCCTGACCAGACGGCTCCTACAGGAGACTTGGTCTGGGTCTACTCTGTTTGCAGATGCGTAAGAATGCGCTTACGTAAGGGAAAGGGTTAATAGGCTACTTCTTCCAGTTTAAAATTCTAAAATGTCTATGTTTTCTAAAATTTAATTTAAGCACCCTGTAACTAAAACACTGCCCGTTACATGAGTTTATAGGGTAGTCACCAAATGGAATGTTTGCAAAGAAACGCCGCAGCAAGAACGTTTTATCTGAACTCCGTGGGCCAAATAGCTTTGTAACCATGCACACGAAACAGTCCAAATATATATATCCTATATCCAGATTTATTTCTCTGATCTGAGACATGCACAATAAAACGGATTGGATTTTAAGATTGATACAACATAACAGTGGAGAAATCGAGGAACGTTTGAGAAAAAAGTAATACTAAGACTGTTGGTTATTAAATAGACAAGTATGTAAAAAGATAGATTGTTAAGTGATGGCAGAATTAACAACTGACTGCAAGACATGAACTTGTCAAAGGCGTTTTACAGACTTCCGAGTCGTTAACCCTTTATTCCATAAATTTATACGTCATATATTACGTCATACAGTTACATAATACATACACCTTTTCTACGCCTCTGCAAACAAAGTAGACGGCCTGTAGAAGCCGTCTGATCAGGGTCTGTTATGGTTGCTTATAACGATATAATAAAGATATAATCTCACTCTACAGTTTCTGCTATGGCCCAAATGTCCAGTGTCCATATATGAAATAAATCTAATTAATATTAATGACGCCGTTATTTATTCCATGAATATTTATGAAGTAAGTGGTTAAAACCTTTTAGAAACTACTGACCAAGTGTCAAACAGCTCGGATCCAGAAGAGATGCCGAGTTACTCTGGATCTGAGTTGTTTGCAAGTCAATGCAGTCAATGCTAGTCAAGACGTTAAGTACTGGGAGAGTTAAGAACTGGTACAATGCTGACTATTATTGAAACACCACTATGTGCAACACCCAACTGTTGAAACTGACGGGTTACGTGACATGTTTAAATGTAAATACAGTAAAACCTCTCTAAACCCAACGTTAAAATCAGTATAAATGCCGGTCTGTAAGACAGGTGGCAGCTTAATGTAGTGGAAAGTCATCCAGAAAGCTCCAAAAGGAGCTTTCTGCACAACGTTCACCCTGCATGAAGCAGCAACTTGCATAAAAGATGTAAATTCTTTTTTTTTACTAAAATTCCGGTTTAAAGGGTGTTTACTGCAATGAGTATTCTGTCTCATCTGCTGTGTGACTAACTGATCATATTAACATTTCATCATATGGTTCAGTTTAACACATACATTTACTAGACAGTCCCATAAGTGTTAAATGTAAAAAAACATGGACTTGACAATATAAAGTGTTTACAAACGATTCACAGATAACAAAACAGCCCTCCAACTTGCATGTGATAGGTCGGTGGTTCTACTTAGATTCGTCTGTGCACGAGACAATGGGTTTTGTTCCGTGCACAGACATACCTGTGCAGTCTTCCTCCACCTTTAATTAGTTGGACGTCGCGATATGATTGAAATATGGTTAAAGCGAGTTAAAAGGCCCATACAAAATATAGTTAGAAAACGTAAAGTTTTGATAAACGATTAACACTTAAAATTGCGTATAAATTGTATTTATGTATTTTAAAGGTAACACTATTTGACATGAATGTTCGTGTATAAAGGCTGTAAAGCTATCAGACCAAAACAATTGTCACCCTTATTTGATACGAATATCATAGTATACATATTGTAAAGCACTAGACATATATACACAAACTAATTTGATAAGTTGTCATGTTGTCGATGTAATGAAGATTAGTGAACTGACAATATATTCTAAAGGGAAATTAGTTATACTTAACATAAAGTCCACAGGTCGGTTGGGTGTCCTCATTCTACTTAGAATTTATACATCGATTCAACTAAAATATTCGGGGTTTTTTTTTTATACCTGTACAGTAACAACAGTTTGCACGAAGTCCGTGTGAAGGTCTTACATTTTCACTATTTCGGACTCGTGATATCATTTTAACACTTCAAATGAACAAATAAACTCCATACGATTGACGTTTAGCACTTCAAATATGTCCAAAATCCGCATGTCGGTATCAAAGAGTCAAGGAAAAAACATGTCCACCTAAGATAAGCGATGTTTTCACCCTGTCAGCTTTTACAGTACATCCCATTTGTATTGCAGTTGATTTAGCATGCGAAGAAGAAAGAAAGAAAAAAACGACCGAAGCAATGTTATAACACTAGCAAAAAGGGTTATAATTGTAGTAACAATTGTAGGTACACTAATTATTGTAGTTGTAAAATTAGTGTGATAGTATAAATATAATTGGAAATATAGAACAAAACAGCAGTAGTAGTATTATCAGTAGTAGTAATAGTAGTGGATGTAGTAGTAGTAGTTGATGTTGTAGTAATAGTAGTAGTAGTAGTAGTAGTAGTAGTAGTAGTAGTAGTAGTAGTAGTAGTAGTAGTAGTACATGTAGTAGTAGTAGTAGTAGTAGTAGTAGTAGAAATGGTAGTAGCAGAAGTAGTAGTAGTAGTAGTAGTAGTAGTAGTAGTAGTAGTAGTAGTAGTAGTAGTTATAGTAGTAGCAGTAGTAGTAGTAGTAATAGTAGTAGTAGTAATATTAGTAATGGTCTGGTAGTAGTAGTAGTAGTAGTTGTAGTAGTAGTAGTAGCAGTAGTAATAGTAGTAGCAGTAGTAGCAGCAGCAGTTGTAATAATAGTAGTAGTAATAGTAGTGGTGGTGGTAGTAGCAGTAGTAGTAGTTGTGGTGGTGGTGGTGGTGGTAGTAGTAGTAGTAGTAGAAATGGTAGTAGCAGAAGTAGTAGTAGTAGTAGTAGTAGTAGTAGTAGCAGTAGTAGTAGTAGTAGTTATAGTAGTAGCAGTAGTAGTAGTAGTAATAGCAGTAGTAGTAATAGTAGTAATGGTATGGTAGTAGTATTAGTAGTTGTTGTAGTAGTAGTAGTAGCAGTAGTAATAGTAGTAGCAGTAGTAGCAGCAGCAGTTGTAATAATAGTAGTAGTAATAGTAGTTGTGGTGGTAGTAGCAGTAGTAGTAGTTGTGGTGGTGGTGGTGGTAGTAGTAGTAGTAGTAGTAGTAGTAGTAGAAGTAGTAGTAGTAGTAGTAGTAGTTGTAGTAGTAGCAGTAGTAGTAGCAGTAGAAGTAGAAGTAGTAGTAGCAGTAGTAGTAGTAGAAGTAGTAGTAGTAGTAGTAGCAGTAGTAGTAGTAGAAGTAGAAGTAGTAGTAGTAGTAGTAGTAGTAGTAGTAGTAGTAGTAGTAGTAGTAGTAGCAGCAGTAGTTGCAGAAACAGTAGTTGCAAAAGCAGTAGTACACTAGAAGTAGACTACTACTAGTATTTGTAGTAGTAATAGTAGTAGCAGTAGAACAGCAACAGTAGTAATAGTAGTGGTAATAGAAGTAGCAGAGGTAGTAGCTGTCGTGGTGGTAGTAGTGGTAGTAGTAGTAGTAGTAGTAGTAGTAGTAGTAGTAGTAGTAGTAGTAATAGTAGTAGTAGTAATAGTAGTAGTAATATTAGTAGTAGTAGTAGTAGTAGTAGTAGTAGTAGTAGTAGTAGTAGTAGTAGTAGTAGTAATAGTAGTAGTAGTAGTAGTAGTAGTAGTAGTAGTAGTAGTAGTAGTAGTAGTAGTAGTAGTAATAGTAGTAGTAGTAGTAGTAGTAGTAGTAGTAGTAGCAATGGTAGTAGTAGTAATAGTAGTAGTAGTAGTAGTAGTAGTGGTAGTAATAGTAGTAGTAGTAGTAGTAGTAGTAGTAGTAGTAGTAGTAGTAGTAGTAGTAGTAGTAGTAGTAGTAGTAGTAGTAGTAGTAGTGGTAGTAATAGTAGTAGTAGTAGTAGTAGTAGTAGTAGTAATAGTAGTAGTAGTAGTAGTAGTAGTAGTAGTAGTAGTAGTAGCAGTAGTAGTAGTAGTAGTAGTAGTAGTAGTAGTAGTAGTAGTACCTAGTAGTAGTAGTAGTAGTAGTAGTAGTAGTAGTAGTAGTAGTAGTAGTAGTAGTAGTGGTAGTAGAAATAGAGAAGTATTAGCAGTAGTAGAAGTAGTTATAAAAAATATTAGTAGCAGTAGTAACAGCAGCAGTAGTAATAGTGGTGTTAGTAGAAGTAGCAGTAGTAGTAGCAGTAATATAATATAATAGTTTTAGTGGTAGTAGTAGTAGTAGTAGTAATAGTAGTTTTTCTGTTTTACTTATAATAGCTGCTGGTGTAGGTCTTTGATTATAATTTGAACACTTTACCTACAGCTTTTAAGAAATATATTTAATTGAAGAGTAACGTTTTAAAACTTTTTACTGATTCTAAGTAACAGACAAGAGCACTTCAAATAACGGAAGACAAAATAAATGTGGTCGCTTATATGCATGTTTTAAATTCATCGTATCTTATCACCACACCATATGACTACATATTGGCTAGTTTATATCTGCATGGTATAGACTTCCTTGTTGACGTTTCGGGTATTCAGATAAAAGAAGTAAATACGTGGACATAGCGGTGGTTTAACGATGGTTAACAGTTCTTTACTTCATATGATTATCCTTCTCGGCGTAGTAAACGGTAAGGACAAGATTCTGTTGTTTTTTATCACACAAAAGCTCTTTCATTTATAATCTATTAACGCATCTTCACACATTTGTAACCAAAGTAGACCTAGATCAGAAGACTTCTATAGGAGCCGACTGATCAGGGTCTGTTCTGTTTGATTTTGAGATTATAACAGATCTGACTCTTCGGTGTCTACCAAAACATCATGTAACAATGCCATTATAAATATTCAGCTAATAGATATTCATGACGTCAATACTTTGTGCAAGAATATTGAACCGGAAAAGTGTTAACAAATGAAAAAGCTTAGTCATATACATCGTGTTATTCATTAAGACATCGTGAATATTTATTAGCTGATTGTTGCACTGGCGTAATTTATGTGCAAAGGTATGTTCTGGCCATGACAGGCGCGGTAAAAATAGATCAATATTATTTCACACCCAAACAGAGCTAACCCCAGATCAGACGACTCCTACAGAAGTTCTGTTCGGTTTTCAAAGGCGTTAAATGACATCTCTATCAAATAAAGGGTTAAATAAAGTGTACCGTACTTTGTACACTGATAACCATAAATCAGGTCAAGTTCCAAATTTATGCTATCGATCTTTTCATTGTGTGCTCATTCTCAATCGATTTAGAAACAGAACAGATAATTTTCCTTTTTCATTTCGGAGTCGTATTATTCATATTTTGTTTGTCTACACAAATTAGAACCTCTCTCAAACTTTAATGAATACACGCGGACGTGTCCAAACGCAGGTGGTTGCTTAATGCAACATACAATGTATTGCATCACCTATGGGGCAAACTGTCTGTCCTGTTTTACTTCCTGATTTTCAGACCCAGAATTATACCTATATTTGATTGCCGCTTTAGAGATGTTTAACAGTACCTATATATGAGAACCATGTAGCAGTATGGAACTGGCTTATGATGTATATGCATGTAAACAATGATTTTGAAATATCCACGCGATTTATCATAATACTTCTCCCAACAAAACAAAATGCACTCACTGAGAAACTACTTTCAATAGCATCCGTGTTTTAACTCAATACCTGGTCAAGACAGAACTATAAAAATAACTTAATCTCAGTTTTTATGTAAGTTGTGGCAGTTTTTACATTCTCGTGTTACTTTTGTCAAAATTTGCGATTGACTGACATGTTACTATCACCTTATTATTTATGTGTGTGCACCTGGTTGATTCCGTTAGGAATCCAATTCTAGTTTGCATTCGTAATCTCTTACCAATGGGTCGAATTCTAATTGTCGTTTGCAATCCAAGTTTGTTAAATTATTCAGTAAAATAAGGAAATGAGACAAATAAATGCAAATTTCAAAAGAATAAAGCACATATATAGAAATAGAGATTGAGACAAAAAGTGAAGTCCCTGATCAGAAGCCGCCTTGATAAGGCGGTGTCTGATCTGGGACTGCACTATTTGTCGTGGTGCTTTTATGCAACATTGGCGGTGAAAGGGTTAATTGTCTTTTTCGATATATTGTTTTTAGATGTCACACACAACAAGAAATATATGTTGTAATGTCCAGCCAGAATGTATAATCTCATCTATGAGTGATTTCACAGTTGGTTGTTATATGTAATAGATCGGGCGGATTTTCCGAAAACGCCATATACAGACTAACATATATCGATTTCTACCTTTGCTTTATGTTGTCTATGGGTTGTTGTTTATTTCAATGAAAATAGTATTTCTCCAGTATCTGCAGCTGACGTAGAGTACTTCATTAGTAAATTAACGTCAGTGGCTAATACTGCGTCCTCGTTGTGCACCCTGGCGACACCTCCCATTCGGTACGGCCAGAATGGAAACACACTCGCCATTAGTATAAACAACATGCAATACCCTCGTGGTGTGTCAGGAGATGGACAGGCGTTTTGGATAGGATACTCCGAAACACATACAGCATTTCTGTATAAAGGTAGGATTTATAAAACAGTATTGTAATGTATTGGGAATCAGCGTGTATGATAATTTTATGTTAAAACTAACCAGGTGTATATTAATGTCACGGGTGGTTTATATAGAAAGAGTCGAGTATTAGTATCGATGTTTTTATTTACGGTCGTATTAGGTCAAAACTCACCTTACCCAGGAAACAGGTAACTACCAGCAAGGCAGTAAAACCACATTTAATACATGTTTCCTTTGTAATGGCAGACTGGTAAACAATCTTAGCATACAGACAAGGGGTACACAACGTTACTATGCAGAATATGCGAACTTGCTTATTCCGGGGCGGCACGAGTCGGTCGGTTTCTGTAATGTCTTTGATTTCCGCGTGACAGGTGCTAGAACAACTTACTATTTCCGAAATACAATTTGTAATTTAAATTAAGATTTTTCGATGTTTTTAAAACTCTCTGAAGATAGTCAAATGTTTGTTAAAAGTGTATTTTAGTGTACAGGTGTTTGATAGTATGACAATAGTTCCGCGTCCGTGAGTGACAATTTGAGTACCAGTGAGTAATGAATATATCAAGGACCAAAACATGAATGACTAAACCCATATTTCAAACAATCGTAATTCATCCCAATTCAGCCAGTACGATATATTAAGTCGAGATCTGCAGTGTTTCGGCGAAAGGTACCGTAAGAATATATTACAGCACATTAGTGTTTTGATATCACACAGAAAGTTAGTACTGATGCCATTTGGAAGCACTTTTTATGCCCCAACTTCTAAAGAAGTGGGGGCTAAATTGGAATCGTGCATGTCCGCGTGTCCATCCGTACTTCCGTCCGTCCGGATTTCTGTCCGGGGCATTTATTCTAAAGTATTATAGGCACAATTGTGAAACTAAATATATGGATAAAGGGTGAGTGATGAGAGGATGTGCAGTCCACAAGGGTTGTAACTCCAAATTCATTATTGAGGGAGTTATTCTCCTTAGTTACTTTTCAGGAAAACAAATTTGTCCTGAGCATAATTTATCTAGTAAGGTAGACACAACTGTGAAACTGTGTATATAGATAGAGGGTGATGAGAGGATTGTAGTCATCAAGGTCTGTAACTCTAATTTCATCTTTGAGGAAGTTATTTCTTTTGTTTTGAGTATAACTTCTCAAATATTGTAGGCGCAACTGTGAAACTTTACATATTGATAGAGGGGATGTGAGGATGTGCAGTCAACAAGGGTTGTAAATTTAAATTCAATTTTAGGGAGTTATTTCCCTGTGTTGCTTCTCGTAAGCATTTTTGTAGTGAATATAACAAGTTGTTTATAGAATTGTGAAACTTGATGAGAGGACGAGTTATTGTCCCTGATTGAACCCAACAAATCTTGTGACGCACAGTACTAATTCTACATTTCTTCACAAATGAACCTCAAATTTTACATATGCATTTATAATGATGTGTAGATGTGAGTGGAGTAATTTTAACTGGAGTATTCCCCGATCGGACATTAAATCTATTTGTTTCACAAGTGCAGATTGAAGGGTTATTGAGCTTATCATTGGCCTCTTGTATTGAAATCATTGGATCTTGTGACAAGGTAGTGGTGGGTGTATACATCACCTTTAGTAATAGCTCTAGTTAAATTTGTGAATCCAATATGTTTCACCTGACAGCCTCTTTCAAATCCGTTTCAACCGTTTTCAACAATATATTTTGCATTAATAGACTATACAGATTCTAACTGCTGTCTAACCAGGGTCTCCTCTACTTGCTTATATTCTTTTATACGTATATTCTGCACAATTTGCGGTTTGTGGGATGAAAACAAACTGCCGTGATATTCAGTTACAAGAATGGAGTCACTGATTATAAAGTCGTGTTATTTAGACTGATTATTATGAAATGCCTAAAACTTAACTTTATGTTTATAAGGTTTTTACAATGTATTAGATCTACATCGACTTCAGCATGTCTTTGGGGCATACCTGATTATGTCGAATGGGCACACAGGGGACTGGTGTTTGATAGCTTGTATTTGAATATATTTATTGTTACAACATATTGAATACAACTCAGAGGTCGTAGTTAAAACGTCAATGTAATGCTACCATTCTGATATGAGAGCAGCCATAAAGGTTACACCGAACTATTCTTCTCAATATATGCCATGTGATTGGCTGGAGCATTAAAATCTTATAATAATATCAGTTTGTTAATGAACGTACTTTAAAGTATGAAACTTGCCTAAAACACTTTCTAATTGTTCAAGTTATGATGCGACTTTAAACAACACTATTTTTGGCACCTAACTTGCACTAATTCACTAAATCAAATTGTCAATAGTCAAGGGAAAATAATATAACTTATTACGGATATAACTTCAATAATTCAGTCTAATTTCAGTTGATCATTTTGGGGTTTGTTCTGTCTGTTCAATCCAATCAACAAAATGCATGCTTCCCATTGTGACATTCCTTCGGCCCGTATTCTTTACGCCCAAAATAATAGTTTTCTTTTAAATACTATTGTTGCTGGGTAGAGATATTGGTGAAACTGTTGATAGGCTTTAGAGTGTGTGGCTTGATAGCTCAGTAGGTAGAATGTTGGCATAGTAGGCCAAAGACCCTAGGTTCCAGCCCATGTCGAGTCATCACCTTTCACTATTACATTGTAGATACTTATATAGTTGATTCAGTTTCCATGAAACACTAAGTTGAAGGCGGTTTAGTCAATTGCAAAGGTATACACATTTTAATTTAAACATTGTGACAAAACAGAAAAATTACATCTAAAACATGTTTCTATTTCAGAATACACTTGCAAGTCCTTGCCAGGTTACCGCCGATAATCAAGCTTTGCACGCGACTACTGCCTAAACTTGAATTCAAAAACAATATAAATGTAAATGTTAGCTTAGTATTTAGTGAAGCAGTGCCCTAAACACTAAAAACTATCCTATTTTGTGTCGCATTGCCCATATCAATCCCAACCGATATATGTATATTAACACATAATCTGACGTAAATCGCGGTAATGCACTAGTCCATTTGTATGAAAATGTGAAGTTTTAATCCGGAGAAACTTTTCTGTAAACAATGACCGAAACAGCCGTTAAATATAATCTGTTTCCCTTCGTGTGACACTTTTAAGGGATACATTCGTCTTCAGTACAAATTGTTTTCATGAAGCTCGCTTACTATAATGAATATTACTCGTGTCCTATTAGCATTTTTATAAAAAACAATTCGTAATTGAACATTCATGTAAGGTCCCCTTTTTCAGCAATGTGTTTTGTGTCTTATCATACTCTTGCATGAAGGCCCGGTCACAAACCACCGAACGTGTATTTAGCACGTAGTCTTTTTGGGAAGGCTACGTCCGCCACGTTTTTCTTAAAACGTGGGAAAAGGGTGGCAAGCGCAGGGAGGGAGAACGTCAAATCGTGTTACGCAAGGTGTAAGAACGTGGCCTGCATGCCACGACTGACCATGAGCGGTTGCGTGCATCGTACGTTGCACACGTGGTAATTGAGTTGTACGTGCTAACAATGTGCGGAGGCCGTACTTACACGTGCTGATCGCGTACAGTGGCCTTACTCACTGTTGTAAGTTCGTGCAAGTGCGATGAACGTGAGTTTTTCCGCCCGACGTCGTGGGGAGGGGTCATAATTATAATATAGGACGACCCTGTCGAGGTTCCCCGGAAGTCCCAGCTGCTGCTGCCTTAAAATGCTGCCCATTCTACCAAAGAGACTCCGGGTTCTGATGCTGCAAGAGCAGATTCAAGTGTCAGCAGATTCAAGTGTCAGTGTCTTGATTGGGAGAGGCAACAGGAACGCGGACGCAGGAGATGGTGGGTTCGTTCCTTATCTCTTGTTCGTCTGTGGCCCTCTCATCATCCGCGGTCCGTTTCTGTTGGGCCCATTTAACCGTTTCCGCTGCCTTTTGAGCTGCATATGCAGCGGATACCTTCTTCGTGTATCCTCTTATTAGGCATCTTGGAGACGAAACGTTGGCACTCGTCCGTCAGATCGACTTTTATCTAAACTGCAAAAATCAGTGTGCACTACGCGTGTTGTAACTGTGGAGCACATTATTACTCGGTACGATCTACATGTCGGCAGTAGATCTAGGGAAGTGCAGCGTAAGCATATACCAAGCACTTATCAAGTGCGCAACACGCACGTGCTAAGTGCGTCGTCCGTAGAGCAAGTGACCGTGGGTAAAAATTTAAAAGACTCACGGCGTCAGTACGTTGTGTTCTCGTTGGCTGTAGAAGGCATGCGCGTCACCCGTACGTTGGTGAATCCGTAGCCCGAGTGCAGCTCGAATGCAGCGAAAGTGTATCATGCACTAAAAGTGCTACGGCGTGTCTGCGTGCTCTTAAATCCGTATGGAGGTGGTACTCAACACGTACGGATCCCCGACCCCCCCCCCCCCCTTAGGTTTTGCACATAGACTGCACGCACTTGCAAGTACGTCGGGTTGGGACCACCGCTTATAGTAGGGGTCATTTTTCGAAATTTTGTTACCTGGTTTACAATGACAGGATACTTTCAGATAACGAAGCGTATGACTTAACAATCAAAATAAGAAGGGTGGCAGTATTGTGGTACAATAATAAAGCACTAAAATTTGAGTTTCCATGACAACGGCTATGTCGTAGAAATAAAATAAATATTATACATAAAGATCTCTTAATATCTTTTGAACTATTGAAGGGATTTTTATATAACTTTATAATTAAATGATTAATATCAAGGCAATCTTAAAAATATAAGTTTCAATTGATTCCCTTTAAGGTCAATGTCATGGTTAGGGGTCAAAGGTCAAATTTGAGTTTTTTTTCTCTGTTTCAAGACATTTTCGTTCTACAATTTTACATTAACATTGGTATATTTAAGTAAAACTTGGCACAGATATTCATTTAAAAAGGAGGTTTCCTTTACCATGAGTTTTATAGGTGGGTCAAGGTCAATGTCACAAGTAGAGGTCAAACGACATATTTTAGAAGTCAAACATCATATTTTACTAATTTGTGAATGTTGTAATCCACTTGTTCTACAAATGTGATGTATTTCTAATAACTTTGCAAGATGAACATACTAAAACAATATCCTCTACCAAGGACTTTGTTACATACTGCCAATGTCAAGGTCGCAAGTAGAGGTCAAATGTCACATTTAAGAAGTCAAAGGTCAAAATTGTACTTTTTGTGCAATTTCAGTACATTTTCCCATGTATGTGATGTATGTTTTGTAATAAATGTGCACATACACCTTACGAAGTCAATATCCTCTACCAAGGAAGTTGGTATATATTGTCAATGTCAAGGTCACAAGTAGAGGTCAAAAGTCACATTGCCAAATTTGTACTTTTTGTGCATTTCAGTCATTTTTTTCTACCTATGTGATGTATATTGTAATTAATTTGCACAACATACTAAGACAATATCCTCTACCAAGACTTGGTACATAAAATCAAGGTCATTGGAAGGTCAAAGGTAAAACTTGAGAACTATTTTCTTAACCTTACATGAATATTTCGTAGATCGAGGAAGAGACATAAATATAATGGTTATACACAACAGTTTAATGATATATTATTTTAGATCAATAAATTGTACCTTATAAACTCTTCTTTCAGCATTTCAGATAATATCATCATAATTAGTTTGCGCCTTGTTAACGTTTACATGATCACAATTTTCTCAGAAATATCAACTAAGTGGGGTTTTTTTTCAATTTCATTAATAACTATGACAGAGCACATATTTATCACAAAAGTGCTGTAATCATGTTAAATATCACAAATGATTTAAAAATCATTATCACCGCCATTCAAAGTCACTATCACCGACATTCAAAATCATTTTCAGACAATCAAAATCATCATCACAGACATTCAAAATTGTAACAATAACAGGATACATGTATCAATATCTTAATAGTGGCATTATTAGGCCTCCCCCCCCCCAATCGAAGAGGGGTCATGTTGTGTTTTTTTCATTGTCTGTTGGTTTGTTGGTTGGTTGTTTTGTTCCCAACTTTAACGTTGGCGACAACTTTGTAGCTATTGCACATGCATACTTCAAACTTAACATACATATGCAACTTATAGAGGCAAAAATATTTAGGGGTGACATATCAAGATCAAGTTCATACATCTAGGTCAAATGTCAAATTACTGGTCAAATTTAGAATGGCGATAAATTTATCACCATTCAAAATACATCCCTCAAACTTGGCATGCATTTGCATCTTATGGAGGCAAACGTTTTAGTGGTGACTTTTTAAGGTCAATGTCATACATTATGGTCAAGTGTCAAATTACAGGTCAAATTTAGATTGGTGATAATTTTGTCGTCTTCAACATACATCCTTCAAACTTGGCATGCATGTGAAACTTATGGAGGCGAACATATTTAGGGGTGACCTATTAAGGTAAAGGGCATACATAAAAATCAAACGTCATATCGGGACATTGTGTTTCACAAACATATTTCGTTGTTTTTAAATCACAACGTGTGTATACCACATACATTATTTACAACATGTATTCACATTACATTTGTCACAGAATATGTCAGTAGACTGTCTTTTATTTGAAAAAAGTACAATAACAATTGTTTGTACAGCATATGGGAACTAAAAGTTTTCCTTGAAAAGTAAGCTTGGTTTGTTAATATTTTCATTTAAAATCATCTCTGTTTTGAAACACCAAGAACGAAATTGAATTCTGACCAAAAAAGCAAACCACTGTCAATATGATAGATCTAATAATGTATCGGTAGTCACATTCATTCTTTGAATATCGCAAAGATGATTGTGGTCAAATACAACTAAGCTATCACTAAAGGTGATTATTACAACTAGAGCTATCACTAAAGGTGATTATTACCCCTGCCCGCCACCTTGTCACAAGATCCACTGACTTCAGTACAAGCGGCAAAAGCTCAATAATCATTTCATCCACTTAAATTGCTTATGAAAAGTAACAAAGGGAAATAAATCCCTCAAAAATGAATTCAGAGATACAGCCCTTGTTGACTGCACGTCTTCTCACCACCCTCTTTCCATATATGATGTTTCACAGTTGTGCCTACAATACTTAAGAAGTTATGCTCCAGACAATCAAATTGCTTCTAAAAAGTAACTATGGGGAAAACTCCCTCAAAAATGAATTTAGAGTTACAACCCTTATTGACTGCACATCCTCTCATCACCCACTATCTATGAAAAGTTGCACAGTTGTTCCTACAATACTTGAGAAGTTATGCTCCGAACAAAAATTGCTTCTTGAAAGTAACTAAAGGGAATAACTCCCTCAAAAACATAATTTAGAGTTGCAACCCTTATTGACATCACATCCTCTTATCACCCTCTCTCCATATATAAAGTTTCACAGTTGTTTCTACAATACTTGACAAGTTCTGCTCCGGACAAAAACTTGCTTCTGAAAAGTAACTAATGGGAATAACTCCCTCAAAAATGAATTTAAAGTTACAACCCTTGTTGACTGCACATCCTCTCATCACCCTCTATCCACATAATTATGAAGTTTCACAGTTGTGCCTATAATACGTTAGGAGTAATGCTCCGGATGGACGGACGGATGGACGGACGGAAGGACGGACGGACACACGCGATTCCAATATAGCCCCCACTTCTTTAGAAGTGGGGGTATAATTACATATTTTGTCCATGTCAGTTTATTGCATACTTAAGCAGCTCATAACTATTGAAAATCCAAGTATTTCCATAAGTTTCGTGTGTTCATATATCACACGAATACTGACAGCTAGCTGAGCATTGAAGAATCGCTTCGTACACGAGCCTCAATTGGTTTTGCATGCGCACAGTGTAAGCTCCTAAAATCCCTTCACGACCAAGGGCTTGTCTGTCCACAATGTATGAGGGTAGACTTGCCAACCGAACAAAGCTTAGGTCATGGAAAATCAGTTTGGAAATTCAGACATAAATACCAAATGCTGTCACTGTTTCAGCTACTTTGGTAGAGTCACCAAATGATTATTCCCATCAATTTATTTCGAAATCTGACCATCGGTTTGTAGAAATATATTCTGAAAGTGGGAGATCCTTCGAAAGCATAAGTAGTAATGCGAAAGGAGAAAACTGCAGACTAGGTTTTATTGAGTCTGTTCGTGACTAGTTATTAAAAATGCAACACTACTCACGCCCCCTAGCACCGGCTTAAGCAGTATTCAAATTTTCAAAATTGATAACATAAAAACTAATGATCCCGAGGGACCAGTAAGTATATCAACACTGAGAATTTAAATATTTTTTTGGTTGTCATGGCAACCAGATTTCCTTTTTAGCTAGTTTTGGAGGTGGTTACCTAATGATTATTCGAATTAAATTATTCTAAAGTCAGACAATTGGTTTTGGTGAAGGGGAGATTTAAAATTTTGCTATGTTTTCTATACAGACAAACAGGCCCGTCCCCTAGCGGCCATGTTGTTTTAGATATTGTCATGATTTTAGCTACTTGGGAAGATAGTCACCTAATGCTTATTCCCATCAAATTATTTTGAAACCTGACAACCGGTTTCGGAGAAGAAGAGGTTAGAAGATTTTGCTTTTGGTTGCCATGGCAACCAGAGTTTTACATGGATTCACACTTTATTAGCTAGTTTGACAGAGAATCACCCAAAGACCATCCTTGGAAAGTTTCATTACATTTAACAATAAACTTTTAGAGGTAATGTCACTTGAAATAAAATATTGACGACAGACGTCACACAATGGACGACGCCTGACGACCGACACATGGTGATCACAATAGCTCGTCTTGGCACGTTGTGCCAGGTGTGCTACAATTAGACAGTCTTCTTGAATCGACTTGTTTGTTTGATACAATGATGGAAAGAACGAAAAAAATGTAAATAATTTGAAAATATTGTGCAAAAATCACTAAAATAGTTCTTTTATAGCCGTTGCCATGGTAACAAAGGATATGTTTACTGTTAATTTGTAAATAAAATGTTCCAACAATAATCACATGGAAGACCACACCAATACTTTATACAAATAACAGGACAAACATGCTGTAAAAAGAAAATGTAGGCTAACTTTATAATTCACTAGAAAATGTTAATTTCAGAACCACAACTGAATTCCATATCATTTTAAGAATATTTCGGTTGCCATGGCAACCAGATCTGTTTCCCAGAATGTAAACATATTATATGCGTAATTTTGTAAGTAAATAGCAAGGTCTTACAATAACTCATTATTTAGACATTTAGAAAAAACAATAAGGATTTGTTTTCAAAAAAGTGAAAAATTGGGCAAAATTACATACATTATTGCCATAGTAACCAGTCATTAAGGAAAAAATTATTTTAATTTAATTTCAAATCAACACTAGCCATCTCTCATTTTCAAAGAGTAAACAATGGGGACATATTTACATCCATAAGCAAACTGGCAGTCCTTTTAAATTCTTTATATCATTTTAAAGCTTGTTGCTATGGAAACCACGATTTCCATCAGAATATTGTTGGGAATGTTCTGCCACCCTTCTAAAAATGTTAGGTAAGGTGTTAAGTTTATATATGTAAAATATGGAGTTATTGTAAATCAGGTAACAAAATCGGCCAAAATCAGGCTTTTTGTCCCCTACTATTAAGTTATGACGTCAAATATTGTCTTTTATTTTCGTTGAGTTCGGTCGAATGTGATGTTTCGGCGCTGCTATTTTCTGTCGATGTGGAACAGGCGATAGGGCAGTGTTCTGCGAAGGTCATGTATGTGTGTGTGAGCGCACACTTCATTTATGCTTCTGGTGTGGACTTTTATGTGTCATTTCATAGTTTCCTATATGATTTCTGTTCTACTTTACACAAATATGTCAATAACAATACAATATACTGGATGTAGTACATGGTTAGCCGACATTTTTAGTTTGATTTATTTATGTGCAAATCAAACTAGAAATATCACTGATTATGATTAATATCCCCACAAACGTGACTGTCACAAGGAAAAGCTTTATACAATTCAAAGAGGCATAACTCTGTACTAAAATAGATAAACTGTAAAACTATTGGATGTGCATCTCCTCTTCGTGATAACGTATCATGTCAAGTTTGGTTACTGGAAAACCGTGCGAAATAAAATTTAACAGACAGACCAACACAAAACTATTAAATAAAGCGGCATAACGTTGTAATAAAATCAATCATGTGGAAAGCTATTAGTGCATGTGCAGTCAGTGGTTACTGCGAAACCGCACGGGAAGAAAGTCAACAAACCGACGGACAGAGAATGTGTTACGAAGTTTATCACACCTGTACCCCTGTTTAAGAAGAGTACTAACAAAATAACGAATATTGAAATACCCACCAGAGGAACAGGTCCTAACACAGCAGATAAGTTGTACAATGTAGACTCCGTGTGATAATTCGAAACGTAGATTTATCAAATGATCCTAATCCTCAGAGATATGATTTTGTTATTTAAGGTTGTACACTACCCAATGATACACAGTCTATTTCGTCTACATCCATTCAATCAGACATTGGACAATGCTACTTAAACTGTATGACAGATATTATTGGATTGCAGGTAATACATTATTTTCATTGATTATAAATCGACTACAGCAAAGCATGTATGGTGTTTTGTCTTTTAAACTCGTGGCATTAATAATCTACCATGGAATTCACGAGCAATGTATTAATTGATTGATTTCTGCAATATTATGTTTCATTTCCGACTCAGTGTCCAGAACGCCTTTAATATTCCTTACATTTAATTAATTACATTACCAGTGGCGGTTTTGCCATTGACCGTTCAAAGGCGGTAATCTCTTTGTCTCCCCTATTTTCATGTTTGTCTTTTTGTTGGTGTGCGTTTGTGCGTACGTGTGTGTGAGTGTGTGCGCAATGTAAACTGGAATCAAATGGTAAAATCGCAGATCTATATATTTTTGAAATGGAATCATGTGTTTGCTTAATCATAATTAAGGTATGTCTTTAGTATATTGTGTGATGCATAAGAATGTTGTCATTAAGAGAATAACAATCTGTTGTAGAAACAAACATGCCACTGCATATCAGGGATTTCCAATATTACAAATTTCTTTCAACATGGCTGTATATCGCCGTGTACTAACCCATCCGGAGTACTCTGTGGAGGTCAGAATAGAATATCTATATACAAGAAAGGTAAATGCACTCTTAATTTGGTACAGAACACTAAGCTTTCCTTTCAGCAGAAAAAATGTATCTCATACATAAAACGTTCAACTCCGAAATAGTTTGCATGCAATCGCATTTATTACTATTTTCCGCATTATCTCACTGGCACATGCGTTATTACCATTGTAGAAAATATAGAAAGGAATGTTCATGTTCTTTTTACGTAAAATACAGCTTACAGCTGATTGACACACACAGCAGCAGTCCGAACCAAGTTTGATTAAATGAATTAAACGTCATTTTGCATTTCTAATTTTGCTTTCGAGGGATAACCCATTTTCAGAATATATTTTAAACACAAGGACTAATTGATTATTAAACAGGATTGACCATTTTCAGCCTTACTATTCCTTTACTATGTAATCGACGGCCTGTTTGATTTGGCGGGCTTTTAAGTAAACACGACAATAGTGGTTTTTCAAAATGGACAACATTGCTGAGTGAGCGATGATTCAATATTTACACAAAACTACCTAGGATCTAAGGCTATTCGTGCTGACATGGTAGCAACATTTGGGAAGGGTGCAGCTTCAACAAAGACTGAATATGCCGTGTGGTGATTGAACATGTTGGACATAATCTTGAAAACGTTCTGTTGCGGTTTGTGACTATGGATGAAACATGGGTCGATCATTTCATCCCAGAATCCAAACAGCAGCCTAAACAGTGGAAGCACCTCGTCTAAACCATCCAAAGAAGGCAAATACTGTTCCGACAGATTGGACTGTTATGGCCTCGGATTTTGGGATAATGATGGTACTCTTATGGTAAAAAAGACTGTTCCGACAGATTGGACTGTTATGGCCTCGGATTTTGGGATAATGATGGTACTCTTATGGTAAATACTATTCGAAATGGACAGTCATTCGATAGGGACATGTTATACACCATTGCCTAGAGATTTGTTAACTTCATGTGCCGTGACAATTTCAGTTAACATGTTTTGTTCCACACGGCAATGTTCCAATCAACACGTATTTCGTTACCATGGATGCAATCTACGAGTGTGCCTTTAAGTTCATTCAAAATCCTCTTTCCTCGCCTGATCTCGCCTTACCAAACTGTCCATTATTTCGAAAGTTTGGAAAGGCCGTCTCCAATACCTGTTTACGGTCAGATAATGACATGACGTTATACTGCAAGGCTACTTTTTAGAGAGACCAGAAACTGGCTTCTCTAAAAATATTCATCAAATATGTTAAAAATTCATTAAAAAGGGATATGATCCTGTAGTACTACAATATACAGCATGTTTGGTTGTCAACCCTTTTACAGTTGGCAATCACGCTGGCATCTTTGCATGTACGCCGACAAGAAAGGTTTAGTACTCTATGAAGGCGACCTCTTAAATCCAGAAACCGAAGGAGAACGTCGGATATCTGTACTATTTCGTTTTTGTCATACCCTTTATTACTTTTCTACAGTTACTCTGTTTGCAGCTCAATCATTGAGTACGCTAGCGATAAGTGGATACAGTTTGTTCACTTAAATGTTTTCGTTATACATGCACTTTACCACTGTATTTGCCATCGCGGTTGTTGTAGATTAGTCGGAGAGGGGATACGTTTATTTACACTGTTTGTCTTTTATGGTTGGGACGGAATAAGTGTGAGGTTGGGCGCCCATAAACCGGTTTAAACCCCAAGTGACTTTTGTCACTGACCGTTTCAAGGCGGTACTTCCATCTTCCCCTATTGTATGTTTGTTTTGTCTTTGTGCGTCTCTTGATGTTTTTATAGTTATGTACATTTGCTGTTTCCTTGTGTTGCTGTTACGGGCGACTGTTTGTTCTGTATGTGGTGTTTCCTGCATGACTCATTTTTGTACTTTTAATATCATTCAATGTCATTGGTAGCAGTGTTCAAGCAACCAAGGGTGATGTTGAAAGTAGTTAAACAATACAATATATTCTCAAAATCAATTGTTTATGTGTGTTGCTTACAATTTATCAACGGGCTTTCGTTAGATGAGGGATACTTCTGTAAAGAGAGAAAATTGCTGACTCCGTTTTACCGAGACCCTTCATGAGCAACTTGCAACACTACTCAAGTCCCTAGCACCGGCTTAAGCGATATTCAATTTTCATAACTAAAAACATTGAAACTGATGATCCCGAAGGACCAGAAAATCTGACGACAAAACTGAGAATAAACGCATACTGCTGTGAAATATAAATATTATGATAACAGGAGATCCTTCGAAAGCAATGTGAATAGCAAAAAATGCAGACTCGACATTTCAGCGTATGTTCGTTAAATAGAGATACCAACACATGATTTGTCATGTTGTTACTTAACATTTCTCGAGAAGTGATGTTTTCCAAAGTCCTTTCCTTTGCGTCTTGAAAATCGAAAGAGAAAGCAAATGAGCAAGTCCAAGCTCACTTTGACACAATTAGTAACGACAATTCTCCCACTGTTTAATTTAGACAAAATAGATAATGTAAATATATTATACCCACATATTGGTTGGTTATAATTATTCTCAAATACTCCTTAACTGTTGACCAAAAGTTCGATGAAGACTTAGTAAGACTGCGAAAGACTTACATGCACCACGACTGATTTTCGTAATGGCGATATTCAAACCAGAAACACTTTGTCGGTATGAAAACATGCTGAAATAATAAACCATGTTTTGATTAATATATTCTTAAATCAATATTGGATTGTGCATATTGCAACATAGCATCCGATATTAGATTTTGGATCCGATCTTTGAAGAACTGCTGCATCCGAATTCTCCTTCAAGAGATTAAATTAGAAGAGTATTCCATGTAGGGAGTTTGCAAATGAGACATACATTTAACTTAAAACTGTTTGACTGCATGCTGAGTTTGAGACAATATTAAGTTGGACCGTAACATTTTGACCTTTTATTCAATTGCCTTTCTCACTTTAATTTTCTTTTTTCATGTCCATCATATTCGCATAGTCTACATCTCTGAATAGTGTGTTACCTCTAGAACAAAAGGAGAAGTACTGAAGTACTGAAGTTTGACCAAATTATTGATTTATGATAACTTAAAGTTAGCAAGGTTAGAATGGTTTCCTATTTTGCTTTAAAACTAATGCATTAATGTAAATTTACAAATTACAAACTGTTAACATTGCTTATATACAGACAACAGCGAGTCTCTGGCTATTTAGTTATAGCAGGTTATGGAAGTAATTTGTATGGGAATCATTACAATATCAGGTAAAACTGAACATTATCTTTGCATCTGGTATAAATGAAACTTCCCGGAAAAATGATTTGCTGTAGTAAATTTAAAACAATTCGTGTATTTAGTGAATATATAAGCTCTAAATCAGAAGACCCTTTGAACAAATATAAAATGTAGCATGTGTATGACAAAAGCCGCTAACCTCTTTTCAATTTTAGCAAAGTACATGATTTTCAAAAATCCGACTTCAAGTGAGGACGGAGATTGCCTTGCCTATGTGCCTATTCCCTCTGGGGTTCAGTATGCTTGGTCATGCTGTACTAATCACTATCAGACCATGTGCCAAGGTAAAATTCGTGACAATTTTCTTAGAATTGGAACCGGCATTTACATGATCAGTAATTTTAGTTATCTGAATTTGCCAGATTTTCAATTATAATATCATTAAAGTCAAATTCAAATTTGAAACCTTAATTTAAAGAACAGCTGAGTTAAACATATTTGACGTGATATTGCAATTTGATAGTAAAAATGGGATATGTTAGAGTTTATATAAAGAAAGGCTCAACACAAAATGCCACGCTAATTTGATGCCATTGGTGTATTATTCATTCAGATTCCAGTGTGGTTGTGAGAACGGGATTTGATACGTGGACTGACGCAATGCAAAGCTGCTTGAGTAAATCACAATTTCCAGTGAAATATACCAAATCAAGTCATGGATTTCCTACACAAGGCAGTCAGCTATGGACAGGAGAAATACGAAGTCTAAGTATATATCCACAAACAGGTAAGATCATAAGTAACTGTATATCATTTATGAATATAATACACTATCAAACAGTTTACACCTTCAATACAATAAATTACTACTAAAAATATTATTACAATAAATATATTTATCAATAATAATGATGATGATTATGATAAAAAATAAAATTAATATTAACTAGAGGTTTGTTTTTGTCACAAAAACAGATGTCTCCCCCTCCCAACCTCTTTCCAATTCACAAGTGTAATGTCTGTAACTTCAAACTTATCAGGGTCTAATGTTTAAGTCATCAGGGGCAATAACTCCAACATTGTCAGGGGAGACAATTCAAAAGCCCCAGGTACACAAAAGCACATGCTAGTCAACATTCTTGTGAAGTTTGGTGACTCTAGTACTAGTAGTTTCAGAGATACATGTGACACAAAGTAAAGTTTCTCTTATTTTAAGTCATAAGGGGCAGTAACTCCAAAGTTATCGGGGGAGACAATTAAAAAACCCAGATGCACAAAAACTCATGCTGGTGAACATTCCTGTGAAGTTTGGTGACTCTAGCCCTACTGGTTTCAGAGATACATGCAGCACAAAGTTTCTCTAATTTTAAGTTATCATATCAGGGGCAGTAACTCAAGAATTATCAGGGGGAGACAAATAAAAAAATAAAAAAACAGGTGCACAACAACTCATGCTGGTGAACATTCCTGTGAAGTTTGGTGACTCTAGCCCTAGTGGTTTTAAAGATATGCATGACACAAAGTTTCTCTAATTTTAAGTAATCACATCAGGGGCAATAACTCCAAAGTTATCAAGGGGAGACAATTAAAAAATCCCAGGCGCACAACAACTCATGCTGGTGAACATTCCTGTGAAGTTTGGTGACTCTAGCCCCAGTGGTTTCAGAGATATGCACGACACTAAGTAAAGTTTTTCTAATTTTAAGTCATCAGGGGCAATAACTCCGAAGTTATCAGGGGGAGACAATTCAAAAACCCTAGGTGCACAACAACTCATGCTAGTGAACAATCCTGTGAAGTTTGGTGACTCTAGCCCTACTGGTTTCAGAGATACGCGCGACACAAAGTTTGTATAAATTTAAGTATTCATATCAGGGGCAATAACTCAAGAATTATCAGGGGGAGACAATTCAAAAACCCTAGGTGCACAACAACTCATGCTGGTGAACATTCCTGTGAAGTTTGGTGTCTCTAGTACTAGCTGTTTCAGAGATACGCAAGACACAAAGTTTTTCTAATTTTAAGTCATCAGGGGCAGATGTTAACAGAGTGGTTGATCTCGTAACTGTAAGTTGCTTGGTATCATTAAAGCTAAGAAAAGTAAACAAAAATATTGAAGTCTTAGGTTGCAAATCACCTCATCTGAGACAGGTCATGAGTAAAACAATTTTACAAATGGCAGTAAATTCAATTTACAGCGAACCCACAATAAAAACAAAGAATAGTAATACACGTATTTACTATATTTGTCCATACCAATGTGTAACTTTAAAAACAAACCTGTCTGGAACGGTACATGAACGGAAATCTAGAAATTGCAAACAATGCCTGTGACTCGCAGAGTTATCACACGTTTATCACATCTTGCAAGTACTTCGAAATATATTTCAACATCAAACGCTTGTTTGTCCCTGTCAGTCCTTAAATTACTATATCGTGTCGTCCGGACACTTTTTCATGTGCTGCTGATTGCTTTTCTGTAACATGTTTCATGTTTGCGAATGCGTGTAGTATTAGCATGACAGATAGCGGGAGAAAAAGTGCAGTGCTTATTCGTCCAACTAAAACGTCTACTTTAAAGGACACCGATGATGGTCGATAAACCGGAAACTGGCACGTGACAGAAGAAAAAGTAAAACCGATTTCGTAAAATTTCTTATCTTGAGAGTTTGTTGCCGTGTTCAACGAGTGAAATGTCTTTTTGTAGAATTACGCCGCACCTTTTATATTAGCCAGTGTTTTTCTTTGTAAAAAGAACGCCGGAACGGAGTGGGTGCGTTCAGCCTTATTTACCATGGTGTTTTATTGTAATAGGTATTATAAATAGAACAATACGCTTTTTCGATCTACTTCCAATGATTAAATAAACACGTAATGTTTATTATTGAACATTCTTCCAAACACCTTAAAACCTTGTCAATATCAAAATATTCCATCTTTCAATCCATAGATTGGAACAGGCCTGGATTTGTGAAAATCGTCAATGGACAATTTCAATTGTTCTTTGATCGACAAAAGGTTCATCATGATGCGTATCTGCATGCAGTTTGTGAGAAACGTAATGTAAACTATTTGTACTTGATTTTCTTTACTCCTTTTATTTACGATTTGTTTTTTAAAATTGTAATAACACTATCATTGTCAAGAGTATTAATGAAACAATTGTAATCACTCCAGTTACGCCTGTTGTTACTATTATTATTAGCAATATAGAAAATATCAGTATTGCTATTTTGTTTAAATATAAATATGAATTTTAGCGATAGTATATGAATTTAATACGATGCGATATAATACGATATGAACTTCATGACTAGATCTACACAATGCAGAATATATACAATATCATACGATTGGTTGCTTGAATATATGAAAGACCGGTGGTGACATTTCACTGTATACACTTCATAGTTCACACTTCACACTTTACACTTCAAACTTCAGCCGAGTCTGCAATTGTTTCCCTTTGTGTTGCAATTTTTGCTTTCGGGGGATCACCTCTCTTCAGAATTTATAATTTTCACAACAGCAGGTGTTAAGTGCTTGTGCGGCGGCCGTAAAACGTCGCCCCGTACTTCATTCTCAGTGTTGATATACTTTCTGATCCTTTGAGATCATGAATTTCAGTCCTTTTTGTTCTGAAAGTTGAATACCGCTTAAGCCGGTGCCAGTGTTGCACTTTCAATTACTGCTCATGAACAGACTCACTAAATGGAAAAGTAGTAAAGTCAAGCAGGCAAAGCCACATACAAGACGCAACCACCACCAAAACATCAACAGATAGCATCACACACACACACACACATACACATACACAACCACACATTTAAACGCACACTCACACACGGGATGAACACAGAAAACACCAACTGACACACAAGAACTAGAGACAAACACTCCAAACATGAACACAATCACAAGCACAGAGACGTAAGGCAAACAACAGGAAGAGTGACAAAGAGAGTACCGCCTTGGCACGGTCAGTAGCAAAAACACCACGGGGGTTTAAACCGGTTTACGGACGTCCTAACCTCACACTTCTCTCAAAGTCACCCTAGCTTAACAAAAATAATGTATCCCCGCCGGACTTACCTAAAACCGAGACTGCAGTTTTTCCTTTTGTATTGCATTCATTGCATTCAGGGGATCACCTCTTTTCAGAATTTATTATCGATGTATGGGGATAGCATAACAAATGACTAATGCCAAAATGCATTCTAGTGCGTTTCAAATAAGAGAGCTCTGATCAAGGTCTTCACTTTTTGAATAGGATAAGTGTACTCATCACAGGTAACTTGTCAATATTCGTACATTAATCACTAGATATTGATTAATGGGTTATAGAAAAATAGCATTAATAGTATACACACTTTTTAATATTAACATTTGACGAAAAACAAACATGAAATTTGGTGAATTTTGTATCTGTATTGCGTCTTCAATTACTTTCAAATATATTGTATCTAGATGTCATGCATTTAAAAACAATTAAAAAATTAATTCCTCCAACTCTCACATTCTGGATTGCCTGTACAAAAAGGCGGAAACGTTTCATGACGTCATTCGTGTTTATATACATACATATACACATATCTTTTATTCAACACTATTCTCGTACGTGCATAATCGTTTATAGTAGCTGTGAACCGTGAAGTTTGAAGTCTGAGGTTTTAAGTTTGAATTGTAAAGTGTGAA
The DNA here is from genome assembly GCA_963576725.1 of Azorinus chamasolen. Classification (NCBI taxonomy): domain Eukaryota; kingdom Metazoa; phylum Mollusca; class Bivalvia; order Cardiida; family Solecurtidae; genus Azorinus; species Azorinus chamasolen. The sequence continues at coordinate 32,616,127 of OY755253.1, read as the reverse complement.
TATATTCTGAAAATGGGTGATCCCTCGAAAGCAAAAGTAGAAATGCAAAGACAGAAAATTGCAGACTCGGTTTTATTGAGTCTGTTCATGAATAGTAATTAAAGGTGCAACACTACTCACGCCCCCCTAGCACCGGCTTAAGCAGTATTCAATTTTCAAAACTAATAACATGAAAACTAATGATCCCGAATGACCAGAAAATATAACAACAGTGAGAATGAAGTACGGGGAGAATTTTACGGCCGCCACACAAGCACTTAACACCTGCTGTTGCGAAGTACATATATTCTGAAAATGGGAGATCCCTCGAAAGCAAAAGTAGAAATAAAGTTTGAAAAAAATTTAAGTTTGAAGTTTGAAGTCACCACCGGTCTGTATTTCGTATAAATTCACATTGCATATATCGAAATTATACTTCATGTTCAAAATTCCTAAATACTACACACGAAAAGGCCGGACTGCGGACGGTTGGAGCACTTCGCATGGACAAGTATTAACCGACCCTAACATCCATTTTCAGTTGGAGTATACACATTAATTTAACTTGTAGAGCCTTGCATTTACTTACACATTCCATATACTCTTGGTCGGGTAGTGTTTTCTTATTTATAGCCTAACATTCCACAATTAGGCTTAACTCCGACAACAGTGAACGTTACCAGTACCCAAGTTTCATCCTCTTCAACGACGCCATCTCCAGTCCCAATATCAAGTACAGAACAGCATGTTACAACAACAGGTATATATTCTTCAAATTAAATTACAAATGTATACTATCGTGCCCTACTTTCATTATCGATAGAGTTTGTCTGGTTATTTTACACCAGTGTTAAACACTGATTCGTCGGACCTAGGTATTTATAGTCACAAACGAAGGTGTCTGTGTGTGTGTGTTTTAGCACACAGACATAATACGTAACTGTACTAGTCTATGATAATTCAATGTTTTACAGCAAAATGTCCCTATTATTTTAAGACAGACAGTATCTCCGCCCGTGTACAAATATGGCGTAAACCAGATAGCATATGGATAAAAGTACAAAAATGAGTCATGCAGGAAACACCACAGAACAAACAGTCGTCCGAACAGCAACACACGGAAACAGCAAAAAAACATCAGGAGACGCAAAAAAAGACAAAATAAACATACAATAGGGGGAAGATGGAAGTACCGCCTTGGAACAGTCAGTGACAAAAGTCACTGGGGGTTAACCGGTTTATGGGCGCCATACCTCACACTTATTCCATCCCCACCCTAAAAGACAAACAGTGCAAAAACGTATCCTCTATCCGACTAATCTACAACAACCGCGACGGCAAATACAGTGGTAAAGTGCATGTATAACGAAAACATTTAAGTTGTAAACGCGGGGAATATGAAGTTAACTTCTGAAATATTTATTTCCCCAAAACATAAATGTTTTTCCATAGCCTATGTCTTGCACTTTGGGTGCGCTCACAGTACAAAAAGCAATGTGCAGAGCAAACTCGTTCGTTAATGTATTGCATCGTTTACAACGACTAGTGTATGACCTAGCGAAGAGAAAATGTGTAAGTTTTACAGCTGCCAGTGACAACTGCAAATTCTTTCGGATAGATTTACTTAATAGCCATAATTGGCAATGACCGAAATCTGACATGGACTGAATAATATAATAATATATAATAATATAAGTTTGACATTGTTGTTGACTATTGTCTTCCATGTTTGGTTATCGACCCTTTTACAGTCGGTAGCTACGCTTCCCTCTTTGCTTGCGCGATGACAGGCCGAGGGTAGTACGCTATGATGGTATACTCTTAAACTTGGATACAGGAGGAGCTTACCAGACTCATGTATTATTTTTTCCCTGTCGTGCCCTTAACGGCTTACCTGCAGGTGCTCTGACTTCAGCAAAGTCATTGAGTACATATTTGACGGATTGTCACAGTTATTATGCTATGTTTTACATGTTGTCCTGTGTTCACCGTCGTCTATGTTGTGGGTAAGTCCAGCGGGGATACCTTTATTTACAATATTTGTAAAGCTAGGGTGACTTTGAGAGAAGTGTGAGGTTAGGACGTCCGTAAACCGGTTTAAACCCCCAGTGGTGTTTTTGCTGCTGACCGTGCCAAGGCGGTACTCTCTTTGTCACCCTTCCTTTTGTTTGCATTGCGTCTTTGTGCTTGTGGTTTGTTCATGTTGTGGAACGTTTGTCCCTGGTTCTTGTGTGTCTTTTGGTGTTTTCTGTGTTCATTTCGTGTGTGTGCGTGTGCGTTTGGGTGTGTGGTTGTGTGTGTGTGTGTCATGCTGTCTATCGGTGTTTTGGTGGTGGTTGCGTCTTGCATGTGGCTTTGCCTGCTTGACTTTACTACTTTTCCATACATGTCTGGAAGGAAATTCACCCGTCGTGTAGTATGTCAATAAAACATCAGCAATACCATATTTACTGCATATTCTGTCTATATCAGGTAGACAACCTTTAAGCTTACTTTTATTATTAAAATAACTACAGAGTATGTTGTTTAAAAACGTTTTAATTATGGTGTCATTGTCCATTCTGCATAATTGGTCCAAAATGTAAGTTTTCTTCTGTCTATTTTTGCTTCAATAGATAGAGCTCCTAATGAAGTTAATACAATATCTGATCTAGAGACTCGTGATAAACCCTGTGTAGATTTCAAAATATGTGGGCAATCTCAAGTGTCATGAGCTCATCATTATTTAAATCTGACCAAAGTTCACAGCCATAGAATTCTCTGGGGAGAACTAAAGTATCATATACATGTAGCCACCATTAAAAACTACAAAATGTTTTTCTTAATTTACTTGAACATTCATTACCTATTTGTGAAAAATCATTAGTTGTTTTTAATAACACGCCTAAGTGCGTATACGACTCTTGTTCATTGACTATATTATTGCCTAGATGCCATCGATTGTAACAATCACTACTGATTTGGTTGCATTATATTCGTATCTAAAGGAACACCCATATTGGTAACAAATGTTAATCAATTCTCGCAAACCAAATTTAGACAAAGACAGCAAGACAATGTCGTCAGCTGACGAAGGACATGTAATATCTAGATTATAAATAGTTAACCCGTGCTTGCTGCATGCCAGATTGTTCATTAAATCATTGATGAAAATAAGATTGAGTTGTGGGCTGATTACACCGCCCTGCCGGGTACCCTGTAAAATCGGGAACCAGATAGAAGTGTGGCCACTACTCCTTACTCTACTCTGCATATTTTGGTATGTATTATATATGGCTTTGAAACAGGTACATGTATATACTAATTTTAGTATCAAAAGTTTTACCATAAGGGCTTCATGTCATACTCTGTCAAATGCTTGACGTACATCTAAAAACAGGCAAATAGCTTACTGTTATTTTCACAAACATAACTGTTACATTCTCGAAAGAGACATGATGTCATGAGACAACTCATGCCTTCTCTAAAGCCACCCTGTATGTCGTTAATTACTGTCAATCACTGTGAGATTTATTTCCGCCTTTGTGTAATAAAATTATATCACCCTTTTTCATATCTACCGGACAGTAAGCAAAATTCAACATACCTGTAAAAAGTTTGGCACTAAGCTTATGCATGACGACACCAGCAAATTTAAACTTTTCATAAAAACACCCATCGGGCCCACAGGCTTTATTTCGCTTTGCTCTGTCGAGCGCAGGCTTTACTTCCTCATCTGAAACCACTGCATCGGTATCATTGAGAACTCAAGTTCGAGACATATTCATTAATACTATCTAATTATTGCTTGATTCGAAGTCCGAAAGAGTCACTGAAATTTGCATTTTCAGACGGAGTATACAGTTCTTTAAAACAATGAGCCCAGTTATCATTAATCAACGCCGGGTCTCTATATGTAGTGTTATTAAACACCAGTTCTTCACAGTAAACCTTTTTAACATTATCATAAACTTCAATGCATATATAATCCACCAATTCTTTCCTTATATAAGTGATAACAGAAAACACCATTCACATCGGCGACCGAAGATGCAGTATAATTTACATGGGTCCGTTCAACGGACCCTTCACAATAACCTCAAAACTTGTTTCAAACCATTTAGACATATCCCTAGAACAGTCGTAGCGTATAGCGCTATGTCGTTTATTTTGCATATTTTTCCATTTGTCGACATTAATATAGTTGTTGGTGCCGAGTTGGGTGCAAAAACAAACATTTTAGTTTCGTTCCCGTGCTGTTTTGTAGTAAGGAAAATCAGGGCGATAGACCAAATTAATTAATAATTGGAACATTCGGCTTTTTTCGTCTGACATAGTTATTCTCGTTCATCTCTCGTAGCAAGAGTCTGCATGAACGAGACTGTCTAAAAGTAACAAAAATATTGCGAATTTCAAAGCACTACACGAAAAGCTGTGTACTATTTTAAAATTTAAAGCAGAAAGACGTTATATGGCACACTTTCAGCAGTACCGAAAAATCACTACACGTTTGCGAACGTATGCAAATTATGAGTGTGACTCTTTGTTTATTAAGACTTCAGTCTATTAAATACTCATCATTATTTACACCAAAGTAAAGTCTGTATTCAATGAATGTGTTATTCACACATTTGGAAGATCTAATGTCCCATAGACAGATCTTTCAAAAGGTCAGGACAACGTATCGAGAAGGTGTGAATAATTACCGCGGAGGTGGGAAAACTCCGTCCTCGAATTAAACAATCAATAAAGGGAACCAGAATGATCCGCGGGACCAGCACACATGCTCGAATTTTCGGATTATCGCTATTCGGATTAATGCAGGTATTTTCAATGAGATTTGATAGAATTTGAGTCGGGACCTCAACATTCCCTCGGATTAAGCGGGTATCTCGGAAAAACGAGAGTCGAAATAATGCCGTTATACTGTAGCTTCAATCTACTTCTGCGTATCTGTCTTTATCTTTATGAAGTTTCGATATATATTGAAGAACCTTTTGGCGGTGAATTTTCCTAAAAATGCGTTTAGCATGTTTATATTCAACATAAGTTAAATGCCACGTGGTTTACCACTCTCTATCCATTGACAGCGTTTCACCTTTCACATTTTACAAACCGACTTCATTTTGTCATCCCAGTAAATTTGGACTTAGGGAAACAGTTTTCGTAAGCACTGCTAACCATTAAACGAATAGTATGATAACGTTCATCTATTTGGGAGGTGTACAGTATATTTTTTCTCAAATCAGTGCCAAACGTTTCATTGGCGCTTGAGAATGACTGATATTTTTCAATGAGTTCCTGTGTCACTTTATGCCAATTAATATTAAAAGTCACTAACTGAAGGCACAAAGCTTAACGTTGGTATACTAACTGTACATATGAACGGACGGTGACTAGAAATATTGAATGCATCGTCATCAGGTATACTGCCTTTAACGCACATGTCGATCTTCTGAAGGGGTATAATTATGTGGTCAATGGCAGAGCCTATATTGCCATTGTAACTGAAATTAGTGCTCTTATTTCCTAATAAGACACATTTTACAGATTCAATATTATTCGCCCTAAGCATTTGACAGAAAACTGGGCTGCGGTTAGAGTCCGCATTAAATTCTGCGTTCATGTCACCCATTATAAGTACAATACCTTTCTGACTAAATCTGAATAAGAGATTTTCCAATTTGTTCTACATAGCTCTTAAAAGATTTCATTCCGTGGTTTGAACAGGGAATATATACTTTAAAAATATAAACATTATACGGGTCAATTTTGAGCTGATTACCTATGATTCTATCGTCCTCTATATCGAGCGGTGAAATTACAGTACTAAAATACTGTTTTCATAAAATACAAACACCGCCTTTGCCAATTTTTCTATTACTAGACAGTGCTAAGCTAGAATCTGACATTGCATGACTGCAGTATATATTGTCTATGGTGTCACAAATATTAGATTTTGCTCGTACAGCCCGTATTCTACCACACCACATATATCGATAATATTGTTACTTAAAACGCTACATAGATAAGAAGCACTAGACAAAATACCAGTGGCATTGCAAGTCATCAGATTAAAATTCACCATAATAAAAAGCTAGATTTATATACAAAAGCGTGCACATTGCACATTTTAACAACATATAACAGTACAATACAATCAAACCTGAGCACAGCGGACACACGACGAAGAATCGTGGACATCCACGTAAACCGAAAGCCGCAAGCAAAAAGCAGGAAAAAACAAGCAAAAGACTGCCCACTGACCCCCCCCCCCCCCCCCCCTTCAAGCGGCCACCGTGCAAAGATCCTACTGTATATGCAGCAGGTGAGCAAAACCATTCGCGTGAAACATAGAACCCGTACCCGTTTAAACAAATGCGCACTTTAGCATATATTATCAATAGCTTAAACACTATTCGCCTTACACATACTGGCTGACTTGATCCCAAAGTGTATGCGTAGGTTGGCAAAACATTTGCCTGCGATATTCAAGTATACTCGCCCTGTACAAAACTGTCGGCGTAGTTGATCAGATACTGACTGATAGACATGCTCCACGCCCCCGCATTTGAATGCGCAATTTCGACAAAACAACTGCATATATATATAGCGATTTACAACAGTAACAATCTCTTGAGACGCACATATACATTCAACAGCGGAAGTTGTGTCGAGCACACAAACACACAACATATACAGAGTAGATCCAGACCCGTCGATGCTAAGTGATCTGTCCAATTTGAATCCATGCCGTTAACTGAGATACCTACAAGGCATAACCGACCGTAGCACCAAGGACGCCCGAGTTGGGTTCAAACTGTTTGAATGTACTACCATAAACGACCATCCAAAACAGGAGACGTCCAGACAAATTTCGCTGCGCCAGGCGAATACAACTGTCCACGCACACAACGTCCGTGCACAAGGCACGTAGCAATAATTTAGATCCAGACCGAATTGACCGTAACATGTTATCCGGTCCGGAGCTAGACTGTTTATTTAGAAAATCAAACGTCATTGCAAGTACACAATAATACAAGTATAAGTATACTACAATAGCTTGTACACGCATGATTGGAATGGGACCCGATTGAAATAACGATGACAGGAAGAGTGTGTGAGTGAGTGAGTAAGTTGGGTTTAACGTCCGACCAACAGTATTTCAGTTATTGCAGACGGCACCCGCATGAGACAAGTTACTCACTGAAATACCTCTGCCGCGGGCACATGGCAAGGGCACCCCACACAGTCATATTATCCTGACACCAGTCCTAGAAATACACCTTTTAATGACGAGTGTAGACAAAGGAGCTACTACTGTTAACTTTTAACGACTTTTGGTCTGTCGCGATCAATGATCGAACCCACGACCTTCCGTACAAGAAGACAACACAAGTCTAATCAATATCAGAAGACAGCGCCGAGTAACGGTTTTACCACTCGTGCTGCACGACATGCCCGTCGTCATTACCTCGCTGATCGTTATGGTAGACCCTCTCATAATCGTATTCATAATGACAGCGTCGACCGTAACTGTCAAACTGGTTACTCTTTGACCTTTTATACCGATTGTACGTAACCCAGGGCCTGCATATTATAAAGCGTGTTCAGAAATCGGAGTCTTTTAACAGATAAGTCTTATCATTGTCAAACACGTTCAAGCGTATCGTTGCACTTTCATAATATCCAGTTACGGAAAATTGTCACTTTAGAAACTGTGGGGCCCTTCTCTGAAACGAAGTCCTAAATGTCCTGCTCAGAAATTGACGTCAGGAAGCCGCCCACATAGTAACGCTTGGTCCTTCGCCTTTTTACATGTGAAAATATATCATCCGATTCCTGAGTTTTCCTCACAGAGGAGTTACTATCACGATCTGGAGAGTTATGTCTATCAAAACCAGACACGTCATATCGATGTGCACGCACGTCACTTGTAACCGAAGTCTGATGGTCTCCACTTTGGACACAGCCCTCAACAACCAGTACATTACAGTATGAAGCTTTACCACAAGACTTCCGTTTCTCATGACGTCTAGCGTCGCTGGGTTTCGCCTGTTTTACAGAGTTAACGCCCCTACTTATGACAACTGGTATAACCATATTGCAAAATGTCCGGTCAGACCCTATATTGTTACATGCAGCGGCCGAGTTCGAGCCAAGAGCACTTCCAGACGGAAGCTGAGAAAATTGAGCCAAACTGTTCAGATCCAGACCACTCTGGTTAGCCAGATCATGCTCAGCAATGTCAGTACGGGACAAACCTTCAGGGTGACCAGAGATTTGACGATTGGTACGACCGTTAGGAAAGGATGACTCAGTAGGGCCTGTCACCGTACTCATATTAAGGATGTCTGCAGACTGGACCACGTGACTTACGGAAGAAAACGATACACCTTCACCAGAGCACTCATTTGGAGTGGCTTCGGAAGAAGATGCATTGCCTCCAGAACACAGCATCTGAAAATTTATGAAGACACACACTTTGTCGGTAAGGGTTTGCAGGGCACATATTAATGCATCGGACACACTGTCTACTAAAGTTTCCGTCTCGGTGATTTTATCACATATGGGATGCAAGGAGTCCCTTGACAGGTTGCATTGCACTTTCATGTCAGACGCAATGCACTAGTAGTAACTGATAACGTTTTTTTTAATGGAGCGAATTTCATCCGAAAGACCAGATTCTATTCGATAATAAATCTGCTTGCATACTGTTGAATTTGTCTGTCAACAAATTGACTTCTTTCGCACGAATATTGCGCATGTGTTATTTCAGGTAATATTATACTGGTGTGTGTATGTGTGTTTAGCATGTGCGTGCATGCTTGTGTGCCTGTATTGGTGTGTGTGTGTGTGTGTGTGTGTGTGTGTGTGTGTGTGTGTGTGTGTGTGTGTGTGTGTGTGTGTGTGTGTGTGTGTGTGTGTGTGTGTGTGTGTGTGTGTGTGTGTGTGTGTGTGTGTGTGTGTGTGTGTGTGTGTGTGTGTGTGTGTATGTGTGTGTGTGTGTGTGTGTGTGTGTGTGTGTGTGTGTGTGTGTGTCTGCGTGCGTGTATGTGTGTGCCGCACACGCGCGTGTGCGTGCGTGCTTGGGCGCAAACGTCGGTTGTTGTGACTCGCGGCTTTGGAATTACATCATAATTTGAAGGTATTGCTGTGCACTAACATCAAACCAGTCAAGGCAATACAATACCTAGCGATTTATGACACTATATATCTTATTTTACCCTTATGTATGATGTTGCGTCATATTTTATCTTCTATTTTCGATTACTTTATTTGAGTATGGTTAAACGGCGCTGCAACACGAAACTATTATACAGCAACAATGTGTTTCCGATGTTAAGCAGACAAGGACCGTTCTATGAAGGTAGTTTATGTGAACCGACGGACTTTTTTTGTACTTTTTTGTGGCATTCCCTGTCTAACTGTTTGTTGTTGTTGTTGAAGAAGTTTGCACATGGAATCACTTCTCAGTCTTGTCTAGCATACACTAAGCGCCCCGTACTTCATTCTCACTTTTGCTTTCGAAGGATCACCCATTTTCAGATTATATGTTGAATATTCTCCCGCAAATTTAATCTACCTCCGGTATTTAAAATTGGTAATATTTCTTTCAAATGTAATGCCCTTGGTCATAGCAATTTGAGCCCTGTTTTTTATAATGACCAATGCGCGCAATGTTAATTGAACCCAGGTATTTTGTAGAAAGGAAGGGGATCAGGTTTTGCTGAAGAATATCGACCCCGGTCAGTATTTGTTTTAAAAAAATGGTCACACCAAACATAGTGCTTTTACCTACGTTCATGATATTGTGAACAACGCCCGCAAACCTAATCTATTTATTTCCCACAAATGAAGTTTTGGGGTATACTGGAGTCACCATGTCCGTCCGTTTGTCTGTCCACGCTAAACATTCATGACTAAATGTGACTAAATAATTACATGAGAACAAAAGATCTTTTGTTCTCGGCGGTATTATGGGGCTTATTTTCAGTTCGTGTGGCTATTTTGAACAAAAGAATAGCTACATACACTCAATCCGTTAGAACGTTCGTTCGTCTGTCCATCTTGACCGGATCTCATAACTTCCACAGTATAAAAGCTATTGACTTCAAACTTCATATATCACAGATATATCACATTGATCTCAAGTGTAGTGCAACATGCATAAACATACATAGTTCTAAGAAGGATTTGAATCCTATATAAAATCCATTTCCTCGGTAGATATTACTTCACAAAAGCAGTTGTTCGTCACAACGAAAGACAAATATTCGTGACATATGACTATTGCAAGATTCAAATTATAGTGGACGCTTGGAATATCTGTTGAATCGGGAAAGAAAAGAAAATGATAATGAAAAAAACAGAATGTAATGGCTAGAACAAGAGCGATAGATAAAAAGAGTTAACGCCAGTGGCGGGTACAAAACATTTCGTGCGAAAAATAAGTTACATTCTCCAGTTTAGTAAAGTAGATACAGATCTATATAATTTTATATGGCATCTATGATTTATAATGCTTGTATTAAGACGTGAAACGTTTAGTTTTTAAGATGAATAGCTGCACTGCTGAAAAGATGTGTGTATTCATTGCAATTGACAGCATGAGATCTCCGAATAGCATACTTTTACAATCTGGTCTACAAAAAGGGTTGATCTTTTGACAAGGTGGTGGATGGGGGTATTGATCACCTTTAGTGATAGGTCTAGTTTTAATTTATTTTAAAACAAGAGTTTCACGTGAATCGTAAAACATTTAATCTCGGTCATAATTGTTACAGATGTAGTGGCATCCTGTCATATCATTTTGAGTCCCGTTTATTTTACCATGACCAATGCGCGCAATTTTATTTGAACACAAGTATTTGTAGAAAGGAAGGATGCCACATTTTCTGAAGAATAACGACCTAGGTCAGTATTTGTTTTAAAAGATAGTGACTCCCGGTCATAACACTTTGATCCACGTTTATGGTATTTTGAACAAAGGGAGCAATTTTAATATGCTCAGTATATTTTAAAGAAAGGGACAAGGTGAATCGAAAATTATTTATCCTCGGTCATAGTTGTTACAGATGTAGTGATCCCCGGTCATATCATTTTATCTTTATACCATGACCAATGCGGGCAATGTTAATATGGGATCATTATAATTTCAACCCCGGTTAGTAAAAAACAGCTCACCCAAGTTATAGTACTTTGACCCAGTTCATGGTATTTGGAACCATGGACGCCAAGTAATACGATTTGTAATCATTGTTCTTACACAAACACACACACATTCACATACAAACACGCATGCACGCATGCACATACTTACAAATCACCCTCCGCATTTACCCACGTATTCACACAGCCCTACTCGTCATCTCTCAAAATACCGTTTCTTTCAGAGAGAATTGTGTCAATTATTGTCGAAGAGATGCTGTTGATTTTCTTATCTAAAAGTCGACGCTCTTTTACGTCGTCTTCCTCTTCTTAATCTAGTATTTCAACAAAAAACACCACTACCTTTTCACCCACTGTCACTCTTCTGCTAATGTCAATACTTCCGCCAACACTGTCAGTTTCTAAATAAAAAGGTGTTTGCGTTAAATTTCGTTTAAATGCCCCCACGATGCTGCAACCACAACAACAACAAAAAGCTGCAGCCACAACAATATTAGGTGTTTAAGTATTTGCAATTGTTGATAATTGGTTAGTGATAGTTGGGGCGGGGATCAATATTTTATAGATATCGTTGAGAGGCGTCACTATTTTTCAGAGGGAGTCGGTATTTTTCAGACCGGGGATCACTATTCTATGAGAACCACTTCACAAGTAATAAGTAATGGGCATAGAACAAGAAAATAAAGCACCACAAATTATGGACATTGTCTTGCAATTTAATTAAACAGTATCTGTGTTTGGAGAAGACTTTATAAGGAATAACGTTAGTTTTCTTTTACAGACATATAATAGTTATGCTATTAACAGCTTTAAATATGAATAAATATACTTATTTATTTTTCGAAATTAAATTGATACATGTAATGAAATTTTAGTAGCTACGTACTTCTTTAAAACGGAATCTGAATGTGTCATAATTTTGGTTAAAATGTATGTTAATTTGCTACTTATAATGCAGAGAAAGACAACATTCAGTTATATTATGAGAAATCATTAATATTGTTTCTTACTATAAAACACTTTAGAAAGAGAATCGATGAGAGAAACCTTCTCAAAAAGCATATTTATACTAAAATTCACTATAACGGTTTTCTTATCGGAACATTTATCTTTTTTCAGACACAAAACAACAATTCGGGACAATGTCTGCCACAAGCATTACGACGGACTTTACTGGTGTAACTATAGGTAAGAGCGAAAACGAAACTATTATTTCCCTACCATTAATCTTAACTAAGTATTTTCATTTTTAAAAAACATTTGATCGTGTTTATTAACAATGACATTTTCTATTAACAGATACCATCGGTAAACGTTGGAGTGTATGTGTATGTTTTACAATGAAAAGGATAATCTGATAGTATACATTATCTTTATATCAAAATTCCTTACCTTTTGTTGATGATAAAGACAAAATAAGGAGGATGCTGCTTGTACTCTTCTTACAGAACATTTTCAATGAAGATAACTCGTATATTGCAGATAATTAGTCTATTTATGGAAATCACCACACTATGTACCCCTATAGATTCTATAGCCCTAACAGCTTTTCTATATAAACTGCTGATACACAAATAAAAAAATCATCAACTTACATTATGAATTTCCAATTGGAACGTCTATCTTCTTTCAGGCACAAAACAGCATGTTTGAACAATGTCTACCACAAACTTTAAGACAACTGTAACTTGTGTCATTTTAGGCCAGAGTCAAAAATAAACTATTATTTCTTAAGCGTTCATTACAAATGACATACATTTTAGCAGATCGCTGTTTGCTTTTGAATACTATACATGTTTTCTTAATTATTATCACACAAAACCGGTAACTAAGTCTTTTCTAAACATAAGAATAAGAAATAAAGAACAAAACAACACAGACACATTTCAAAGCATGAACCTTGTTTTAGCTTACGAATGGTTCCTCAGAGAATGCGCTAAGTGGTACTCTATGACAAATGTGATTATGGTATTTTACAAAGTGTGTACAATCAGATCACAACTATGCCAGAGACGATAAGGATTTTCACTGTATTTTAAATGACCGATTTTGTTCAGTAATCTCCCTTCAATACTCTCCCAAAGGCTATAGGAACTACTAGCTCGTTTCTTATGATTTTATGGTTGATTTCTTTGCACTGCAATGGCAACTTTTAATATATTTTACAAATATAAGAATTATCAAATGGTTACGACATTTGTTTCACGCATAGTTATACTATAACAATTTTTGAACTAATTAATGTTTAGGTGAATCAGAAGACAGCAGTGACAAGGTTTCCAAAGCGATGGGATCAAGTAACGGTTTGCCATTTATTTTACTCTAATATTAATTTACAAATCGGTGTCGCTATTGTCACCTGTTTAGACATCATAATAGCGCCATCATCAATTATATTCCAAATAGTAATTTTATTGTATATTTCAAATTTATTCCTATGATAAATGTAGAGTAATACCACTTAAAAAGTGTGTTATACTAGGAAACTAATATCATAACCTGTGAGGTACCAACACAATAATTTTCAGTTGTGAATAAAGCGTGCACAAATGCAATGGTCCCTTTGTAGGGCTTAATAATAATCCAGACTCATTCATAGTATGTTTCCGCTGTGATAACAAGTTTCACCGGTAAGGTGATATAGTACAACGTGCATATATAGACCATTTTATTAACAAAAATGGGACTATATAAGAGCAGGTGGTTGTTTAATGCAGGACGAAAGTAATGTGGAAAGCTCCTAAAGGAACTCGCTGCATAACTTTCGTCCTAATTTAATGCTATCATAAAACCGAAATATCTTTCACAGAACTGTAAACACAGCGGAAGGTCCGTAAAAAGTAGTTTATGCTGTCTTGTTCACTAAACATATCGTTTGCATGTAAATTATATTAAGAACATAAAGTGCATTTCAGCGGCCGACTCAGCAGTCGTAATTATTTGGGGAAAGGTTTGGTATATAAACATGTACCAATTATCGTTACGATAGAAACCACCGGCTACATATAGTTTATTGTTCATTTCAGTTGTTTTGTTCATCGTGATACCTGTAAGCCTGCTTGTAATCACCGGTGTGGTTGTTTTCATTCTTTGGAAAAGGAGGTAAATTAAAATATAGCAAATGTTTGTTTGCAACAAGTAATGAAAACAATGAGCATGGTCTTGAAGGTTCGTTATTTAATAGGTTCGACTCGTTGATCAACTTTCCGGTTTTTGCACTTGGCAGAAAAGTGCTGACTCAAATCAGTCGGACGTTAAACCCAACTCAATCACTCACTCACTGAAATCAGTCGCGAACACGGCATTTGAGCAAAGTATGACACTTTCGCTAGTAATTAAATTATACTGTAGTTGCGAGCTGCTGCCACAAACATATAATTAGCTCTAAGCGTGGACGATAAATGAGTTAATTTGAAGAAATATATATTGCGTATGTTTGTCTATCCCGCTTCATTATTTCTATAAGGTACTTATCGATGCCATGTAATTGGTTGATGTAACATTACGGACGAAACCGGGCATTCATATGTGTTTGCAAACAATTTAGATACAACCTAAACTCCGTGTAACACGATGTCTCATTAAGATCCAAACTTTTTGACACCCAGCCTCATTGATACCAAGGCTGTTGCCTTTAGAATGATTGGGAAACTGGGGGAGCTTATTTGCTCATTCAACGACTTAATTCCTAATCTGCTAGGAATGGTTTCCCTATTCTTCTTTTTTAACAAAATAAAACAGCAATAAGTCAGTGTCCAATAGATTGTATGCTGACGAGACACTGCTCAGACGACGGTTCCATATGTTCAGCGTCTGTTGCTTGCTTATGAAATAATATAGAGCTGCTTTATTTTCTGTCATATTCATACAATTATCATTTCTTACGTGAATGTACATGAGGTAAAGGTTTAACATACCATTATGTTGCAGATACATTACGGTATGTAAACGAACGGACAAGAACTTTGATGAACAGGCAATTTCAACAGTTACTACCGAAACAAAACTGGACAGTGAGCCATATTCTCAAGAACAAATCCATAATTACCATGTTCTTGAACCCATGGACACATATGATTCTATTCAAGAGGTTGGCGATGATGTTCCGAATGAAGACTACTATGACACAACTACATCAGGGGTTTCAAAAGTCACTGTAAATCCCTATGACTCTTCGAGTGTTTACAATAAACTTGACAACGTGGACACGTATAACCACATTGGAGGTGTCGTTCGGGCGACCGCGGGGTCCGATGACACTTATGATCATACTGAAGTAGAGGGCAGTGAACATGTTTACAATTCAGCAGCAGTTGTTCCGAAATGTGTAAAAGTCAACAACTATTCTGAAGACACGTACAGCAAGGTGGAAAAAAGAATGTGATTTTGTTGGGAAATATTAATCCTACCCCCGCTGTGAAAAATATAATATCTCCTCAAATTTAAATCTGGTGCAGCTGTTACTACGTTCTTTCAGATCAGGTTTTTGAGAAACTATCGACCAAATGTCCAACAGCTTCGATCCCGATGAGACGCCGCGTCTCATCCGGATCCAGGTTGTTTGCGAATGCGAGTCAGGTTGCGGATAGCGGAACCATTCTTTCTGGTGATTAGTATTTCTCTATGTTTGGAAATTTTAGACAAAGTTTTGATTAAGACATATGTATTCATGTGACAGAATAAATATTTGTATTAGAAGGACTCAAAAACTGGATAAAGAATTTTTCAAGTATGTAGAAGCTGTGAAATTGCATAAACATCCTTAGTGACATTAAAGCAGTTAAGACCCAAATCTGCCTCCTTTGTCTCCTGTGAGACTAGGTCTAGGTCTGCATTGTTTGACTCGCACCAATACCTGCAGTATTGATATTTAATATACCCAACAGTACCACTACTTACCAGACGCTGTGTAGATTAAAATGACTCAATAAAACCGAGTCTGCAATTTTCTCTTTTCGTATTGCTACTTTTGCTTTCGAAGGATCTCCCACTTTCATGATCTATTTAGACTGGATATATGCTGGATTTGTCATGGCGCGGCTCCTACGTTATATGTGTATTGGTTATTTCCCTTGAGGGACTGCAATGTGAGCAGTCAGTATGTGATTGTTTTCTGCAATGTGCACGATCGAATGTGATCGTCTTCCTGCACTATGAGCAGTCAGTATGTGATTGTTTTCTGCTGTATGATTTTATGAATACATGTACTGTCATTGTTCTCCGTCTTCTTAATGGCTTAAAGGATATGTAATTCACAACAACAGGTTTTAAGTACTCGTGTGGTGACCGTAAAATGTTAAGGGGCGTGCGTGACTCATTCAAAAAGGTAAAGTACCTAGTTATAGTCTACATTCAGTCCAAATGACCGCTCAGCCGACTGTACATTAAAACCGAGTCTGCAATTTTCTCTTTGCTTTCGAAGGATCTCCTACTTTCAGAACTTCTGTACCAAGTATTTGCAGTCAGCTAAATATGTTCCGTATGCTGCAATTCTCAGTGTTAATGTTTGCATCATTTCTGCTAAATATGCAATCAGAGTCAAACAGAACTCATCCTGATAAGAGATTTCTGTTTTATTTGGTTTCAAACATGATTACATATTTAATTACAAATTCACCACCTATTGCGTGAACATGGTAAATGAATAATCAATAAAAATTCCATTGCATATTAGGCTGCTCAAGGCAAATCTCCCAAATGTTTTAAAGGAAACTTTCAACGGTATTGTATAAGTGTATTTTATTATTACGAGTACATAATACAATCTACTGAAATCGTGCCAGATGTCAACCCTGTTGCGATGGGACACATGTGCATATTCTTGAACCAGATAAAATTGCCCATGGAGCCCTCTGATCAGGATCAAGACTGTTAACTTAATCCATGGATGTCAATTGTTTATATCAGTATATTTTTGTCCCAAATCTGATTTGGACGAGATTCTTCTAGATGATATAGGACTTAAAGTGTTATTTTAAAACGTTCGTTTTCTTCAAGATTAGGGACAAAGCAAAAATAGAACATGGGGATAAATATGACAAATACATCCCACTGAGACAACGACTTTGTGAATTATATACGATTTGTCCAACTATTGTTAAAATATCAACTATTGTTAAAATATACAACAAGCAGTGTAACCCCTGGTGGCATTGTATACGTGACATGTATAAATAACTTGTTTTGGTAATGTTGGTAGAGAGTAATCTTTGAAATAGCCCTGAAAACTTAAACTGACATTCTACAAGAGGTTTCAGACAAGTTCATGACAACCAATCCATGGAAAATAAGTCCCTCCTCTGATGGGATTTTTATCGTCAAGGTTTTAACAATCTTAGTAGAGTGCCCATTGAGCACTACTTTTGTACATCTGACCATAAGCTAGCTATGTTGCATTTGCAAGGATTCTGAAAGTAGGAGCTCCTTCGAAAGCAAAAGCAGTAATACAAAAGGGAAAATTGCTGACTCGGGCTTATTCAGTATGTTTATGAGCAGTAATTAAAAGTGCTACTCACGCACGCCCCCTATCAAAAGTTTTAGGCGGTATTCAATTTTCATAAATATCAGATGCTTGATAGTGGTCTCAGACTCAAGCAAAACGCATACTCTTGGGACATGATGTAAAACCCCTCTGAGGTTATGCAGTTTAAATTATGACATCCCTTGTTTTGCTTGTAAATTTATGTTTTATATGCTAGCTTGTAAGGCGTGGAGGGAGTGGTTCTCCGATACTCACACATCAAATGGACGGGGAGAATAAACGGGGTCCCCTCGCTGCAGGGCCTAAAATGAGAAAAAATGTCTTACTTGAATATTAATGGAATAACGGGTTAAGTGAGCGAAAAACAAACAAAAAATCTGATTATGATCTTTGCAATCAGTATCATGAATAATGCTAAAACAGGTCAAACTCCCATGAAAAAGTAGCAAAGTCAAGCAGGAAAAGAACACACAAAACACACAACCGCCACCGAAACACCGACAGAACGCAAGAAACACGCATACACAATCCCACACACCCATACACATACACGCTCGTACACAAACACGTGAGACGAAAACAGTAAACATAAACAAACGCATAATTACAACGATAAAAAGATACCAAACAAACATATCATATTAGGTTAAATTGTCCAAACTAAAATTTCAAACTCATCCATTTTTATGGTGGATTGGTTCTGCAAAGGACATGTGTCCTGGTGACAATCTTTGGCATTGATTGTAATAGCAAACAGTGCAGACCTTGATCAGATGATTCTCTCGGGATTTCCCTGATCTGGATCTACAATATTTGCGTATGTCCAAAAATTATATTGGTTCACGAATAATTATTGTGACCCTTAACCACTTACCCCATAACTATACATGTAAGAAATAATGAATATCAACTAGACTATTTTAATGGCATATGAGTACATGACGTTTTATCTATTATCGACATTGTAATATCAGATATATTTGTAAATACATCAAAATACGTCTCTATCGGGTAAATGTTCAACTACTAATACTACTGCTGCTGCTATTACTAATACTACTAACTACTACTATTACTACTACTTCTACTACTACTACTACCACCACCACTATTACCACTGCTTCTATTCTACTACTACCACGACTTCTACCACCAACATCACTATTACCACTACTAAAATTCTACTACTACTACAGTAAAACATCTCCATAACGGTCACTGAATTGTGTTAATTAGTTGGTATTTAGGGCAGATACATGTCTGCTGAAAGCAAGGTGAAAGTAAAACAAAACGCTCATATAGGAGCGGTCTTTTTTACCTGCTCCTTGCTTTAAGCAGTCACCTGCATTTAACACAAACTATTTGATGTATTTTAGTGACCGTTATGGAGAGGGTTTTTGTAGTAGTAGTAGTAGTAGTAGTAGTAGTAGTAGTAGTAGTGGTAATAGTGGTTGTGGTGGTAGTGGTAGTGGTAGTAGTGGAATTACTGCTGATACAGCTACTACTACAACAACAATTACTACTACTACCATTACTAGTACTACTACTACCAGTACTACTACTACATCTACTACTAGACTATGGCAATGTGAGGATCAAGCATTAAACGGAACATGAATGTGATCGCATGTACACATATTTTAAAAACCTTGTATCTTATCTCAACGCTGACACTTACCCTGATGTTTTATACAGACCTGAATAAAATAAAAGTTGATCAGTTTATCGATTTATCTGCATGTTAAATAGGCCAGTGTGATTTAGTCTTCCTTGTTGTTACGTTTAGGGCATTAAGATAAAAGAATAATATTAAAGATATATAGACGCTGATGGATGCTTAACAATGATGAACGGCTATTTTCTGCTTATTGGTATTATCCTTGTAGTGACAAACGGTAGGAATTTTTTATTATCATTAAGATAATGTAACAAGGCTAATTGAAAACTTTCTGCTTTAACTTTTCACTACATTGATACGCATTTTAAACAATAACAAACAGAGTAGAACACTATCAAACCGTTCCTTTAGGGTATGCTCTGTTTCATAATAAGATAGAACTGATTATGTAATGACAAAACCTTCCCTTGTTCGTATAACATTATTAATATATTCTAATTCATATTCATTATTCTTGCACAGAACGTGCTGTTGTAGTCCCGCTAGACCATGTATTAACAAGGCGATTCTCGTGCTCACGCGCTGTTGTTGACCGGTTTTAATTATACCTATTCGGGGCATACGGTAAACAATGGACGCGAATGCTGTAGCGTTTTGGCCTAAGCTAGATCAACGGTGCGACTATTTCAGGGACACCGACAATGAACTGTTTTTAGTGATATACATACTGAATGAAATTCCGTGTAAACGGTATTTGATACAATCATGAATTGACGTCAGGAAGAAAACAGTGGCCCGGAAACAGCATAAATCGAACGAACTGTCAAAGATGTGTATAGTTTTGCTGCGGTAGTTTTGCTTGTATTTGGTAGAATTAAATTGATGCAAGAAAGCAGAAAATGGGTTTTATGCAAGAATAGCGTTAATACACGTTAGTTTTCGGGCAATAACATCTGCAGTGTCCCTCGGGAATGTTGTTACCCTCGCCCTTCGGCCTCGGGCCAACAACAGTCCCTCGGGACACTGCAGATGTTATTGCCCGAAACGTGTATTAACCCTCTATTGCATTATTGCTCACTTGAATATTCATGAAGTAAATGGTTAAGCGTAAACAAAGAATGTTTGTGAACGGAAGTTTGCAGGTTATGTTCGGTCTGTTTTAACTCTTTCACTGCCAAATTCTGTTGTCGTCTGCTACTATTTTCAGTTTCTAATTTTCATCGTTTTTGTTTCATATCACAGTAACAAACAGTTTGGACCCTAATGGGACGCCGAGTTACTCCGTTTAATAACAAACATTGTAAGGAGTTGTAAACATTACTTTAGACCTGCATTAATCTGTGAGTTTGGGAAATTTTCCAGATTAGAAATCAAATAACTTCTCGGTTTAATTTGCATGGTCCCTTGAAGTTCGAGATAACGAAGTTTAACTGTAGCGACTTAAAAACGCATACAAACATACAAAACATACGCTTGACAATATAAAGTTTTGACACGCGATTCGCATTTGAATTTGATGTTATTAGTTGTGAAAATTGAATAATGCTTAAATGCATTTCAAAGCTCCTTATATAAGTGACTCCCTATATACACAGTATCCAGCTATGCTGATTATTAATTCGCTGCAGTGTCCCTGCAGTGTCTAGTCAGGGTCAAAGTAATGCAACAATACCTTGATCCAGGTAGATAGGCAAAAAAGTGCTAGGCAGTACATAATGCCAGTTTTTGTGTGCAATGATCTTTAAAACTTTTTTAACCCTAAAATTCCCTCATATCAACCTGTTTATACGCATTAGCAAACAGAGTAGACCCAGATCAGACGGCTCCTATAGAAGCCATCTGATCAGGGTCTGCTCTGTTTGCTTTTGAAATGATATAGATTTAATTATACAGTTTTTATCAAAGCTAAAACTTCTCTTTAAGGAAATAACGTGTTTTTACGCATTAAAAATAAGCATAGACTCAGATCATATGGCTCCTGTAGAAGTCGTCTGATTAGGGTCTGTTCTGTTTGCTTTTGACACGATATAGATCTGATTATACAGTTTTTATCAAAGCTAAAATGTCTCTTTATGGAAACGTGTTTTACGCATAAGCAAGCATAGTAGACCCAGATCACTTTTTTGTCAAAGCAAACAGGGAAAGGGTTAAAAGATGTTTAGAAATAAGTCTAGCTCTAGGTGTAAATATCTGACAATCAGTCAATTTAACCGGTCATTTAACAAATGAAATGGAGAAGAGTTACTCATTTTTTGAGCATCATGATACTAAATACTTTGTTTCAATCACATAAATTAACTGCAGAAACAAACATAATATTATGTAAAGAATTCAAAGATAAACAACACAAGGCATCATTTCATTTACCTGTAGCTATTTTATCAATAATTCTGCTGCATATAGGAGAGGTGATAATTGACTCTTGAAATCCAGCTGTGAAATTCCTAGTGTGACACCATGAAGCACCCACAAAACACAGCACGGGGTTAAAATGTCAACATTCCTTTCGAAATGCCTTTAAGCCGGTGCTTGGGGCGTGGGTAGTGTTGCACTTTTAATTACTACTCATGAATAAATTCAATAAAACCGAGTCTGCAATTTTCTCTTTTTTGTATTGCTACTTTTGCTTTCGAATGATCTCCCACTTTCAGAATAGATGCACAGTTGAACTTCAATATCTCGAACTCGGATAACTCGAACCTTGGAATAACTCGAACTAAGTCTCCTACTGTCAGAATATATGTTTATAGGTCAGTTTAACACAATTACATACATTTTTTATATAAGATCACAGTCCCATTAGTGCTAAATGTAACAAAACATAGACTTGAAATTTTATAGTGTTGACAAACGATTCACGTGTAACAAAACATCCTTCCAGGTAAGTGGTTCTAACAGGCCGTTCGTCTCTGCATTAAACGATGGAATTTGTTCCAGTGAACAGACAACACTCTGCGGGCTTCCCCCATCTGTAATTATTTAGCCGTAGCGATATGACTTAACTACTGTTAAGCGATTTACATACAAATATACACAACATATGTTTTACAATGTAAAGGTTTGACACACGATTCGCATTTAAATCTGCATACAAAATGTGATTCAATATTTAAAGACACGTGTAATATTATTTGACATGGTCTTTAATTATTGAGGTTGTAAAGAATAGGAATTAACTATATTTGAACAAAACAATTTTAATTCCAATCCTTATATTGATATCGCAGAGCTTATATGATATCAAAGAGACGATTCTAAAGAGTGGTCACAGTATAATGGTTGGTTGAGACATTAAGGAGCTATTCGTGAAAATGTTTAAATTTACGCATCTCATCTTGACCTATGGAAATGAAAATAATATTGTAAAACACGAAAAAGAAACTATATTTGGACAAAGCCATTTTTACCCCAGTCCTTATTTGATATGAATATCATTGCATAGATATTGTAAAGCATGAGCAATAAATTATATTTAAACAAAATAATTCGATAAGTTATACTGTTGGTGTAATGAAGGATAGTGAATTGTGAACTTTCATAGATATACTATTCTACATGGAAAACTTATGAATTATACGTAGGAAAACGACCACAGGTTGGTAGGGTGTCGGCATTTTCAAAACTTACACATCGAGTCAAACTGTATTTAAAATATTCATTTTGTTTGCCTGTAGAATTCCAACCGTATTGTACGAAGCAAGGGTGAATGGCTTTACATTTTCATTATCTCAAACACGTCATATTATTTTAACATACATGTACCTTTGTACTTCAGAGACACAAATACATTCCATACGATTGACAGTTAGCACTTAAATTATATCGTACCGATATCAAGAAGTCAAGGGAAAATATGTCCACTGGAGATAAAACGTTCAGCTTTTACATTTGGTGTCATTGGCACTGCAGTTGATTTAGCCCGCGAACAAAACGAATGAACGGGTGTTACAACACTAGCAAACAAATGGAACAATTGTAGAAGTTGAGGTAGTATGATAGTATAAGTAAACGTGGTAGATGTAGACTATAGCAGTGACCGAGTTAGTAGAAATGGTAGTGATAGTAGTACTACGATAGAATTAGTGGTAGCAGTGGTTGTTGTTGCTGAAGTAGTAGAAATGTTAAAACTAGAATATGTAGTAGAAAGAGCATTAGCTTAAGTAGGGTTAGTGTTAGTATAGAGGTAGTAGTAGTGTTAGTAGAGTAACGGTAGTAGTAGTAGTAGTAGTAGTAGTAGTAGTAGTAGTAGCAGTAGTAGTAGCATCAGTATCAGTAGTAGAAGTAGTAGTAGTAATTGTAGCAGTAGCTGTGACATTAGTAGTAGCAGTAGTAGTAGTAATAGCGG
The DNA here is from genome assembly GCA_963576725.1 of Azorinus chamasolen. Classification (NCBI taxonomy): domain Eukaryota; kingdom Metazoa; phylum Mollusca; class Bivalvia; order Cardiida; family Solecurtidae; genus Azorinus; species Azorinus chamasolen. The sequence goes on along the minus strand of OY755253.1, from coordinate 32,592,553 downwards.
TAGCAGCAGCAGCAGCAGCAGTAGTAGTATTAATAGTAGTAATGGTAGTAGTAGTAGAAGTAGTAATAGGGGTAACAGTAGCAGTAGTAGTAGTAATAGTAGCAAGAGTGATAGTGTTATTATTAGTAGTGGCAGTAGTAGCGGTGGTAGTAGCGACATCAGTAGTAGTAGTAGCAGTATTAGTAGTAGTAAACTACTACTAGTAGTAGTAGTAGTAGTAGTTGTTGTTGTTGTTGTTGTTGTTGTAATAGGTGATATTAGTGGTAGTGGTGGTTTTTATAATTGCAGTTTAAACACCTTACCCCAATCTTCCAGTGTTTAAAATCTTCTTGCTAAGTGACAATTGAAACACAAATGTGTTTACATAAGCTGGGTTTTTTAATCCTCGCATCTTATCAGCACACAGGATAGCTACACGTTTTTTTTAGTTTAATCATATTTTATTGCTTGTTATAATACATATAACATAGTCATACATACAATTATATACATGTATATATATATATAATCTAAAACTCAAGCAAAAGGGTTGGGCCACAAGTTATTGCAACATTAGATTCGGCCCTCCCCCTTGTAGGCATAAACTCATTTGTAAACGTCTTATTTTCTATTTGAGCTATGCAAATATCAATATGAAAATTGAAAACTTGCCTCAGATTAAAGAAACTGAGAGAAAGAAAAAAAATTACAGAATAAACTTCTAACTCACAAATCCTACCATTGCGCCAAACCCGAGACCCCTCCCCCATTTCATCCTTAAATTATAGCATGGCAGGGAGGAATATATAATATAATATTCCGAGTATGTACTGCAATTAGTTTTGTCAATGCTGTATTTTATTGCCAGTCAACCAAATCGTTTGGTATTCTTAATGTATTTCTGTACTTCATGAAAAAGAGTTTCGTTTTCGTCATTTGAAAGTGTTTGGATACCAAAAAACAATTTCTGGGTACTTAATGGGTGAAAAGTGCGGGTATTCCGGAAAAGTTCAAGTCTTTGGTTTGAATAAAGCGTGCAAATGAAAAAGAAATGTTCCGCATCCTCAGGACCAGAGTTACAAGTTGCATCGTCACGCAAGTGGTTCAAGAAAAGGTCATTATTTAAGTTACTGCAGTTGTTTCTTAGACAGGCATGATGTACTGAATAGAAACGATCTCCAGAGAGATAAAACTTAGGTACTTTTAGCGGTCTGATCATATCTAATATACTTGATTTGAATGAATTGAGTGATTGACTTTCGCGAATACCATTATCAAGGTAGGCTATATTGAGTAGACATATCAACTGTATATGGAAATAGTTCACTTATATAGTCCGGAATCGAACCGTTTTTTTGTTTAAAAACAAGTACGTATTTCTGCATTTTGCGTCTGTCTGAAAGAGAAGGCCACACGTTTGCTAGCTTATCTATACCCTTAAATGTCGCGCTGTGACGTTCCGGGTGTTCAGTTAAAACAAATGCATGCACGGACATAGAAGTGGGATTGCATACAAGGAAATGATTAACAATTATTTACCTCATATAGTTGCCATCCTTGGAATGGCTAGCGGCTAGTAAGAACATATTCTCATCATAAATTTACCTTTTTCAAAGACCTAAATCCGTGTAATATCTGTACATAAAGAGGATAGTTGAATGGAATTAACTATGTAGCTTCGTCAAAATCTCAAAAAGCAACGAACAGCTGAACAAACTGGCAGTAAAAATTCAAACTATGCGTTCTTTCTCCTTCTTTCGGACATAGAAATATAAAAAAAATGTTATCAATTTTGCAAATCATTTAAGTCAATTTATACCCTCACTGAAAATTAAAGCTGACAACAATGTTAACAGGCAGAAATTATATGGCGTCGAGTACAGCAAATCGGAGGCAGATGTCGAATGTAACAGTCACGTATGACTTCACGGTCTGTGCGTTTAACCGTTTATATGTCCTTCTTTCTATTAGTCTGTCCATTGATATTGAGTCTGTTGAACAATTAATTCTTACACTTCATTACTGTGCATAAGATTTTAAAAGTACTTGATTTCTTCATTGTTGTGGACACCAAACAAACAGTTATCTAGCATAAAATTGATACAACAATATTCACATTTATTGATCATTAATTCGTTTATCTGTCCCTTTTCTGTGTATTAGTGTTTCCGTTCAGATCACGTGTCAGTCAAACCTTTGATTACGAGATTATACTGAACTTCAATGTATTGTAGAGCACCATGGCATTACATACATCGTGTACAATTGTATGGAAACATTGATCTGTTGTATTCTTATTCGTTTGTTTGTCCGTTCGTAACACTTTACCTGATGAAAATGCATTCAGAAATAATAAATGTATGAATATTAATTAGTTTAATATTTATAAGTAGTCATGGCTAGGAGTCTGGACGAACTTTTTGAGTAGATTTTCAGAACCACCCGGGCGTAACTAGAATGATTCAGATCCTTAGCAGACGACACAACCATGGGCAGAGGGGCGTGACCGTATTCTTTTTTTTGGGTAGTATATACATGAGACCCTTGTAAAATTAGGTATAGGTCATGCAGACGACAGAAGCTAATATAATTTCCTAGTATGATCATGCAGGTGTAGTCAGTGAGGAGCAATAAGGTTATTGAACGTTGGCAATTCATCCTGGTTGGCTTATATGACAGCAGATACAACCTATTATCTAAGACTGTATACGACGACTCCGTGTATATACAATGCCTAATCAGTTCATGTTCAAAACCAAGAGTTCGTCCATTTTAAATCCTACATGTCGCATTGTATCACAATATATACATCGGAGGTATATTTATTAGATCTGAATCCTAAAAACATGGCGTGAAATTTGACACATAATGAATAATTAGGCAGACACCAACAGTGATACACTATTTCTCCTATGTTGTATACATTTATATTTTCAAATAGTGCGCCACTTTCAGGGTTAATTTACATTTAGGTCACTGTACAGTGAATCATGACGGGTAAATGAAAGACAGGAATATAGACCTACAGAGGGTTGAACGGGTGTATGTATGCCATTCACACGTTGTTTCTCAGTCAGGTTTCAATTCGGACAGATCTAGATCCCACTTTTATAGTGCCTCCAGGTCCTTTTTATATAAGAGTATTTCTATATAAACAGGCAACACAGATCATTCCTTATCTGCGGGTTTGTACTGGTAAAATATATAGATCGTGACATTATAAACATAATAGTAGAAAACAAAATCTCTCTCCCTCTCTCTCTCTCTCTCTCTCTCTTTCTCTCTATCTACCTATCTATCTATCTATCTCTATCATATATTAATAGCTAGGTTATACATGATCCTATGAAGCAGACGGTATATTATATGGACATTTTGTGGAGATGTTATAGATGCGCTGAAGTGTAACCATAATGTAAACCAGTGTCTATGATACAAGCGTTATATATAGATGTTCGGGTTTATCATATTAAATCCCAACTTACAAGTTTAAATATGTCTCAAACATGTGCAAACATGTTCACGGCATTTACCAAACAAAATCATTATAGAGATTAAAGGTGAACTGAATTTCTGATATGGTGTTATTTCACAATATACCATAAACGGATAGACTACGCTGCTACCAGAGTAAAGCAGACGACAGGTTGTAATTAAACGGGTCTTCACATCACACAGGTATGTCTAGATACCTAGGTTAATTTATCATTCGCCACGCTTATGTAAATCTTAAGTATTTGACAATACAGTATTTGTCAGCGGCACACGACCTGTGAATTATTAAGTAAAGGAGGGAAATTTGAACTACAAACAGAGCAATACAGTTTTCATGTTTGTTCAGATATACGCATCTACAGGTACTTTTCATATATCTATGTACACTATACATAACATAAAATACATTTATTACAGTTCAATCCAACTGCATGTACAGTCTATCATTCTATATCACTGGCTTTGACCCAGCTGTTAAACTTCTTGGGATAATATTTCCATTTTACAAACAGTTGTTTGTTCTGTCCCGTTCCTTTAGTTCGTAAGACTTCCTCCACTTTCCATAATTGGTCAGGGTCTATCTTGACCTTCTGTAGTTCGCTTTGATAAAAAGTGCCTTGAATGTCCTCATTCTGTAAATCACGAAGTCTGTAGATAGGTAACACGCCTCTATGATAACGTTTATGAACTTGAAACACTTCGCCGGGATAGGTCTCGTCGTAGGCTCGAGTAAATGTCTGTCTCAAATGAGTAACCCGCACATAATCGCCGACATCGTATTTGAATGGCTTTAGTCTAGGGTTCAGTTTATCCCTTTTCTTGTGTTGTGCGAAATATGTAGACAGCCTCACTTCCATTTCGTTCTAGTGGTCAACACTGGCCGGTGCCATACCAATGGTTCTGTGGAACGTGCGGTTATAGCTGTTCACAAAATGTTGTAGAGTAGGTACATAGGTGTAGTCTTGTTTATAGGTGAACCGCCGTCAAAGTCTCATCTTGATGGTGAGAATAGCCCTCTCCGAGGTTGAGGCCTTAGTTTCGTTCTGGGTGGGGAAGTATATAACGTTGTACTGCTTCATCAAAGCATGGACTTTCTTGGCACGGAATTCTTGCCCTGTAAAATATATAACGCATCTCAGTGAATGCACTCAACATTACTATTCATACCGTTAAAACAGCTAGTTATGTATGATTATCTATTGTTTTATTGATCTTGTATACTAATGTAACATATGAGCTTTCTTAAGTACTGGTGTACAAAGAGTCAGTGCACTCACCTTTATCAGTCATAAGCTTGGCTGGAGACCGTCTGGTGGTTTTAAAGATGTCAGCAAAGGCTTCAGTCACATCGTCTCCCGTTTTTCGCTTCAATGGTCGATGCCATACATATTTGCTGAACGTATCGATGACCAGCAGAATGTATTTGTAGTCTTGATTCCATTTGGCGTATTTCACCATATCGATTAAATCGGCCGTCCATAGATCATCCATGCTGGCACTGATGACATGATTGCGTTGAAACCATCGTCGCACTGGTTTATGAAGACTGTAGGCATCTTGATTGTGAAGGAATTGACGTATTTTGTGCATGCCAATATTATATTTTCCCTCTTGTTGAACCACTTTGTACAGTTTTTGTGGCCCTGCAAAACTTGCTGGGTGTCTGGGATCATAATAAATAGTCTTTAAATAATCCTCCCACTGTGCCATGTCCACTCAGGACCAGTGTCACTCAGTAAATGGCGTGTCTATACAACTGTCTTTGCTTATATGTGGTCACTCCACACTAGTCACTGTCTTCGTCCGTGCTTTCTTCATTATCGATGTCCTGTTCATCGCCAGATACGTCCATATCAAAGAGGTCTTCAAACTTGGGTTTAACTTTCCTCAATGCCCTCTTCACAGCCGAGGTTGATGTTACGCCTTTGTCAGTGAGAGACTGGATATGTTGCAGTACTATCTGATGCACTGCGTTATGCCGTAATGGGAGCCAGTAGTTCTTCATTAATGTACTGTAACGGCTAAAGAAGCACTTCTCTTCATAGGGTTTGACACGCTCTTCTGCCGTATCCGAGGCATCTTCTTCTGTGTCTCCTTGAGAGACGTATCTGCTATACAACTCTTTTTTTTTTTTTTTTTTTTTTCAGGCCCTGCAGCGAGGGATTCCATTTATTTTCCCCGTCCTTTTGATATGTGAGGGTCGGAGAACCATCCCCTCCACATCTTACAAACCTGCATACAAAACATAAATTTACAAGCAGTAAAGAATGGATATCGTACATATAACGAATATAACGATAACAACGTTTTTGTAATGAGTTGTTATACATTTAAATGTTAAGCTAGTGTTAGACAAAAGGCTATCATCTTACTTGTTTTGGTTCAAATCTTTTATGATACTTTTAATCTTTTTGTCTAAGAACAATCATTCAAAGGCAGTCGCTGCAAGAACCTGTTCAGCTGAAATATAATATTAACATACTGAACAAAGAAAATGAAAACAAAATTATAATAAAAAAGAAAAAAAAAAAAAAAAAAAAACCACAAAAAGCTGCCAGGCCGGTTATTTGTTTATTATGCTTTTATTGTTTACATCCTACATGTATCAGTACACTGATATTTTAAGATCTTCGTCTAAAACACACTGTATTTTAAGATTTTTGCAACAGATGTTCTATATTTTGCCATGTTTTTTTTAAATTTATATTCGTTGTTATCTTGTACGGCGGTCTGGCAAAGCAGATTGTATTTAAAAGATATGTGTTTTTGTGCACCTTGCTCAGTTGGAAGAAATTTCAGGTTTCTGCATTGAAAAATATACATTTTGAAGAAGATGAGCACGAGATCATAAGCTGTATCTAAAGTATTTGAGTATCCAAATAACATAATTTCTAAACTTAATTCTCTAAAATGGTGTAGATCAAACATATTTTTATTAGGTTTAAGGTAATTGGGCAGTGCCAAAACAGATGTTCAATCGTTTCCGGATTACTTTTACAAAAGGTACAAAGTGGATCGTCCGTGTATTTCATTTTAGTGAGGTATGAATTTACTCCTAAAAGTCTATGAATGACTCTTACCTGGGACCACTGTATTTGTGTATCGGTAGTAATTTTGAATGGCAACGAAAGTATGTCTCTCCATTTTTTATCCGAGATATGTGCTGTTAATTTGTTATTCCAAGTGTAAATACATTTTGGCTCAGTTTTATTTATATTCAAAGCATTGTAAAATGGTTTGGCACCTTTGCTGTCCTTAATAATAAGATTAATATAAGGGGGTATATAGGGTTTGTGCAAAGGTTCAGCTTCTTTCAAAATTATATCCAACTTTCTTGCTGTTACTTGCAATGCACATATAACACCATTATAAGTTAAAAAGTCAGTTTTAAGATTGTATTTTACTTTCAACTGTTCGAACCCTATGATCCAGTTATTTTCGTTTAGCAAATCACCAATACAGTGTATTCCTGCACGAAACCACGATTTTAGGAAAAAACTTTGTGACCTAATTAAGAGCATATGGTTATAGAAAAGGGGAAAGTTGACAATGTTTTCTTTCCCCATACACCGAGTACACATTAACTTTGAAAATGCTTCAAAAACATGAGCCCAGAATGTATTACTGCATTTAGAAGATAATAGCTCGGGATAATGTTTACCACAATTCATTAATCTTTCTACGTCTACATATTTCTTGGTAATTGTTGACCATCTGCTTTCACAATGTACTAATCTTCTTATCCACGTGATCTTTAAAGACTCTATAAAAGCCTTGATATTCACCATTCTAAGACCTCCTTCTGTGTAATCTTTGACCACTACTTCTTTTTTAATCTTTTGAGGGCCATTCCATATAAAATGAAACAAGGTATTTTCTAGTTTCTTCAAAATTTCATCAGAAGGGTTTGGTAAGGAAAGAAATAAATGATTTAGCTTTGCAATTATAAGAGTTTTAACGACTGTAATTTTTCCAATGGGAGATAGAATACGTCTGCTCCACTTTTTAATTGTATCTTCTATCTCTTCAATTTTAAATTTATAATTCAAGTCAATCATTTTAGTTAGGTCGACATGAAAATGTATGCCTAACATACAAAACTGCTGTTGATTCCATGTCAGTTTCCATTTAGTTTTAATTGTATCTGAGCTATATTTTTTCTTACCTATCCAGACCACCTTAGTTTTATCAAAATTTACTTTTAAGCCTGATATCAAAGAAAAATTTAAAAGTGCATTCAGTGTTTCATTCAATGATTCACTAGATCCGTCTAATATAACGCTTGTGTCGTCTGCAAATTGTGATAATTTATATTCTGTATCATTAATGGTAATGCCAGTAATTTTAGGATTAGATCTTAGATGAATAGATAAAATTTCTGCACATAAAATGAAGATGTAACAACTTAAAGGATCACCCTGCCTACAGCCCCTACGGACATTGAAAAAGTCCGACAGGAAGCCACATTGAGTTATAGTAGAGGTTGCATCTTTATAGAAAATATTAAACCATCTTTGTATATCGTGTCCAAAGTTAAAATGTTTAAAAGTTTTATTTACAAAAGACCATGAGAGGGAATCAAAAGCCTTTTCGAAATCTATTAAAAGTAAAATGCCAGGAATGTCGTTTTCTTCGGTATAATGAAGTATATCGTATATTAGTCTAGTATTTTCACCAATGAATCGACCTTTAAGGAACCCTGTTTGGTCAGTATGTATTATGCTTGGTAACAAAGATTTAAGTCTGTTTGCAATACATCCAGTTCCAATTTTATAAACAGTGTTTAGTAATGTGATTGGGCGCCAGTTTTTAAGAAGGCATTTTGATTTACTTCCTTTTGGAATACATGTAATTAAGCCCTGTGTCTGAGTGGTTGCCAATACAGTCATATTAAATGCTTCATTAAGAGCTCTAACAACAAAAATACCTATCTTAGCCCAAAATATCTTATAGAAATCTGCACTGAAGCCGGACGTCCCCGGGCTACGATTGATTTTCATATTTTTCAAAGTATTCGTTGCTTCATTTAGTGTTATTTCACCTTCTATACTTTTTGACTCTTGATTGCTCAGTCTAGGTATATATTCGTTTTAATTGTTCTTTAGTTGCTGTTTCATCTCTTGCTTTGTATAAGGTTTCATATTTCTCAACCGGAATTTTATGGGGATGTTATCTACAAACTTAGGAAAATTCGGGGTCATATCCATTTTCATGATTTGTTTATAAAACGCATTAAATAATTTAAAAAGAAAGGTTATGATCCTATTATATTGCAACACACTGCATGTTTGGTTATCGATCCTTTTACAGTCGGTAGCTACGCTTCCCTCTTTGCTTGCGCGATGACGCCGAGGGTAGTACTCTATGATGGTATACTCTTAAACTTGGATACAGGAGGAGCTTACCAGACTCATGTATTATTTTTTCCCTGTCGTGCCCTTAACGGCTTACCTGCAGGTGCTTTGACTTCAGCAAAGCCATTGAGTACATATTTCACGGATTGTCACAGTTATTATGCTATGTTTTACATGTTGTCCTGTGTTCACCGTCGTCTATGTTGTGGGTAAGTCCAGCGGGGATACCTTTATTTACAATATTTGTAAAGCTAGGGTGACTTTGAGAGAAGTGTGAGGTTAGGATGTCCGTAAACCGGTTTAAACCCCCAGTGGTGTTTTTGCTGCTGACCGTGCCAAGGCGGTACTCTCTTTGTCATCCTTCCTTTTGTTTGCCTTGCGTCTTTGTGCTTGTGGTTTGTTCATGTTGTGGAACGTTTGTCCCTGTTTCTTGTCTGTCTTTTGGTGTTTTCTGTGTTCATTTCATATGTGTGTGTGTGCGTGTGCGTTTGGGTGTGTGGTTGTGTGTGTGTGTGTGTGTGTCATGCTGTCTATCGGTGTTTTGGTGGTGGTTGCGTCTTGCATGTGGCTTTGCCTGCTTGACTTTACTACTTTTCCTTTTCTACATAAAAACGTTTTGTTTCAGCTAAAATATCTGTTTGGTTTGTGATTTCCGACCCATCCTCTCTTATAATTTTCTGAATTGTCTTTGATATGATATTAGATTTCTCTAGTCCACAAACATATTTGGTTGGTTTTTCCCCTTCTATACTCCATTTAACTTTAGACCTTATGACTGAACCTCTCATTTTTTCGTCGTTAATGTTTCTTAATTCCTTGGTTAAAAATGAATGCTCTTCTAAATTATGTTCCGCTAAATTTTGCTCTAAGTCACGTATTTTATTTATTAATTCTATTTCTGTTACTTTTGTTTGCCTTTTTTTAAACGAACCATATGAGATTGATTTACCTCTTATCTCCATTAACAAAGTATCCAGGAATAATTGGTCACTAATGCTAAATTGTATTTCCTGTTTTGGTATATCTTTAATTGACTCTCTATTATAAACTGGTAATGCATATTGTTCTATTACATCGTCTATTTTCTTGTTTATTGTTTGAATGTATACTAAGTCTTTAAGTAAGGAATTGTTGTGTTTCCAAAGTCCAGACTGGTGTTCAAAATTGTTAAATTGAAACATTGTAATTATGGAGTGGTCTGATTGAAAACTATGTTCTATAGAGGAGTTACTAGAATAAAAGGACAAGGATTGCGAAATAAGGAAAAAATCTAAACGAGCTTGTTGTATGGGTTTTTGTTTTCTCCAAGTATAACGTTTCTTTTCTGGATTCATTTCCCTAAAAGGATCTATTAAACCCCTATTTGAAATGTGTTATACCTTCTGATCCTTCGAGATCATGAATTTCAGTACTTCTTGTTCTGAAAATTGAATACCGCTTAAGCCGGTGCTAGGGGGCGTGAGTAGTGTTGCACTTTCAATTACTGCTCATGAACAGACTCAATAAAACCGAGTCTGCAATTTTCTCTTTTTGTGTTGCAATTTTTGCTTTCGGGGGATCACCACCCTTCAGAATTTAAAAGAACCTCTCTTGATTTTTTGTTGTTTAAATGTTTATAATTATAATAATCTAGATCTGGATCCAAAACTAAATTAAAATCTCTGCATATTAAATATGTCATATTTCCGATGCTATCTATGATGTCAAAAATGTTATTATAAAAAGAAGGTGTATCACTATTTGGTCCATATATCGATACTAGGGTAAATCTAACATCTTGTACACTAATATCCAGTAAAACATAATTCCCATACGGATCAATTATTTCATTATGTATCTTAAAATCACATTTTCTAAAAAGCACTGCTACTCCACGGCTATTTGAGGAATTACAGCTTAGGTAAACTTCAGACCCCCATTCTGTATAAATAGTTTTGTATAGATCTTGGGTAAAATGGGTATCTTGAAGACAGAATATATCATATTTTAGGGATTTTAGATGATGGAAAACATTCAGTCTTTTCCGTTTACCGTGCAACCCTCTACAATTCAGAGACAGGATTCCGAGACTCTCCATTTCCAGTTTTGTTGAAAGGGGAACCGTACATTAATGTGCATAAAATATTTGTGTCATTGACCTGGACAGCAAGATAAACAAAAAAGGTAATAGCATAAAAACAAAAACAAATACATAATAATCACACACAAACATTTCACCAAAGAAATTCAATGGCAGAAATCACACACCTAAAATATCCTGAAAAAATATTCAAAGATTATAATACAAGTAAATTTCCAATTAAGTATTTCTTTTAAGTCTAGTTTTTACCATGTTGCCGCAATGTTTATAAATGAACCAGATTTGTTTAAACATTGTCATATATGCAGCATATCTATTAACACATCAGCAAGCTTTTCGAGCTTATCAAAATTAATTGAACCAATTGCTATAATATCGCATACATATATAAGGCTTAGGTTAACAGACAACGTACTTTAAATCCAAAGTACTTTCCTATTCAAGAAAAAAATAAAAAATGACATTGGAGTCAAGGGTCAATGTCACTTGAAAGCTATACTGCTATATCACAAAAACAGTTACGGTAAAAGTTTCCTATTTAAGGTACGTACTTTTGACACTATTGTCACTGACAAAAGTCAAGTGAAGGACAGTCTGGTATGATACACTTGAATGACATAATCACATTCCAAATTTCTAAAGTCTAAGCAAACGTTCCGATATGAACATATTAACTATATAAGGTACATAAAAATGACCTTGAGATCAAAAGTCAAGGTCGAATAAAGTTCAGTTTTGCTCATGACAGACACTTTATCTAATGATTATACATCGAATTGTCATATCACTAAGACATATAAAAAAACCAGTTATGCCCCAGACAATGTCTATATAAGAAACAGGAGAAGAACAGAAGAGAAAAATCACATTGAAAAAAAAAACAAAAACAAAAGAAAAACACTCCCTTCCGGGAGTATTTGCTAACAAAAAGGTTACAATGAAAAAAGGGGGAGTGGGGGGCTTTTCGAACCTGAAGAAACAGATCCAAGATCCATAAGTAAAAAAGTAAACGATACACAGAGCAGACCCTGCTAAGACGGCTTCTATAGTAGCCTTCTGATCTGGGTCTACTCCGTATGTAGTTGTGTAAAAAAACCTCTATTTGAAGGAAGGGTTAACCGATATTTAAGAGTATGCCAATATATTAAATGTTTTTTTTCATGTCTGACTTTGCAAAATCAGCATACAATTAAGTAAACACATAGTTTAGGTAAAAGTGTGACAGAAAAAAGGTCAGGCAAGTCAACGAAAAAACCAGGCGATACTAAGGAAAAAAACAAGGCGAGACTAATCACAGTACTTACTCTTCAATGAGTTAGAACTCCATTTTCAATGGAAATACGTACTGTCTTCTCAGTGGTTGGAAGTCAAATAAACCCCTGAGAGTATATATAAGAATATATAGACATTCACCAAGGGGTGGGGGAAAGCATTTTGATTGGTTGTGGCTGTTTGATTGGACGAAAATGTACTTTATAGACTCATGTGGTTTAGGTACCAATGTGACAACGAAAATGTCAGGCGAGACTAAGAAATCGCAAGGCGAGACTAATGTTCATAGAAGACACTGAAACAAGTACATAAGAAAGAAGCAAACCTTTGTTAGATCATTCGTACAAGAGCTACCAAAGAGACAACATGTCTTCAACAAACTGTTCCGATTGCAGTCAAATCTTCTCCAGAAAGGATGCCTTTTTGAGACATCATAGGCAGAAGCATAATGGAACAGATGTGTTTCCTCCACCACCACCACCACCACAATGCAGTGGAGTGCCACCACCACCACCACCACCACCACAGGGCAGTGGAGTGCCACCACCACCACCACCACCACCACCACAGTGCGGTGGAGCGCCACCACCACAACAGTGCAGTGGAGCGCCGGGGCACATAGGGAGAGAGAAGCCTATGATACTGCATCACCCGTTTACCATGATGATCTCAGGCCCTACAGGTATGTTTTCAACATTGCAGTCAAAGCGCTGTGTGTCTTTTTAATATGTCTAGATATTTACAAATAAAGGCGCCGCGTGTCTCTTGAACATGCATAGAAGGCTAGCAGACAAAGCGTAGCGTGTCTCCTTAACAGACATATAGATAGATAGGTAGTAGTCAAGACACTGCATGTCTCTTTAACATGTCTAGATATCAGTAAAAGCGCTGTGTCGCGAGTTTCAAAGGATCTCCCCTTATTCAGAACTTATTTATTTATACATTGCAACTAAATTTAAGGTGTTTGCTTAGACACTTTAAACTTTATATTTCAGCATGCGGAAAGACTACTTTCGTCAAAGAGTTGCTTCAGCGCCACGACAGCAGAATGCAACCAAGCATACAGAGAATCGTATGGCTGTATAGACGATGGCAATCCCTCTATGCCTTAGTCCAGAGAACAGTCTCACCAGGAGTCCAGTTTATTCAAGGCACTCCCGGAGACTTAGATGACGACGACTTCTTTGATCCGACAGTCACCAACCTCCTGGTCATCGACGACTTGTTTTCTGAAGCAGGCAAGGATAAACGCATAACGGGCTTATATACGGAGGGATCTCACCACCGATCACTATCTGTGATTGGAATTAACCAGAATCTGTTTGGAACCAAGGACCCAACCCAAAGACGAAATTGTCATTATTTGGTTCTCTTCAAGAATCCCATGGACAGCCAAGTAGTCATGTCGTTAGCTCGGCAAATGTACCCCGGGCGCAGCGATCTCTTTATGAAGGCGTTTTCCAAAGCTGCGAAAGACCCTTACGGTTATTTGTTAGTAGATCTGAAACCGTTCACCCAAGAGAGTGAACGACTCAAGTATAGGGTCGTATGGCGGGATGAAAACGACAGAATATTGACCAATCAGGAGCAAGATATGCCACCTATATCTATAAAAGAGGACACAACGCGCACTACGAATCATTCTTCTGCTGCAGTTCAAACCGTCAACATCGACGCAGAGCAACAAGGCATGTCAGACAAAATGAATTCTTGCGATGACTGTGGACTGCTTTTTGATACGGAACACGACGTCCAGAGACACGTGAAACAGGGCTGGTGTGCAGAAAGCCAACAACTTCCAATGAAAAAGCGTAAACTGGAGGAGACTGAATCTGAGTCTACAGAGACGGTGGAGGACAATGAAGGGTACATCCACCTATGGGAATTGGCCAAGAAAGAGGGTAAGGACCGATACAAAGAGTTGTATAACAGATACGTCTCTCAAGGAGACACTGAAGAAGATGCCTCGGATATGGCAGAAGAGCGTGTCAAACCCTATGAAGAGAAGTGCTTCTTTAGCCGTTATAGTACATTAATGAAGAACTATTGGCTCCCATTACGGCATAACGCAGTGCATCAGATAGTACTGCAACATATCCAGTCTCTCACTGACAAAGGCGTAACATCAACCTCGGCTGTGAAGAGGGCATTGAGGAAAGTTAAACCCAAGTTTGAAGACCTCTTTGATATGGACGTATCTGGCGATGAACAGGACATCGATAATGAAGAAAGCACGGATGAAGACAGTGACTAGTGTGGAGTGACCACATATAAGCAAAGACAGTTGTATAGACACGCCATTTACTGAGTGACACTGGTCCTGAGTGGACATGGCACAGTGGGAGGATTATTTAAAGACTATTTATTATGATCCCAGACACCCAGCAAGTTTTGCAGGGCCACAAAAACTGTACAAAGTGGTTCAACAAGAGGGAAAATATAATATTGGCATGCACAAAATACGTCAATTCCTTCACAATCAAGATGCCTACAGTCTTCATAAACCAGTGCGACGATGGTTTCAACGCAATCATGTCATCAGTGCCAGCATGGATGATCTATGGACGGCCGATTTAATCGATATGGTGAAATACGCCAAATGGAATCAAGACTACAAATACATTCTGCTGGTCATCGATACGTTCAGCAAATATGTATGGCTTCGACCATTGAAGCGAAAAACGGGAGACGATGTGACTGAAGCCTTTGCTGATATCTTTAAAACCACCAGACGGTCTCCAGCCAAGCTTATGACTGATAAAGGTGAGTGCACTGACTCTTTGTACACCAGTACTTAAGAAAGCTCATATGTTACATTAGTATACAAGATCAATAAAACAATAGATAATCATACATAACTAGCTGTTTTAACGGTATGAATAGTAATGTTGAGTGCATTCACTGAGATGCGTTATATATTTTACATGGCAAGAATTCCGTGCCAAGAAAGTCCATGCTTTGATGAAGCAGTACAACGTTATATACTTCCCCACCCAGAACGAAACTAGGGCCTCAACCTCGGAGAGGGCTAGTGATATAGAATGATAGACTGTACATGCAGTTGGATTGAACTGTAATAAATGTATTTTATGTTATGTATAGTGTACATAGATATATGAAAAGTACCTGTAGATGCGTATATCTGAACAAACATGAAAACTGTATTGCTCTGTTTGTAGTTCAAATTTCCCTCCTTTACTTAATAATTCACAGGTCGTGTGCCGCTGACAAATACTGTATTGTCAAATACTTAAGATTTACATAAGCGTGGCGAATGATAAATTAACCTAGGTATCTAGACATACCTGTGTGATGTGAAGACCCGTTTAATTACAACCTGTCGTCTGCTTTACTCTGGTAGCAGCGTAGTCTATCTGTTTATGGTATATGGTGAAATAACACCAGATCAGAAATTCAGTTCACCTTTAATCTCTATAATGATTTTGTTTGGTAAATGCCGTGAACATGTTTGCACGTGTTTGAGACATATTTAAACTTGTAAGTTGGGATTTAATATGATAAACCCAAACATCTATATATAACGCTTGTATCATAGACACTGGTTTACATTATGGTTACACTTCAGCGCATCTATAACATCTCCACAAAATGTCCATATAATATACGTTTTCTACTATTATGTTTATAATGTCACGATCTATATATTTTACCAGTACAAACCCGCAGATAAGGAATGATCTGTGTTGCCTGTTTATATAGAAATACTCTTATATAAAAAGGACCTGGAGGCACTATAAAAGTGGGATCTAGATCTGTCCGAATTGAAACCTGACTGAGAAACAACGTGTGAATGGCATACATACACCCGTTCAACCCTCTGTAGGTCTATATTCCTGTCTTTCATTTACCCGTCATGATTCACTGTACAGTGACCTAAATGTAAATTAACTCTGAAAGTGGCGCACTATTTGAAAATATAAATGTATACAACATAGGAGAAATAGTGTATCACTGTTGGTGTCTGCCTAATTATTCATTATGTGTCAAATTTCACGCCATGTTTTTAGGATTCAGATCTCATAAATATACCTCCGATGTATATATTGTGATACAATGCGACATGTAGGATTTAAACTGGACGAACTCTTGGTTTTGAACATGAACTGATTAGGCATTGTATATACACGGAGTCGTCGTATACAGTCTTAGATAATAGGTTGTATCTGCTGTCATATAAGCCAACCAGGATGAATTGCCAACGTTCAATAACCTTATTGCTCCTCACTGACTACACCTGCATGATCATACTAGGAAATTATATTAGCTTCTTTCGTCTGCATGACCTATACCTAATTTTACAAGGGTCTCATGTATATACTACCCAAAAAAAAAGAATACGGTCACGCCCCTCTGCCCATGGTTGTGTCGTCTGCTAAGGATCTGAATAATTCTAGTTACGCCCGGGTGGTTCTGAAAATCTACTCAAAAAGTTCGTCCAGACTCCTAGCCATGACTACTTTTATATATAAAGAGCAACGCTAGAGAATAGTTTGTTATGGCAGAAACAGTAGAACCAGGTCAGTAAATTTTCATAAGCAGAAAGAGCAGGGACCATGTAATCTGCTTTTACTATGTGTGATAGGGCGTCTCTATCAGGTAAAGGGTTATGGCTGTTATCAGTCTGTGAAAATCAACCAAGAGTTTACATGTGAGTTCTATAAATAATCAGTTGAATTTCATTAACCCTTCGCTTGCTATTCGCGTCAATATACCAACCTGTAAATAGTGAAGACCCAGATGAGACAGCTCCTGCACTATTTACAAGTTGATTGTGAAACCAGTGCACTCCACAGCAGTGATTGCACAACGAAATACTTGTACACAGTGTATATATATGTAATTATACAACAGGGCATGGGTAAAGAAGGAGAAATGTATTTTAAAATTCAGCAAGCGAAGGGTTAATTTCAGAATAACATGCAAATGAGTGCCCGATACAAAACTAATGCTGAACTTAAAACCGTGTAGAATTCCTTAACCATTTACATCATGAATATTTATGTGAGAAAAAATGACATCATGAATAAGAATTAGATATGTTTTAAATAATGGCATATGCACACAGAAATGGTTGGCCATGACAAAAACTGTATAATCATATCTGTATCGTTTTAAAAGAAAACAGGACGATCCCTGAGCAGAGTCGCCTCTGTTTGCAAAGGCGTTAAATGCGTATCTATTGAGTAATCGAGAAGAAAATCTTGATAATTAATATGCAGCAGGCTTTCTGATATGTCTGTAATAAATGTCCAGGTACTTTTTTTAAGCGGCGATGGCTATATTCTAACAGATTTTTCATTTTTCCCGTCCGCCATTGACTGGCTATGTCTGTTCTTTAAATATTTACTATATAAATACTCGCACACGAAATAGTGTCATCATGAATATTAATTAGACTAATTATTATAATAACTCATGGCGACAGGAACATTTGGCCATGGCAGAAGCTGCAGAATCATATCAATATCATTATATCATAAACAAAGAGAAAATACTCTGATCAGACGGCTCATACAGGAGCCGTCTGGTCTGAGTCTACCCTGTTTGCAAAGGCGTACAAATGCGTATTATTTAAGGCGTGCGTGGTTAAGGTAATCCGTTATTCTTTTTTTGGAAAGAGTAAAACAATAAATCAGTATCCGAACAGTGTATATGCGCATCACTGAGATAATTCAATCAATGTCAAAAGATCAGTTAGATGTCAGTTCCCGATATGACAAATTCCATTCACATATACAGCTGCAATGGCTTATTCTTATTTTAGTTTGGTTATAACAAACATACCTCGACTTTATTAACTGATAAACTGATAAACACATTTACAATTTGACAAATTTCTTATTGCAGTATTTATTAATCTGAAATCAGCTTGCGAGCGAATGCTGTTTTTTCTTAGCTGAATTTATGTGTCAATAACCAATATTACCCATTGTAAAAACATCATGTCTGCTCGAATGTGAATCTATTCAATTTTGGCGTCCACGATAAAGCCAGTGCGAAGATGTTACCCGAGAGTCAAACAGCTTAGATCCTGATGAGACTCCGAGTTTCTCAGCGTCTCATATGGATCACAAATTCTGAAGAGAGGTGATCCCTCGAAAGCAAAACTTGCAACACAAAAGCAAAACTTGCAACACAAAAGGAGAAAATTGCAGACTCGGTTTTATTGAGTCTGTTCAAAGTTACTTGCAAATGCGTGTTACATAGCGTATAGTCGGATAAGGTGTTACTTTTCGCGGAAAAATTCTCATTATATCTTTCTTAAATGTACGACCTTTGCTCTTAAGATAAAAAATTCTGAAAGGGGGTGATCCCCGAGAGCAAAAATTACAACACAAGAAGAGAAAATTGCAGACTCGGTTTTATTGAGTCTGTTCATGAACAGTAATTGAAAGTGCAACACTGCTCACGCCCCCTAGCACCGGCTTAAGCGGTATTCAATTTTCAGAACAAGAAGTACTGAAATTCATGACCCCGAAGGATCAGAAGGTATAACAACACTGAGAATGAAGTACGGGGCGACGTTTCACGGCCGCCACACAAGCACTTAACACCTTTCATTTTGTCCCTTTTAGGAGGACTGACAGAAACATCCTATTCGAATTAACTTGCATTAAGGTTTGCTCTGAAGCTTTGTTATTTCAGGAAATTTAAAAAAAGTATTTCTATTGAACGACGACGGTTGATATTTGTAGTCATGTACCCCTGACAACCCCACTTTCACCCATTCAACACATTATTATGGGTCCCTTCAATGGAAGCAACAATACTGCTTTCCACGTCGATCCGCCTGACCGTCCGTCCGTTTATCCGTCCAACAGACTGTCGTTTTTCGATTAATAACTACAGTACATTTCGATCCTGAAACGTCGCAAAACGTTGGACATAATCAGTAAATTACCTTTATTATTTTGAGGCATGATAGGTAAACAGTCAGGCTCACTCTGATTTTGCACATGAATGTCATTTTCACTAAATTACAGATGAACGCAAAGGCATATGATCTTCTTTAGTACGCTGCTTGGTCATTACTGGCATACGATTCCAATTCATGTTGAGGTCATTGGTCGAGGTACAATGAACTTTGTGTGAGGTTCCATATTCCCCCTATTGTATGATTGCTTTTTCTTTGTGCGTCTCTTAATGTTTTTATAGCTATGTATATTTGCTGTTTCCTTGTGTTGCTGTTCGGGCGGCTGTTTGTTCTGTATGTGGTGTTTCCTGCATGACTCAAATTTGTACTTTGAATATAAGAATTGTTTCCGATCAAGAGAACGGCAGTGACCTTAGTTCCTCAAACGTTGACCAAAATAATGTCCAATATCGATTTGAGGTCAGTAGGTGAAAGGTCGAGGTCAAATGTTAATGCCAACGTCAAATTTCTATACTATAAACATCTGCCATAACGTTCATATTCTTGAACTACAAGAAAAAGGGGCATAATATTTGACATGCTCACTCATCTTATAAAAGTACAAAAATGAGTCATGCAGGAAACACCACGTACAGAACAAACAGCCACCCGAACAGCAACACAAGGAAACAGCAAATGTACATAACTATTAAAACATCAAGAGACGCACAAAGACAAAACAAACATACAATAGTGGGAAGAATGAAGTACCGCCTTGGAACTGCAATGTTTCGGTGGTGTCATATCAAGATCAATGCCATATTATAGACAAGCTGGCGTTTATGGGGGATACGTGTTTTTACAAATAACTATTGCTTCAACTTGTTTGTTTTTGTTGAAAATGATACATGATATTATGATCTGAAATGTAATTTGCAGTAAATCCCCTCTAAAGCGACCAATTCATCAATAAACATAGATGTCTTTAAAACACGTGGTTGTTTAATTCAGGACGATATCAATGTATTTTTCATAATTTAATTCTGTATTAAGCTACCATTTGCCTTTATAACCCAGAATTTAATTTTTGGTCGTTTTACTCTATATCATTAGAATACAGCCGTTTATTAGAATGAAATAACAAAGTGTCTTTTAGTATAGCATATACCCCTTACTCTATCATTGGTATGTAGTTAATATTCCACGGCGATGTTACTGCACCAAGTTTTAATAATCTATAGAACAAATATGTGGTGACTGATAAATGAACGCCAAAGAGTGTAAATAATATCATATTTGAATCTACACTTTTGGAAAGGTCGTGAGGACTTTATTATCAAGGAACAGCTCAGTCACAAAGGGCTGCTGTCTAGTAAAATGTTCGAGTGTACCATCAGGAGCTGACAGAAGATTGAGTTCAATAACATGTGTTCAACGAATTCCAATAGATTCTAAATTTACCTTTAGCAATGTTTTATGGGGAAAGGGGTATTTCAGAAGAGACTGTCAACCTTAAATGCGAGTATTAGATTCAAGCAGGATGACAACAACGCAGGAATTTCTCAAAAGCGCTGGGATTATGTTCTGCACCAAACAAACGACTGTTTTCCTTTCAAAACTAAATATAAACACATATTAATGTAACCTTTAGCCTGGTGAGGGCTGACGGGTGATTACTATGCAAACGAGCCTCATCAGGATTGAAAATGTTTGATACTTTGACTGTGTTGATGAATAGAAATGCAAGATAAATTGACCGAAACAACTGAAGTCGATCACATGTTCTACCGAAAAAATGTTTGCCCAGCAGGCTAAAGGCTAATTGTCCTTGTACTATTGTAATTCTCTTTGTTTCTCGATTTTATTCATCTGTAGCTGATTCACAGTACTATATCAGTCTTGTATTATTGTAAGTGACCTTGAACTTGAATTTTGTTATCTCCAGCTGATTTACAGTACTATATCAGTGACAATACAACCTCAAATAATAGTGTTCCCACGTTGTGCACACTAGCAGTTCCTCCCGTTGAGTACAGCCAGAATGGTAACCGAGTTATCATTAATATAAGCAGCATCCATGACCCAGAAGGCGTGCTTAGAAAAGGACAAGCTGTCTGGATTGGCTACTACGAAGCATATGCAGCATTTTTGTATAAAGGTATAAATCTTTGATTATTGTAAACACCCGTATAACTTAATTCTAACAAGACAACTACACTAGAACCCCTCTAATGCGACCACTTAATAAATAAACATGTGTCTTTATAAGCAGATGGTTGCTTAATGCAGGGCAAAATAATGCAGAAAGCTTTCTGTCCGGCATTAAGCTACCACCTGCATCTAGCACCAGAATTATATATCTTTAAAGTGGTCGCATTAGCGGGCTTTTACTGTATTTCAAAAAGATGAACGACCATTACAAATTACAAAACGTGCGTACAAAAACAGTTTAGCAATGAGAAGGGATTAAAGACACTGGTTTAAAAATGTATGAAGTGTATAATTCAGTTGGATTGGATGCAACTGGAAGCAGTAAGGACACACATACCATGCTTAGTTATCGTATGGACAGAATATATTAAGAATTGCATGTTTTAGAAACTTGGACCGTTCCCTGGGGTGTATCAAAGATTAAACACTTTACATGTATTCAGATCTACAGTACATTTCCCACAGTATATACATTTTCAGCTAAATATTCTAACGATAACTTGACACTGCTAAAGCTTAAAACAAGCACCGACGTTTTAAGAGACGGTGAACTTCGCCGATTAAGCATGCTCGGTTTTATTGAGTCTGTTCATGAGCAGTAATTGAAAGTGCAACACTGCTCATGCCCCCTAGCACCGACTTAAGCGGTATTCAAATTTCAGAACAAGAAGTACTGAAATTAATGACCAGAAGGTATAACAACACTGAGAATGAAGTACGGGGCGACGTTTCACGGCCGCCACACAAGCACTTAGCACCTGCTGTTGTGAAGATAATAAATTCTGAAGGGAATTGATCCCCCGAGAGCAAAATTTGCAACAAAAAAAAGAGAAAAGTCGGTTCTAGACTGATGCATAACAAGCGTTGTACTTTTAATAACTGCTCTGACAAACATACTGCAATTTTCTCTTTTCACATTGCTACTTTTGCTGTTGAAGGATCTCTTACTTTCATAATTTTATATATGTATGTGTGTGCTAATATAGAGAACGGAATTCAATACTTGGCGTCTCTTGCTCAATAAATGTTCCCTCGTTGCCAACGCCGGCATGCGTCGCCGTATGTGATTAGTTAAGGAGAAAGTAATACCTTTCTTTCAGACGAATACGCATAAAAGGACACCGACTTTTATGCTGAATAATGTATTGAAATATGGAAAAATAGTCAAACAGGGAGAGCCACACACGAAATGACACCGCACCAAACACCATCTAACAAGAAACGGTAAAGCCACAAGACAAAACATAACAGGACGCATATCAAGACGAAACACATTAAACATTAAGCATATTAAACAACAAAATTGACCGTAGGCTGAAATCAGGAGTGCCGCCTTGGAACGGCCAGCAACCAAAATAAGCTACTGGGGGACTAAAACCTGGTTTACGGGTACCCAACCTCGTCCTTATCCCACTTTCACCAAAGTCAAAATGTAAATAAAATTCCCCCTCCAGACAACTCCACAACGTGCATAACGATGTCTGCCAAAATGAAAATGATTTGAAAATAAACGTTAGACGTGAACAAGTGACGTCATCATTTAAATGACGTCATAATTTAAAAGTACGGGAAAACTATATGAAACACTTCTACACCGACATTTAATAAAATATAAATCGCAAGAAGATACAATTACTAGTGGAGCATGCAAAACTGTTTTGTTTGAAAAAGAATAAACTTGACATCGTAGACATGTACTCGATGACTATTCAGGTATACGCTTTCTAACTACCATTTAAAGGAAACACGTGATTGGTTTCAAAGAAATTCAGATTAGAACGAAACAATATTTTTAATAGCAAGTTGCATGAAGAATTTCATCCTGATATATATGCATATTCTATTATTCAAGGTTGTGCTTTGCCACGAAATGTACACAACTCTTCTGTCCACATGGCGAAAGACCCAGGCCAATGTTACTCAAAATGCATGACAAATCTTATTGGACTTCAGGTATTAAGTTTTTTGTATTTTCGTTTTTCATTGTCCTTGTTCTGTGAATTTATATATTCATTTATATATTCGTATTTTAACTGTATATCATATTTCTAACGTCTGATGTACACGGACAAAAGATCGCATTTACGCCACGAATAATAAGCATTTTTTAACGTATCTTTTAAATGATAAAACTTCATTTCGTGTGCATAAAAGGTCTTACCAAGACTATTTTATTCGCGTTTGTCATATATATACAAATGAATCTAGCTATGGACAAATGTATTGATAATAAGGTTCATTTTATTAACCTTGAATGATTGACCTGCATGAACCAGAACAGAAACTGATCTGATACTCAACTTCTTTCTAATGTGCATGTGTCCATTTGATAAGGAAACGACGTGCCACTGTATCACACGACTTCCAACTGTCAACCAACTGTTAGAAGATGGCTGTACTTCGAGCTGCTCTAAACCATCAGATGTCATTTGTGGAAGCCTTAACCAGGTGTCAGTTTACCAGAAAGGTGATATTTAACCTTAGCATGCCTATTTATTCATAACATGTTATTTATTCTTAACATGCTTATTATAATTTGGTCGGCAACTATCGTATATGTGCAATCTCTACCAATTTTGCTACTAAAACACATAGTTTATCGTCTGAAATAGTCAAACTGCAACATGACATTTCTTGTATTCTATAATTCTCTAATTGGCTTGTAAGAAATGTAAATGCATACGTCCTTTAACATTTACGTCATTAACAACGGAAATAAGTAAAGCGGAATTTTACTTTATGAATATTAATTTTCTGAATGAAAAACACGGGGATATTTTAACATTGTTGAAATTATAAAAGTAGATGTTTACAATTCTATAAACAAACAGAGCAGACCTATATGTCTGCAGGTGGCGGGGGTCTAGTGGTAACGCGGTTGACTATCAGTCCGGAGGTCCGGAGTTCAAATCCCGGTCCCTCCCGGAAATTTCAGAGACGCTTTTCCCTGTCTCCCACCCCGCATATCCTCTCCACCCAAGGGTTAAAATAGGTACCTGTGAGGGTCACTCGCGGATACTGCGGCTGCATTATTGCGCCATATGTTAGCAGTGCTCAATATTGTAAGCCAATGACTCAATTACCATGGGGGTAAATGTACAGTCGGCTGAGCGGCCATTCGGACTGAAAGTAGACTATAATTAGGTACTTTATTTTACCTATATCAGACAACTACTGCAGGATGTTTGTCTAATCTGTGTGCATGTGCGTCAGTGTGCGTCTTTATCAAGTGAAACAGTTAACATGATAATGTCCCTTTTACGCCGTTTGCTTAGAGAACATCTTAGATCTGAGTCTACACTATTTACCACATACATGTATTACATTGTTTTATATACCAATATAAGGAAAAAGTTTTAATATACGTAATGGGTGGAGCGTAAACATGAATGTTATTTCATCAAAGAAATTGTTGCAATCGGTGTGAAATGTAAAAGGAGTACCCATACAATGTAGTTTCGTTTATTTTTAGTGGTAATAGTTTTTTTGAATATAGTTATATTAGAAAATCTAACCCGTCCCTGGCGGCCATGTTTTTAGATATAGTCATGATTTTAGCAAGAAGGCTATTCCTATCAAACAGCATTCCATTTTGACCACTGGTCTTAGAGAAGAAAATGTTTAAAGAGTTTTCTTTTGGTTGCCATGGCAACCGGAGTTATAGATGCACCAATATTATTTTAGAAATTTTGATAGAACATGGTACATGTACAACGATCATCGATGTAAAGGTTGGTTACATTCCGTATTGTTGTTCAGAGGAGATGTTTAAAGCAATTGTTTATGGACGGACGGACGGACGCCAGACGGCTGGTGATCACAAAAGCTCACCTGAGCATACTCAGGTAAACTAAAAAATGCACTGGCTGGCGAGAATGAAACTACTTCGATCTTGGCCACACTGTTTTGTCTACAGTATTCGCAAAGGAATATGTCTGCAGTGAATCTTTATTCTTGTGT
Source organism: Azorinus chamasolen (assembly GCA_963576725.1). Classification (NCBI taxonomy): domain Eukaryota; kingdom Metazoa; phylum Mollusca; class Bivalvia; order Cardiida; family Solecurtidae; genus Azorinus; species Azorinus chamasolen. The sequence goes on along the minus strand of OY755253.1, from coordinate 32,567,328 downwards.
ACAGTATTGGCAATAATTTGCAATTCAAACAGTGGAGACCCTGGCCGGATGACTGGTTAAAGCAACATCTGATTTGATTCTGCACGGATTGTCTATGTACGTGTCAAAGGACACTACGCATAAATGGGTTTAGTAATAATAAAACGAATTGAGTACAACACACCTTTAGATACATGTATACAGAAGCTTATTAGCATATACAATGCCATTATAGAAATCGTTATTATTTTCCTATTTCCAGTTATGCATTCCATGACGGGTGATTACAGTGATATCTGTTTGAGTTTAGACATTTATTGTCAAACGTTTTCGTGGACACCATGTTCAAAATATTTTCGACCCATGTGTCAAAACTGTAAGTATCGATGTCGAACAGTCCTTCTCTTGCATTAACCCTTTCGCTGCCAAACTCTGTCGTCTGCTAAATTTGTCGTCTGCTACAAAATTTCATTTTTTTATTTTCTTCATTTTTGTTTCAAAAACATAGTAACAGTAACAAACAGTTTGGATCCTGATGAGACACCGAGTTACACGGCGTCTTATCTGGATCCAAACTGTTTGCATAGGTAATCACAGATCCGGCATTGGCAGCGAAAGGGTTAAGTACCGACTGAGAAAGTAATTGAATATTTCACTCTCAAACAGTCTGAATAATAAGTTGTTTCCTTTCAAAACGCCTTTTGCAAACATTGTGTGTTTTAGTTTTGTTGCAGAATTGTGGGAGTGTTTGTCTTTCATATTTGTTTGTAACGTAAAACAATATTAATGATTCGTATCTTTTTTCAGTAATGACCGTTAAATGACACGCACTCATTAAAGCTTCTTCAAACAGAAACTTTCGTCTATGTAGTGAAGTTTGATATTAAGAAAAATGTACACTTCTATTTACACTTGTATATATAATGTAGATCAATGTGATACTTAACCACCGGGATACACGTATATAAGTAATGCGTTACCTTCTTACAGATGATAACAATATACGTGTCTATGACGAGTACTTCCAATGGAAAGATGCAATGCAAATATGTCTGAATAACTCTACACACCCAGTGAATCTACCACTAAAACATTTAGCAAAACGCGGAGGGAGAAACGTTTGGACGGGAAATATAGGCAGCATTGGCATTTTCCCTTTTAACGGTAATGGTCTGAATGTATTGTCCTCGACATTTAAAAGTTGCAAGGCTAAAAAATCCAACCCAGTCCACGATAAAACCTAATATTCGAGTATTATTTTCTTTGCATACCATATCGCCGAGTATAGAGTTACATATATCGTTATTATTATCATTATTATTATTATTATGTTGTTGTTGTTGTTGTTATCATTACTATTAATTTATGATTTATTAGTAGTAGAAGTGTTACATACAAAATCATTTGTGTGATTGTGTTATCTCTCCACACGCAGATAACATGCGTAAAACAGCGTGGATTCAACAGGGATTTGTGAAATTCATCAACGGTAGGATGCACTTGTTGTTTGATCCAGTACAACAAAATATACACGCAATTTGTTCCAAAGGTAATTATTATTGTCCGTTTTATTCAACAGTTTAAGAGACAACAAAGGATTAGTTAATAGATTATTCTGTATTTATTTATTTATATCGTGTAGTATTTTCTGATGCGTTGCAAGGTATCATTCGACTGTTGAATGGCTGGCATGTGTGTGTAATATGACATGATGCTATGTGATAGGACATAATACAGCATGACATAAACTATAAATAAAAACTAATAGCCAATGCTCAGATAAATGTTGTATGCGCGCACTTCATTCTAGTGTTGCTGTATACTGTAGAGTGACAGCACCTGCATTATTTCTGTTCTTTTTCCATATTTTGTAAAAGCTTTACACTAGGTTTTTTTCCACAATCAAGTAAACGAATGCAAGTTATCAAAATTCATTACACACGTTTCAAGACGTACCAGCGACTGCGCAATAGTACAGTTTCATCGTATCAATAAATCGCGTGTAGCAACAAGCAAAACGATGCATTTTTAAGAATACGTATTTATTTATGCTTTATTTAACTTTTTTGTAACGTATGTTTTATAGACATAGGTAAGTATATAAGGGTTGCTTTCCGTTTCTATAAACACATATTTACATTTCATTTTGCGAAAGTGGCAATAAGATCTGATGTATAAGAATGTCTAATATTTCATGGTTGATCACCACCTTTCAGAATTTATAATCTTCACAACAGCAGGTGTTACAGATCCTCTCATAGGAACGGCTAGTTTGATACAAAGCTTTACTCTACATGTTCTCAGACCGCACATCGACAAATTATCTGAACACCAAAGATTCTTCTTGAAAATTCCTTTTATTAATAAAGGTATTGATTTTATTGACCTCCAAAGTATTTTTAGAGACAAAAATGTAATTGACACTATTCCTAAATACTTTAAAAATACAGAACCACCTATCATTTGCTACAAATATAACAAACCCATCAGAAATACAATTTTCAACTATAATAAAATTGTGGCCGACCTTAATATTAATGATAATATTCCTGATAATTGAGATTGCGCCACCTCAAAATTTTGCTATTCTCCGGCTGGTCATGTGATTACTGGTAATTTTGAGATAATTAAAGATAAACGTCTACGATCTCTTTTGAATAAAGGTCCCAAATATAGAATACCATCCTTGATAGATTTTAACTCTTGTCGAGTTCAGATTGCGGAGGCTTTACAAAATTTTAGTATTAAATGGTGTCGAAGAGAACATGTTGAGTCTAATGCCCTTTCTTGTTGGAAAAAACTAATTTTTGATATAATAGATAAACGCATTTCCTTTTACAGCTCTAATAAACACCTTCTTCCACCTAAACCTAGAACTTCATTTAGACATCTTAAAAAGGGTTTACAGGATTTCCATTCAAAATACGTTTTTGTTCCTGCTGATAAGGCATCAAATAATGTGATTATTATTTGACGATTACATTATATCGATGTCTTGAAACAGGAAATTATTAATACCAAGTCATACATTTCAGTTACCACTGACGAAAAGACCATCATTTCAGACCATGTCAAAAAGTGTGAACAATTTGGAACCGATATTAAAATTACACAACATAAACTTCCTACTATGTATTGGTTACCAAAACTACATAAAAAACCATATAAAGCGCGTTTCATTGCAAATTCTAGTTCATGTACAACTACTAAATTGTCTATACTTTTGACTTCTTGTTTAACGAAGGTAAAAGAACATGTAAAATTTTACTGTGATAAGACTTATGAAAATTCTGGAATAAATCTCTTCTGGTCTATTAAGAACTCTTCAGAAGTCTTAAACAAACTTAAGAACAAAAGGTATCTTGCATCCACTGTAAGCACGTACGATTTTTCTACTCTGTACACAACTCTTCCTCATATTTTAATTAAGGATAAGCTTACTAACTTGATCCAGAAAGTATTTGCCCGAGAAAGAACATCATTCTTGGCATGTAATGCTGAAAAAGCTTTCTTTACTGACGAGCAAATGAAATATTACACCAATTGGACTTGCTCAGAAGTTTGCGAAGCACTAACCTTTCTTTTGGATAACATATTTGTACGTTATGGGAATGCTATATACCGTCAGGTAATTGGTATTCCCATGGGTACGAATTGTGCACCACTTGTCGCAGATTTGTTTTTGTACTGCTATGAGAGAGATTTCATGTTGAGTTTGAATCCTCAAACACAAGAAGATGTTATAAAAGCCTTCAATGAAACTTGTCGATATTTGGATGATATTTTTAACTTAGATAACCCTTTCTTTGATGCTCTGATTCCTACAATTTATCCTAAAGAACTCAAATTGAATAAAGCTAACCCGTCCGACAATTATGCAGCGTTTCTTGACCTAGACCTTAAAATTAATAATGGAATGATTTCTTCTAAAATATATGACAAAAGAGATGATTTTGATTTTAATATTGTAAATTTTCCTCATCTTGACGGGGATGTTCCCCGTGCTCCATCTTACGGGGTTTATATATCTCAACTTATGCGTTTTGCTAGAGCTTGTTCATCTATTGACGATTTTAACAGTCGAAATCTCATTTTAACTGATAAACTGCTTAAACAAGGATATAGATACCATAAACTAAGAAAAACTTTCTCTAAATTTTACTATCGAAATCTCTCGCTTATTGGCAAGTACAAATGTAATCTCAAGGTACTTTTGCGACACGGTATTTCACATCCGGAATTTTATGGTGATGTGATTTACAAACTTCGTAAAATTATTGGACATACCCATTTTCTCACTTTGTTCATCAAATATATAAAACAATTCATTAAAAAGGGATATGATCCTGTATTACTACAACATACTGCATGTTTGGTTGTGAACCCTTTTACAGTTGGCAATCACGCTGGCCTCTTTGCATGTACGCCGACAAGAAAGGTTTAGTACTCTATGAAGGCGACCTCTTAAATCCAGAAATGGAAGGAGAACGTCGGATATCTGTACTATTTCATTTTTGTCGTACCCTTTATTACTTTTCTACAGTTACTCTGTTTGCAGCTCAATCATTGAGTACAATAGCGATAGGTGGATACAGTATTTTCAATAAAATGTTTTTTTGTTATACATGCACTTTACCACTGTATTTGCTGTCGCGGTTGTTGTAGATTAGTCGGAGAGGGGATACGTTTATTTACACTGTTTGTCTTTTAGGATGGGGATGGAATAAGGGTGAGGTTGGGCGCCCATAAACCGGTTTAAACCCCCGGTGACTTTTGTCACTGACCGTTCCAAGGCGGTACTTCCATCTTCCTCCTATTGTATGTTTGTTTTGTCTTTGTGCGTCTCTTGTTGTTTTTTCTACCTATGTACATTTGCTGTTTCCTTGTGTTGCTGTTCGGGCGAGTGTTTGTTCTGTATGTGGTGTTTCCTGCATGACTCATTTTTGTACTTTTAAGTGCTTGTGTGGCGGCCGTAAAACGTCGCCCCGTACTTCATTCTCAGTGTTGTTATACCTTCTGATCCTTCGAGATCATAAATTTCAGTACTTCTCGTTCTGAAAATTGAATACCGCTTAAGCCGGTGCTAGGGGGCGTGAGCAGTGTTGCACTTTCAATTGCTGCTCATGAACAGACTCAATAAAACCGAATATGCCATTTTCTCTTTTTGTGTTGCAAATTTTGCTTTCGGGGGATCACCACCCTTCAGAATTTAAATATATGCGACTGTATAATCTGAAAATGGTGATCCGTCGAAAGCAAAAGTAGAAATGCAAAAAGAGAAAATTGCAGACTCGGCTTTATTGAGTCTGTTCATGAGTAGTAATTAATAGTATAAGCCTAAAATACGATAGTAATACCGAACACAAATTTAACCCCTTCCATAGGCGAATAAATGCAATATACCTGTCATTAAACAGTCAGTCCTATTTTACAATTATGTTCTCGTCACATCTTGTATTTTGTTTTCTATGACATTGGATAAGGTTTGGTTTTACGGCACTGTGAATATGATATCGGTGTGGACAAGGAAAGAACAATTCTATGAAGATCGTGTGTAAGTCTGGGCGCGCATTTCATTTGTGCTTCTGGTGTTGCTTTGCATTTTTCGTGTGTCATTTCCAAATGTCTTGACTTCTATTCTACCGTTCTACAATTAAGTTCCATTATATTCAATGGTGTCTTCCAATGTCTCAACAACAGACAATAGACAACAGAGTGTGCTTTATATCAAAGCAAGATAACTCCTATGAGATTCTTAGGTATAGCATTCCGAGATTTATTCTGAAAGGGTAAAGACCTTTAATCATATCATATATCATATATGCGTATACAGAGTATTCGCCGTTTCATTTGCAGTTAGAAACGCTCTCTGCTTACAGATACTGGTACAACACGACATGGTGGGCATACAACTTCTACAAGTTTAAAGACTAGCTATACTGGTATTACAACGATGTATACGAATTATGCAGTAACTGGTTTGTTTTCCTAGTTCCTAAAACGTAGCTGATCATTGTCACTGTACATGATAACATGGTCACGAAAAGGAAAGACGATTATATATAAAATCACTTAAGCAATATGAAATCTGTAGTTTGCTCTGAACTCTCATGAACAAACTCAATAAAACCGAGTATGCAAATTTCTCTTTTAGCAGTACCACTTTTGATTTCGAAAGATCTCCCACTTTCAGAATATATTTACAACTGAAAACATTTTGTATTTACTGTTATTGGATTTTTTCTCCTCTATCATCTTCCAAAATCAATATGTTACTTTTGTCATCCGAACAGCAAATACCACATAAAACTTAAATAATGGTATTTACTAACTTATTTTCATTTGCTTACGAATTAAGGTGTAACAGAAGCATAACACATTCGTCTGTGTACAAACATATCAAGAATGTTATAAATTAATGAATCTACAAGTAATTTGCACTTTAATGTACATTCATGATATCTTTTTCCATACATGTTCTCATTTTCTGTTGGAATACCGAGCATGTTAGAAAACTTCCATCACAAGATTTAAGACTCATAATACTCATTGTACTACTGATAAACCTTTTATAAGAGTTAACAAATCTGCATGCAAATATATTTATCAAAGTAGTAATTACCACATATTGCAGCTTCACCAATCAAAAGATATGTTGTTTTACTGCTCAATACTCATACATGATACCGTAATTATTTAGGATACATTATAACCGCTTTCATCAGCACTGAATTTATGCCTGAACAGTGTATGTAAGAAATGTTAGATCTAAATAAAGTATGTTTCCCCAGTATTAATTACAATATATAATCAGATACTAAGTTTTCCTACTGCTGATACATGTATATGAATTATGAATACATTGGTAAGGATATAACAAACAACTTAAGTATCATAGACACACAGCTTTTGTTTTGTTTTGTTTTATTTTGCTCCTATACCATCGGCGCAGTGTTTGAAAGTTTTGAATCACCAGAACAGCATGCGCGATACATATAACTTATTTTAAACAATAAATATACATTTACATTAACGACTTGAATGCTTGCAATGAAGTACATTGTAAATTCTGACTGTAGGAGAAACCACCACAATATGTTTGTCACAAATAAGTCCATCAATTTTACCAAATAGGGAGATCCGTTCTTATTATTACAATATTGGTCTTAGATTTTCATTCACTTACGGATCAACGGGTGACAGAAATTGCGTTGTTGTTCTGTGACACATTGTATCGTTAATGTCATGACCGAATTTTCAATAGTCTACATTAAATTCTGTTAACTGTTCATACGTGTATATGATTACATTCGACTAAAATCGATTAGCGTATTGCAAATAGTTTAAAGTAACATGCTAGTAGTTTGCATGAAGACCTATTGTTTTTTATTTTTTCTATTTTTGTATACTTTTATAAAGAGAAGATTCGACTATTTCGTTTTAAATCATTAGAACATCAAATATCAATCATATAAGACAAATTAACATTCGATTTGCCTTCGCTGTCGGATGAATGGGTAACAGATACATGCGCATAATATTAATTTTAACATGTATCATGGGTTTTTTTCATGTTGTTCAAATTTCTTCTTTGAGGTACATTTAAACATTTTGGGCAAACTTCTACCACAAGCTTTAAGATTTGTAATACTGGTGCCACTGCAGGTAAAATGTTTATAAGTATTAACAGATCTACACGGAAAACATGTTTATTCAAGTATTAGATACAACAACTTCACCCTTCCTACTGCTCATACATGTATTGGGTAACATGATATCGAAATTTGCACTGCATTTATAATTGAACATATTCAATGTGTGGTTATTATGCGGACATCTTGTAAAGCAGCACCATCGACCGAACTCATATGTTAATATTAGAATGTTGATATAGGCTGTCCATATAGAGACGCGATGATATGGAAAACATCGACCTCTCTTAGTAATGGCTCTTTTTATTAATTTGACTGAGAAATTTGTGTGTAATCAAGATCCTGCTTTTTCTTTGATTTATTTTGTATGTCCAAGAATATTCGATTGTGAATGAACCAAAGCACCAGTAACAACATATATGGATTGAAATGATTTTTTGTATTGTTCGTTTAAGGGGAATCGGAAGATAAAAATGAAAGCGAGCTGTCCAGTAGAACGGGATCGAAAACAGGTTGGTTTGTTATAACACTCTATGTCTATATCCTTTACATTTTCATCGCTATGTTCGTTCATCCCATCGACATTGTAATCACCATTCCAATCACTACCATTTATATCGTCTTCCAACAACGGCTTTTCACGTGTACTGCATATATTCTAAATATACGCACCATTTTGCGAAAAAATGTCAAGAATGTGATTGACCAATATTGATCGATAATTTTTGTAGTTTGATTATCTATTGCAATGATCGCCATATTAAAATGGATTTAAAAACTTATGAATGATAGCAGTTTACTTCAGTGAAGTAAACAAAACGTAACACTCATTAGTAGCGACTCGTGTCTTTCATTTCAGTTGTTTTGTTCATCGTGATTCCTGTATCCCTGCTTGTAATCATCGGTGTATGCGTTTTCGTTCTTTGGAAAAGGAGGTAAAATAACGTTACTTTAGTATAGATGATATCATGACCATGTTCTTGACATGTGTAGTCCTTATTTGGCCAAGCTTCAAGACGGGAACGATACTCAGACATTGCACTGAAAACAAAAGCCAAAATTCAAACCAGCTGTCACACTTGGCCAATGTGCGTAATGCACATTAGAAAGAGCAGTACAGTAAAACATTAATCGGAGGTTTTGTGTTGCGACAAAAGTAAATAGTAATTTTAATATCAAAATGCATTTGTAATTTGTAATTATGGACACAGTTATCAAGCATATATAGTCCACGTTGCAAAAATGTAAAAGCAAAAAAAAGATATACACGTTTAACCTTAAGCACACAACAATTCTTGTAAAGTTTTGTATAATTTATATGAAGCGACATTTCGTTAGAAACCAGAACTTTTGACGTATAATTAATGCTCGTAGAAATAAGATAGATAGAGGGATAGATAGAGTGTCAATCAGCTTGGCTTCTCATTAGACATAAGGATTCTTGGCGTATCACCCTAGATCTACACTATGTGGAATAGCTATTACGAATACCTCAAGTAGTGTGTACCATTCAATATCCTCTTTCTCCGTCAATCTTTTGCAGGTATATCACAGTTTGTAAACGCACTGGTGAGGACGTTGATGATAGATTTGATGGATTGTCAGCTTCAACAGCTACCACAGACACTAAACTTGACAGTGAACCATATTCTCAAGAACAGATCCATAATTACCATATTCTTGAACCCATTAACACATATGATTATATTCATGAAGTTGGCGACGATGTTCCGAATGAAAACTATTATGACGCAACGGCATCCGGGGTTTCAAAAGTTACTGTAAATCCCTATGACTCTTCGAGTGTTTACAATAAACTTGACAATGCGGACACGTATAACCACCTTGGAGGTGTCGTTCGGGCGGCCGCGGAGTCCGATAACACTTATAATCATACTGAAGTAGAGGGCAGTGAACATATTTACAATTCAACAGCGGTTTTTCCCAAATGTGTAAAAGTCAACAACTCTGAAGACGTGTACAGCAAGGTGGAATAAAGAATGTGATTTTGATGAAAAATAGTAACTTAACCCCCACTGTGAAAAATAATGGATGCTCAAATTTGAATCTGATGCAGCTGTTACAACCTTCGTTCAGATCAGGTTTTTAATCCTTCGCTTGCTATTCGTGTCAATATACCTACCTGTAAATAGTGACGACCCAGATGAGACAGCTCCTGCTGGAGCTCTCTCATCAAGGTCTGCACTATTTACAAGTTGATTGTCCAACCAGTGCACTCCACAGCAGTGAATGCACAGCGAAATACGTGTACACGGTGAAGATATATGTAATTATACAACAGGGCATGGGTAAAGAAGGAGAAATGTATTTTAAAATTCAGCAAGCGAAGGGTTAAGAAACTATCGACCAAGTGCCGAACAGCTTCGATCCCGATGTGACACCGCCTTTCATCTGGAGCCAAGTTGTTTGCATGTGCGAGTCAGGTCATAGATAGCGGGACAAGGGTTAAGAACCATTCTTTCGTCAAACTATCTTTTCCGATGATTAGTATTGAAATGTTAGATATTTGCTTTGATTCAGACTTGTGTATTCGCGTGGTAGAATAAATATTTGTATTAGAAGGACTCAGAAACTGGATAAATATTTTTTTAAGTATGTAGAAGTCGTGAAATTACAAAACCATTTTTAGTGACATTAAAAAAGTCTATACCCAGATCTGCTTCCTTTTCTCCCACGAGAGGGGTTTGATCTCGGTATGCTTAGTTTATACACTGTTACTATGTCATTAAGGCTGGTTTTGTTATGAAGCGGCTCATATGTACTCTGTGTATTGGTTATTTTCCTTAGTCCTCATTGTTTTCCTGCAATGTGAGCGAACGGAGTGTAAGTGATTTCCTGCACTACCAGCTGCTGGTATATTTTCCTGTAGTGTGAGTGGTCGGAATGTAATTTTTATGCAATGTGAACGTAGTTATGTGATTGTTTTCCTGCAATGAGAGTGGTTGGTGTGTGATTGTTTTCCTGCATTGTGAGCACTAGATACGTTTGTGATTGGATTTCTGCAGTGTGATAGTTCGGTATAAGATTGATATTTGTACTGTGAACGGTCGGTATGTAAATGTTTTCCTGCAAGATTATCTAGTCATTGATCTCCGTCTTCTTAAAACTGTCTTAAAAGAGTTCCTACTTTCAGAACGTACTTGTATGTACTTCACAACAGGAGGTGTTACCTGCTTATGCGATGGCTGTCACCCAGTACTTCATTCTCAGTGTGTTAATATTTTCTAGTCCTTTGGAATCATCAATTCCAATGTTTTAGTTATGGAAATTCAATATCGCTTAAGCTAGGGGCGTGAGTAGTGTTGCCCTTTAATGACTGCCCATGAAAAGACTCAGTAAAATCATGTTTCTTTTCACATTGCCACTTTTGCTTTCGCAAGATCTGCTACACTCAGAATATGTGAAGTAATTTCACTCAGCAAATCAATTTTCGACTGTTGTAATTCTCAAAGTAATGTTTCCGTCATTTTTGTTCAAAATGCAGTCAGAGTCAAACCGATCCAAACACGATGAGAGGCCGTTGTCTCATTTAGTTACATATTTAATTACAAATTCTCCATTTGGGTATATATGGTAATTGAATGATCGATATAATTTCAATGCATACTAGGCTTAACAAGGCGCGTTTCTCACGTCTTTCAAAGGGAACTGTAATAGTTCGGACAGATAGATGGGACACATGCACATATTATTGAACTCACATCAGTGCTTTCCTATGCGCTGCAACTTGATTGGATCTACATTGTTTCAAAAACCCCGAATACATTAATTTTATCGGACAGGCTAGGCTCATTTATTGTTAAGCATTTACTTGATAAATATTATTGTAGGAAATACATCGCTTTATAAAAGTACAAAAATGAGTCATGCAGGAAACACCACATACAGAACAAACAATCGCCCGAACAGCAACACAAGGAAACAGCAAAATTTTATGTACATAACTATAAACACATCAAGAGACACACAAAGACAAAACAAACATACAATAGGGGGAAGATGGAAGTACCGCCTTGGAACGGTCAGTGACAAAAGTCACTGGGGGGGGGGGGTGGTTAACCGGTTTATGGGCGCCCAACCTCACTTATTCCATCCCCACCCTAAAAGCCCATATCCGACTAATCTACAACAACCGCGAAGGCAAATACAGTGGTAAAGTGCATGTATAACGAAAACATTTAAGTGAACAAACTGTATCCACCTGTCGCTAGTGTACTCAATGATTGAGCTGCAAACAGAGTAACTGTAACTGTAGAAAAGTAATAAAGGGTACGACAAAAACGAAATAGTACAGATATCCGACGTTCTCCTTCCGTTTCTGGATTTAAGAGGTCGTCTTCATAGAGTACTAAACCTTTCTTGTCGGCGTACATGCAAAGAGGCCAGCGTGACTGCCAACTGTAAAAGGGTTGACAACCAAACATGCAGTATGTTGTAGTACTACAGGATCATACCCCCTTTTAATGATTTTTTTTAACATATTTGATGAACAAAGTGAGAAAATGGGTATGCCCAATAATTTTACGAAGTTTGTAAATCACATCACCATAAAATTCAGTATGTAAAATACCGTGTCACAGAAGCGCCTTGAGATTACATTGATACTTGCCAATAAGTGAGAGATTTCGATAGTAAAATATAGAGAAAGTTTTTCTTAGTTTATGGTATCTATATCCTTGCTTAAGCAGTTTTTCAGTTAAAATGAGATTTAAATATTAATGAACTAAACATTTAAATGATCAGGCGGCTCCTACGTGATATTGGTCTCCTTTGTTTGCGCAGACCCAGGATGTGTGTTTAACCAATTAATTCCCACGATCTCTCAGATTGAACATATGCAAACAGCCTTGGTCCAAACTAGATGGCTCTTCAGGTAGCCCTCTGATCAGGATCGAAACTGTTTTGATGAATTGTGTGATGTTCATGGGTAGATTGAAGTATCGTGTGCCACAGTCACAAGATAGGTTAAGAAGCTTAAAAGCGGCTGTGACTCTGGTGACAAAAACCCGGACGTCACCTGTAGTGCCACTACAAGTACTATGGCTGACATCATATGCGATGTGGTCAAGTCTAATGCAAGACTAACTGTTCTTCGGATAGCTAGTATGGTCCGCATTTCATACTAAAGCGTAATTTGAAAATGAGACGCATTACAGCTAGATGGATCCCTCTTTTATTGTTGGACAAGCATAACGTTACCGACTTCAAACGACCGGTAACTACAAAAAACTGTTTCCAAAAATATCACATATAACATTTTTCTGACATTATTACTGGAGTTCAGACATGGATACACTGTTTTAGCCTACCAGGAAAATGAACCACAATTTATTGGCTACCAAACACAGTCGCCGCTTTTCAATTGCCAAAAGAATTATAAGTGCCAAGAAAGCAAATTTAAGCAATGCTTGTTACTTTCTTTGATATTCGTAGTCCAGTTGTGCAACTTGTTGTACTAACTACAAAGTATGTGACTGAATTATGTTTTAACCCTTTACTCTATGAATATTTATGTAAGAAATAATGACATCATGAATATTAACTAGATCAATTGTTATAATGCACACGGGAATAGTTGGTCATGGCAGAAACTGTAGAATCATTATGTCTCCCCCACTATCCTGGGGAGATATTTTGTTTTTGTGCATGCGTCCGTCCATCCGTCTGTCCGTCCGTCTGTCCATTTGTCCGATTTTAATTTGTCCGCGCTGTTTCTCCAAAGCGTGGGTCGCATTTTCATGACACTTCATAGGATTAATCCCTACCATGCCTAGTTGTGCATATCGTATTCCTGTTCCGGTTCGATGAGTTATGGGACTTTGAAATTGTACATAGAAATGTTTGTCCACGCGGTTTCTCCAAATCCTATGATCAGATTCTCATGAAACTTCATAGTATTGATCAGCACTATGTATAGTTGTGCATATCTTATTCCTGTTCTGGTTTGATGAGTTTCTACAAAGTTATTCGACATTGCAAGTTTTACATGGAAAGTTTTGTCAGCGCATATTCTCCAAAACATTTGACTGATAGATCCTGAAACTTAATAGGATTGATCAGCACCATGCCTAGATGTGCATGTCTTATTCCTGTTCCTGTTTGATGATTTTCTGCAGAGATATGGGACTTTGAAATTTTTACATGGAAATTGTGTCTGCTGGGTTTCTCCATAATCTTTGGTCGGATTTTCATGAAATTTCATAGGATTTATCAGACTCATGCCTCGATGTGCATAGTTTATTCCTTTCCCGGTTTGATGATGTTCTGCAGAGTTATGGGAAATGTTTTGTCCACGCACTTGGTGAGACATCAGGTTTTGTATCAAAAACAATTCTAGTATTTACACTATTCAATACGCAAACAGAGCAGACCCTGATCAGACGGCTCCTGCAGGAGCCATCTGGTCTGGGTCTATTTGTTTGAAAATGTGTAGAAAGGCGTATTCATGGAGTAAAAGGTTGAAGAGAAAGTGTTGAAAGACCTTAAACAACAAAGTTTTAAACGGCGTCCACACACCGGGTTTAAGCCCTTATCCCTGCTGCATGACAATGCCCCTTCGCATATTTCTGCTGTTGTGACTTTTATCAGATTTATCAGACTCATGCCTCGATGTGCATAGTTTATTCCTTTCCCGGTTTGATGATGTTCTGCAGAGTTATGGGAAATGTTTTGTCCACGCACTTGGTGAGACATCAGGTTTTGTATCAAAAACAATTCTAGTATTTACACTATTCAATACGCAAACAGAGCAGACCCTGATCAGACGGCTCCTGCAGGAGCCATCTGGTCTGGGTCTATTTGTTTGAAAATGTGTAGAAAGGCGTATTCATGGAGTAAAAGGTTGAAGAGAAAGTGTTGAAAGACCTTAAACAACAAAGTTTTAAACGGCGTCCACACACCGGGTTTAAGCCCTTATCCCTGCTGCATGACAATGCCCCTTCGCATATTTCTGCTGTTGTGACTTCGGTTTTGAATAAAGGGTTCGAGTTCTGCCACATGTACCCGAGACCTACCCCAATGTGACTATTTGTTTTATTATTATACTGAAAAGAGTATTGCTTGGTAGACAGTTTATGTCTAGACAGGCCCTGGGATCCGCTGTTTATCAGTGTATGCTGGGTATACCTGAAAATGAGTATGAACATGCGTTTAAAAAGTCGATAAAACGTTTGACACTTTGTATACGTAGCAAAGGCGATTACTTTGAAGGCATGACACTTAAATTAATTAAAACCTATCAAAAGCGCGCATTGTATTACATCAGTTAATTTAACAACAAACCCCGACAATATATAACAATACAGTGCATAAATATAAATAGTTTTCGAATTTTTCTATCAAACATTTAAAACAAACAAGTATCGCAGTAAAGCATGGTCATTCTGAATTCCTGTAAAAGAATGGCTTTTATAGAAGCACAGGATCGCAGTAAAGCATGCGCAAAAATGAAAACCGTTTATTCCTTCTCCGGTTTGATGATGTTCTGATGAGTTTTGATGATGTGTTTTGAAATTTTATGACAGCCCATTCAAGGAAAATGAGTTCCTCATCTGTTGGGTTGTTTTAGATATCGTCAATGTTTCTGGCAATCTTAGTAGTGTGCCCATTAAGCACTGCTTGTAAAAATATGGCCATAGTCTAGCTCTGTTGAACTTGCAAAGTCCGAGATCAAGATAAGTTTCAACATAATAATAGTTTATTTTCTCAGATTATTGATAATGATCTAAGACTCAAGCAACACGGTTGATAACCTCGGGTCTTCTGAAGTGCGCACTATGACCTGAGGAAATGTAATGTAAACAACACGCCTTCTTATTATGATCATTGCAACATCAAAGTGAGACTCCGGGCGTATTCCCTATATATTCGTTATTCTATAGATCCCGCATAACCCATGTGTTGGTATGTATGGTATTGATACAGTAAAACCTCTCTATACGGCCACTAATTTGTGTTACCTATTTGGTATTTAGGACAGGTGGTCGCTTAAAGCAAGGTGAAAGTAAAACAGAACGCTCCTATAGGAGCGTTCTGTTTTACTTTCACCTTGCTTTCAGCAGCCACCTGCCTTTAACACAAAATACTTGAAGTAATTTAGTGGCAGTTATAGAGAGGTTTTACTGTATATACATGTAGGCGCTATATAAGCAGTCTTAGTTTAAAATGGTCAGACAATACCCAATAACTAATATTACAATAGGTCAAAATGTGCCATGTTTGTAGTTATAGTTGCAATTACCATTTAAAGAGGAATTCCCTACAATGATCACATCTTTTCAATAATATCATAACACTTGGTATTTGTTATGCTCTATCATTATTATGAAGGTTCCCAATTTGAACTTATATCGAAAAATGCCCCTGTGATACAAATAAACCGATTTCATCAATACTGATAAGTTTTGTTCTACAACACAATATTATCGGCCTTTTCCGTTTTGTTCTTCCGCGTTTTGCCGATGATCACCCGATCCCTCCATTGTTTACGTAATAGCTTTCTCGGAAGTGGTCGGAAAATCGTGAATAGGGTGAACAGTTACGAAACTAAAACTCAAGCCGAATACAACTGAAACATCGGGGAGTAAAACCGGGATCGGCGATATCAAACACATGGATGTTTGGTCATTATAAACGGTAATTGGATGGGACTTTTTGCGATACACTACTTTTCAGCATATAAACAAATGAGTTTTGTATAGTTTAGGTGTTTATGAAACGCGTCAAATGTAGGGACATCCCCTTTAAGTCCATCATTTAGAGAGAAAGAAATACATTTAAACCCTTTGACTCCCGTATGATATTAGCTAGACTTGTCCACATTAAGATTTAAAACTCATCCATTTTTCAAGGCGGAGGGTCCTGCAAATGATATATGTCCTGATGACAACATTTGACATTGATTGGTATAGCAAACAGAGCAAACCCTGATCAGAGGGTTTCGTCGGGAGCCCCCTCCCCCCCACCCCCCCCCCCCCACACACACTGATTTGTATCTACACTGTTTGCCATAATTATATTGGTTCACGATTGTTCATGGTGACACGTAACCATTAACCCCATGACTATTTATGTAAGAAATAATGAATATGAACTAGATTATATGAATACATGATGTTTTATCTATGATTGACATGGTATATCATATCTAAAGGAGCGGTCTTATATTGGTCTAATGTGTTTGTAAATGCATCAAAAGACGTCTTTATCAGGTAAACTATCAAGAGTCTACTACCTATTATTATTACTACTACTACTACTACTACTACTACTACTACTACTACTACTACTGCTGCTGCTGCTGCTGCTGCTGCTGTTGCTACTTCTACTACTACTACTATAACTACTTTTATTATACCTCAATATATCCTTCAATGCAAAACTCCTATAGACCTAAAATGTAATCTTATGATATATCACTCTCAGAATGAGCTTCCAGGTGAATATATCAATATCACCCTCAGAATGAGCTTCTAGATGAATATACCCGAACTCTCGAATTTCTCTCTCAGTCTCATCAACATACACAATTTTATCGCTTTTATTGCATGTTATTGCATATACTAAATTCGGGAGAATACATGCACGCTAATGCATGCATGACGTCGTTGCGCTCATGATGTCATCTAATGATACAACTCAATGCTACATGATTTATTTATTTATTTATTTATTGACATTTAAGGTCAACTGCATATATACAACACACGAGACAAAGTTAAACATATCACAGCAATAAATAAGAACTCTAGTTAAATAATTGAGTATTGACTAAAAGACATCTAATAAGATTAAAATCTTGCATACTTTTAACAAAACTGATTACCCGGTAAAATTTTGTGTGTTAAGTAAATTCAATGCAATGGACATATGGATAACCCATTAAGCTGAAAGCTTATTTCCAATGGGGTCCAAATAATCTAAACTAAAGTTAAGTTAAAGGAACAACCTATAAAGTACTAAAAGGAACTAAATAAACAAAATATTTAGGTACAAAACGGGATTATTAAAAGTATGCATTCATTTACTGCATACTATCACAGATATATCACTGAGGACTAAGCAGGTTATCACAGATACATGTATCCCATTCAGATTAACCTTAACAGTGTTTAAGTGGAACCATCCGTTTTCTAAATAATTATTACTTTACATTGATTCCTAAAGGTTGTGTCTCCAAATATTTCAAATATTGACAAAGAGTTCTGGCTCATTTCAAATGTAAAGGATGTATAAACTGTTTCCAGTTTTGCAGTATGCCCTGCGCAGGCTAATAATATAAAAAGTCACTTTTGCTATCTGAGACTTGTACATCAAGTAGGTGCTTCTTAACTAACAGTTTGAATTTACTGATATTTTTGACACCTTTAATGTGATCTGGCAGAGAATTCCAGTCTCTTGATCCATTATACAAAAAAGTATTTTTACTCATATTGTTACTTACTGACACTAGGTAACATAAAATTATTTTGACTAGAACTCCTAGAACTTTTAACAAAGTTTTCCCTAATATATGAAGGACATATATTATAACAGATTTTATGCATGCGACTAAGTCTTAGCTGTTTCACTCTATTGTCTACTTTCAACATATTCAAATGCACAAAGTATTGCCAAGTGATGGATTCTCTTGGGGAGTACACATTAGTAAATCTAATAATCTTGTTCTGCAGCACCTGCAGCTTACATTTTAACCCTTTATTCATACCTTCATACCAGGCTGAACTAGAGTAATCAAAATGACACTGCAGAAATGCAGAACATAAACGTTTACGTGTGTTAAAATCCAAACATCTGTTTTGTCTGTATAAAAATTTAATTCATTGATGCTGGATCAACATTATTCTCTTTGATTTTATGGTTGTCTGCTACCAAAAGTGTTGACGTGTATTTTGACATGATTATCTTTGATGAAGGCTCGTATTGGTCGAAATATTAGGTAAGAGCTATTTCAGTATTTCTATATTATCTTTAATCCCTTTTTGGAATATCATCTTCATTGATTATTTCTTTTAATTTTAAAATTAACAAACATTGTACTTCTAAAGATTTTTCGGTATAATAGAATGATTAACACATAGCTGCGCCTCGGCTTAAATATACCAATTCTCGGGCTGACAATATCCTCTATCACCCCGGCAGTCATGTGTTAATTTTAATAATATTACCACTACTACTTCTACTACTACTCATGTTACTACTACTACCTACCACCACCACTACTACTACTACTACTACTACTACTATTACTACTACCACTACTACTACTACTACTACTACTACTACTACTACTACTACTACTACTACTACTACTGCTGCTACTATTACTACTACTACTACTACTACTACTAGTCGACTACTACTACTACTAATGCCACTACTGCTACGAAGTAAAATGGTCAATAGCAAAGTGACAAGCAACTATTGAAGAGAACGTGAATGTGATCGCATGTATACATATTTTGAAAAAACCTTGTATCGTATCGCAACGCTGGTACTTACCCTGATTTTGATATCTTATTACAACCCTGAGTAAACTAAATTTGATCAGTTTATCTGCACGTAAGGTAGCTCCGCGTGATTTTGACTTCCGTTTTGTTACACTGGGGATATTACGATAAAAGACTAATATTAAAGATATAAAGGGCGCTGGTGGACGTTTAACAATGGTGAATGGCTGTGTTCTGCTTATTTGGATCATTTTTGGCGTGGCAAACGGTAGGACTTTTCTTATTACCTTTATAATATATTAAGATAATGTAAAAAAGCTAATTAGTTTTGAAACCATTGTGATAGTTTTTAGACCACTGTGAAAAATAGAGCATTTGCTCCTATGGAGCAAATGATCTATTTATAACAATGATTTCAATAAATGAGTTTTACAGAGGCGCATAGGGCGTCAGTAGGAGAGAATGAGTTAATATAACAAATCTAATTGAAAGCCTTCTGCTTTTACTTTTCACTCGATCGATACGCAATTCAAACCATAACAGAGTAGAGCAATGTCAAACGGACCAGAGTCTGCTCTGTTTGCTAATAAGATAGACCTGATTCTGTTATGACCAAACTTTCCTTTGTTCGTATAATCAAATTCATATTCATTAAGTCATCATTGCTCAAATTAATATTCATGGAGTAAAGGGTTGAACGTAAACAAAGAGAATGGCTAAATGTTCATGGACGGAAGTTTGCAGGTTCCGTTTGATCTGTTTTAAAGACGTAATAATTTATTTGTCTAAATTACAAGTTATACAGTAGATCCCCTCTAAACCGGACGTTTGATTTAGTATAAATATCGGTCTTCGAGACAGGTGACAGCTTAACTCATGCTCAATTAGGCTATTTTTAAACCCAACCTCTTTTAATTATTCTACCGAAAAGGAGCATTAAATATAGAAAAGGAGAAATTTAGAAGTGTGTAGTTTTGAAACCATCGTGATGACTAGAGTATTTTGCTCCTATGGAGCAAATGCTCTATTTATCACAATGGTTTCAGAAAGTGACTTTTACAGAGGCGACAAAATGCGTCTCTAGGGGGGAATGGGTTAATATAGGGTGAAAGTCATACAGAAAGCTCCTCTAGGAGCTTACTGCATGACTCTTACCCTGCATTAAGCAACCACCTGCCTAAAGGTATTTAAATTTTCTCTGTTAGAATTCAAGTTTTAGAGAGGTTTTACTGAATTCATTTTCCTTCTAATTGCTACCACATTGTCAAAAAGTTTGACCATTGATGAGGCACATAATTGCTTGGATTCTATTCTAATCACCAAAGTGCTCAGTTGTGATGTAGACAGTGTATACCCAGACTACCAGTCACGATCACAAGGTTTGCGACGTCTGTTGTCTTTTACCCGACCGTTGGCTGCCAGTTAATAGTTCACTGTTCAGTAGTACGATGAACGAACTGCTAATATTTTCGCAGTCCGTGATTTGTGTTTGAATAACGAGCAATTTTGCAGTTCATCAATTGAATAGCTAATTCCTGACAACGAACTCAACAAGCACAATGATGATATATAGGATATAGGACACCGTAAACCCTTACTCATCAATTCAATATCAGTTTACATTTCCCATGTCATTGTGTACTTCGTTATCTGATACAGACACATGCACAGACATGCCACACGCATATGAACATTAGCATAATATTATGACTAATCACTGACATTTAGAAGAAGAATGCATCCTCTAACTCTGTTAGCCCCGGTGTCGCCGAAAAGCGACTCACGGGTTTGCCACAGTGGACGAATCTGTGATTCACGTTGCATCAGGATCCGAACTGGTTGACACATCATTTACATTTTAGAGTAAGCAATGAAGGAATGTCAATTCTGTTTTAACCCTTTCCTCCTTGAATATTCATGGATGAAATAATGACGTCAAGAATATCAAGCAGATTAATTTCTTAAAGTAACACATTGACACTGGAAAGTTTGGCAAAAACAGAAACTGTATAATCATAAGTAAACAGAGCAAATCCTGATCAGACGGCTCATATAGTAGCTATCTGATCTGGGTCTACTCCGTTTGCAAAGACGTATTATTCTCGCTTCTCAGTCGTGCTAGATAAGCTGAGTTACTAAAAATAGCCGTACTAGAAATCCTTATCTGGAACACCCCATGACTAGTGTATTCATACGCGCGATTGGGTAAAATTAATACAAGAGAAGGACTTCTTACAGAATTATACCAACATTTCTATAGGCAAAAACCTTATGAATTGAAATTAATATAAGTAATAAGCACGAATATGAAATTCTATTTATCATATAAACACTTTAAAAGCCTATTTAATTAACCGAAGACGTTGTTTTGTAGTCACTCAAGCATTTAACCGGCCGCGTGGCTCAGTGGTAGAGCGTCCGCCTGCCGTATGGAAGGTCGTGGGTTCGATCCCCGGCCGCGACAGACCAAACGTCGTTAAAAGTTGGTACTAGTAGCTCCCTTGTCTACGCTCGACATTAAAGGTGTAGTTTTAGGACTGGTCGGCCCGGTGTCAGGATAATGTGACTGGGTGGGGTGCCCTTGCCATGTACCTGCGGCAGGGGTATTCCAGTGAGGCATCACTATAACTTGTCTCATGCGGGTACAGTCTGCAAATAACTGAAATACTGTTGGTCGGACGTAAAACCCAACTCACTCACACACTCAGTCATTTATTGACGTTTGTGGTTGTCATAACAAATGACGTCATTAGAGATTTGATACACGTTTTTTCGGGCAATAACATCTGCAGTGTCCCGAGGGACTGTTGTTGGCCCGAGCCCGAAGGGCGAGGGCAACAGCATTCCCGAGGGACACTGTATATGTAATTGCCCGAAAACAAACGTGTATTAACGCTATTCTTACATAAAACCAATTTTCTGCTCTCCTGTATCAATTTAATTCTTCAAAATACAAGCAAACCAACGGCAGCAAAACTATACACTTCTTTGACACTTCGTCGATTTATGCTGTTTCCGGGCCACTGTTTTCACTTTTTTCACCTAGCTTAGGCCAAAACGCTGTAACATTCGCGTCCATTGTTTACCTTAGGCCCGTAATAGATATAATTAAAACCGGTCAACAACAGCGCGTGAGCACGAGAATCGCCTTGTTAATACATGGTCTAGCGGGACTACAACAGC
Source organism: Azorinus chamasolen (assembly GCA_963576725.1). Lineage (NCBI taxonomy): Eukaryota > Metazoa > Mollusca > Bivalvia > Cardiida > Solecurtidae > Azorinus > Azorinus chamasolen. The sequence continues at coordinate 32,545,046 of OY755253.1, read as the reverse complement.
ACGTTTTATGCAAGAATTTGGTGTCACGCCTAAAGTTATGCTGCGGTCTGTTGCTATTAGATATGGAAGTCGTATTACGCAATGTAAAGTAGTACTTCACAAAATTCGTTAATTTTCTTGGTTTTAGGGCGTATTTCAGCGAGAAAAATAATCAAGCATGGGATTTGTTAAAGCCGGGGGGTTCTATACCCTCGGTTGGTCTGTTCCTATCGGAAACTCGCTAAAGCTCGTTTCCGACTGGAACAGACCCTCGGGTATAGAAACCCCCGTCTTTAACAAAACCCATGCTTGATTCTATTAAGGTGTATTGATGGAGCAAAGGGTTAATACTCTAGATAGGCGACACTTAAGGCAGATAACAGTTGTTCATCTCGTTAATATTTAACACGCTAAGCAGAGCAATAGATAAAGGTGTGTATATGATGTAAAGGGTTAATAGATCTACCTCTTCCAGTTTAAATTTCTAAAATGTTAATGTTGTTTAGAACTTAATTTGAACGTTTTGGAACTATACAAATGCTCGTTACATGAGTTACATGAGTTTATAGGATAGTCACAGCACAAATGTCTGCAAACAAATGACGCAGCAAGAACATTTGTATCTGCACTCCGTATGCCAAATAGCTTTGTAAGTGTCGATCCGGTCAGATTTCGCCCTATATAATATATGTAAAAATGGCTCACTTTTATGCTCTGCAGGCTGGACCACAAGAAGATTTGTGTCTAATGATGCACACATAGTTTGCAAATACAATCACCGTCGAGATTTCCACTATCCTCCGTTGGTTAAAAACACTGTACAGGAGCTTCCAGCATTACTTTAGACCTGCATCAAGCTGTGAACTTTGGGAATTGTCCAGAATAGAAATCGGATAACTGTAACTTCTGTTATCTCGAAGTAATTGTATGGTCCCTTGAGTTCGAGATATCGAAATTCAACTGTAGCGGCTTAAAAACCCACTCAATATTACAAAACAAATGCTTGACAATGTAATGTTTTGACACACGATTCGCATTTAAATTTGAAATTTGATGCTATTAGTTTTGAAATCTTAATATATGTACTGTTTAAGCCGATGCTAGGGAGCGTGGGTAGTGTTGCACTTTTAATTTCTACCTATGAACATACTCGATAAAACTGAGTCTGAAATTTTATCTTTTTGCATTGCTACGTTTGCTTTCGAATGATCTTTCACTTTCAGAATATACGTACAGTTGAACTTCAATATCTCGAACTCGGATAATTCGGACCTCGCCATAGTTCGAACTAAACGTTCGGTCCTTCCAAAATTTACAATAAAAGACTGCTTTGAAATATATCACTAGGCATATTTAGAAACACGTGTGGCAGCTTAATGCAAGTCTTAAGTAATACTGAAAGCTCCTATAGGATCTTTCAGTTTTACTTTAGACCTGCATTAAGTTGTGAACTTGACTAAAAATCGAACTCGAACATCTGTTATCTCGAACTAATTTGAATTATCCCTTGAAGTTCGTGTTATCGACGTTCAACTGTATATAATTAAGTTTAACATATTTTTATATCAGATCACATTCTCATAAGTGTTGACATTTTATAGCGTTGACAAACGATTCACATAAAATAAAATTACTTCCAGTCGGTGTGCGGTAGGTCGGTGGTTCTAACAGCATGAAACAATGGAATTTATTCAGTGAACAGACAAAACTCTGCGGGTTTCGTCCACCCGTTATTAGCTAGACGTCGCGATATGACTGGACTACTGTTAAAACGACTTAAATATCCCATACAGACATACGACACCTGTGCTTGACAATGTACAGTTTTGACACACGATTCGCATTTAAATTTGCATACAAATTGTGATTCCATATTTAAAGATAACATTATTTGACATAAACGTTAATTATTGAGGTTGTAAAGATATACGAATATACTATATTTGAACAAAACAATTTTCATTCCAAACCTTATACATTTATGACATCGCAGAGCTTATGTGATATCGAAGTGACGATTCTAAAGAGTGGTCGCAGTATAGGTTTTGGTTGAGAAATAAAAGAGCTATTCTTCAAAAATGTTTATATTTACGCATCTTATTTGGACCTCAGGAAATGAATAGCATTGTATCGATATTGTAAAGCGCGAAAAAGAAACTTTATTTGGACAAAGCTATTTGTATCCCAGTCCTTATTTAATAAGAATATCATTGTTTAGATATTGTAAAGCATGAACAATAAACTATATTTAAGTTATACTGTTGGTGTAATGAAGATTAGTGAATAGCGAACTGTCATAAAGATACTATAATATATGAAAAACTTACCCAGATTATGAATGACACTTACAATAAAGACCTCAGGTTGGTTGGGTGTCAGCATTTTCAAAATGTATACATCGAGTCAAACTGTATCTAAAATACTCATTTTGTTTGCCTGTAGACTGACAACCGTATCGCATGGAGCACATGTGAATGTCTTAACATTTTCATTATCTCGAACACGTCATATGATTTCAAGATACATGTACTTCAGAGACACAAAGACACTCCATACGGTTGAAATTTATCACTTCGAATAAAGCGTTAATCCGCTACCGGTATCAAAGAGTCAAGGACAAATCTGTCCATTAGAGATAAAGCGATGTTTTTCAGACTGTTAGTTTTAAAAGTTTTGTAAAGTGTCATTTGCACTGCAGTTGATTTAGCAAAACCTGGAACAATTGTAGAAATAGAGGTCGTATGATAGTATAAGTGAAAGTAGTAGAAATAGAATATAGCAGTGACAGAGTTAGTAGAAGTGGTAGTCATAGCAGTACTGCGAGCAATTAGTGGTAGTAGTGGTTGGTGTTGCTAAAGTAGTAGAAATCTTAGCAGTAGAATATGTAGTAGAAGGGGCATACGCTTAAGTAGGGTTGGTGTTAGTAGTAGTAGTAGTAGTAGTAGTAGTAGTAGTAGGTAGTAGTAGTAGTAGTAGTAGTAGTAGTAGTAGTAGTAGTAGTAGTAGTAGTAGTAATAGTAGTAGTAGTAATAATAGTAGTAGTAGTAGAATAATAAGAAGAAGACATGACAGACAAGAAGGCTTTATCGAAACACAAATGTGGTCATATAATCTGCATTTTTAATATTCGTATCTTATCAGCACACCGGATACTACATGTTGGCTAGTTTATCTGTGCCATAAATTATGATCTTCCTCGCTGTGACATTCCGGGCGTTCAGATAAAACAAATGCATGCACGGATATAGCGGGATTGGATAAAAGAATATGGTTAACAATTATTTACTTCATGTAGTTGCCATTCTTGGAGTGGTTAACGGTTAGTAAGAACCTAATTCTCATAATAATTATAAATAAATGTACAAATTTAGTGATAAATGGACACCTTTTCGAAGAAATAGACCAGCATAATATGCATATGTAAACAAAGAAGATAGCTGAATGGGATTAACTCTACTTCATGAATATTCATGTAAGACATGTTGATATCATGACTATTAATTCAATTAATTTTTAAAATCGCATATTAATACAGGATTTTTGCCAAAGTAGAAATTATAGGATCACATCTTTATTATTACATAAGCAAACAGAGCAGACCCTGATCAGACGACTACTATAGGAGCTGTCTGAGTTGGGTCTACTCTGTTTGCAAGGGCGTAGAAAGGCATAATTATGGAGTAACGGCTTAACTCTTTCGACACCGTATAATTTTCGCTTGCAATTATTGTCGTCCGGTTTAATTTTCAGAGAGGACATTCTTTCAACTTAATTTGAAATTATTCATAAACCTGAAAACAGTTTTAATTAATAGTTCTATGTAAGTTAAAAAACGGAGAGAACAAAAATAGTTCGAATTTATACTGCCAGTATGGTCAGCAGCGGTTCGTTTGTCTATTGTTCTGTCTATTAGTTCATTCATATGGAATTTCAGCTTTTTTGAGATTTTGACTTAACGTCATATTAAATTAAAGAGCAACACTGGTGCAACAATCTTTCTCACATACCTTCCCTTATCTCCGAGTTAGAACAACGGATTAAGATTCCCTTATCTCTAACACATATAAGATCACTGTAGAACGTATATATGACGTCATACATCAGATATGACGTCAAATCATGGAAACCGTTGTTTACATGTCATTTAAACGGCAAAAATACACTTATTTGTTATGTGAGAAAAAGAATCCTCTATGTCACATATGAGTTCACGGTCTGTGCGTTTATTAGTTTATCTCTCTTTCTTTGCTATCAGTAAGTCAATTAATATTGACTCTGTGGAACTATAGACGCTGAAACTTCATTACTGTACATAATATTTTAAATGTATCGATTTCTTCAATGCTGTGGACACCAAAAACAGATGGTTCGTATAAAACTGATACATTCATCTCTTCTGCTCGTTAATTCGTGTCAGTCAAATGTTTGGATAATACGTGATTGTATTGAACCTAAATGTATTGTAGAGCACCATGACAATCCTTCATCCTTTGTCTTTTCATTCGTTTATATGTCCATGAATACGCATTTCTACGCCTTTGCGAACACAGTAGACCAAGATCAGACGGCTATGTTTGCTTATGAAATATTAAAGTTATGATTCTACCGTTTCTGCGATGGTCAAAATGTCCTTTGTTGATAATGCCATTATAAAACTACAATTAATTAATATTCATATATTCATTATGTCTGAACAAATATTCATGATGGAAAGGGTTTACAATTTACCTGATGAAACAGAAATGATAATTTTAATGCAACATTTTTGCAACACGCATTCTGATTGGTCCACGTGACAACATTTGAAGCATATAAACCACTGATATACTGTCGGAAAATGAATATACTGTCGGAAACCGAATCACTAGAAAATTTACTAGGAAATATTCATACGCGCATTCATAGTAAAATTGAATGAATCGGTCTGAATGAACGAAGACCCTGGCTGAATGAAATGTCAATTGTTTTGAATTTGCTTGTTTTCAACACACTTTATGGTTGTAGTCAATGTGAGTCTGTCGATTCTACTCAAATATCTATGGCAAAGTCCCACAAGTTGATCCAGAGTCCATTTATTTCACGTGTAGGTCTAGTTCACTGCTCTTGAACAAACGTTCCTGTTCCTCTATTCTGTTTTGAGGTGTGTGTGACACCTGCACCCTGTAAATATAAGATATAGGGTATATAACTATGTAGCTGTGAGATTTATATCCATGCTAAAACTAGTTAAGAAGGACATGACAACACTTAACATTACCAACCGATCACAGAAAATGATCTGAAAACACTAAAAACTCAGGTTTCCTCTCTGCCATAAATAACAAATCTTTCCAAAGATGTGTGGTTTGACATAACCTTGGATTTCAATCTTCGTGGTATAAATAGAAAACCTAAGATCTCTGACAAAAAACTATTTATGAGTCATGCAGGAACAAACATTTGCATTTGCACACAATAAGTGTTGGCCATGGAAACACTGCAGAATCATATCTATATCATTTTAAAAGTAAACAGGACAATCCTTGATCAGAAGATGCCTATAGGAGTCATCTGTTCTTGGTCTACGCCTTTTTTACAAAAACATAGAAAGGCGTATGTAAGGCGTAAAGGGTGTAGGTAATCCATGTTCATTTAATTTATTATTTTGTTTGGAAATAAAGTAAAACACTAAATCAGTACCTGAACAGTGTAAATGCGCATCACTAAGATAATTTATTCTAAGATCAAAATCGTGGTAGATCATAGATGCCAGATCCCGTTGTGACAAATTCCAACCACATTTAAATTTGTTATGCCTTGTTTTTATTTTCTAGTTTGGTCACTTCAAACAGAACAGGAATTTGGTGACACATGTAGAACATATTTACAATTTGACCTATTTCTTGTAGCAGTATTGATAAATCTGAAATCAGTTTGCGAGCGAATGTTATTTTTAGCTGAATTAGGTGACATTAATCCTTTTAAATTTAACCCTTACCAAGTTGTAAAAATATATATGCCTGGAACGTGAATCCAATCAATGTTGACGTCCATGATAAAACCCGTGAGAAGTTATTGGTCGAGTGTCAAACAGATTGGATCCTAATGAGATGCCGATGTGTTCGCAAAGGTGAGACACGTCGCGGACAGCGGGATAAGGGTTTAATTTTTCGCGGACATTTTCTTATCATATCTATCATTATTGCACGGCCTTTGCAATTTTGTCAATATTCACTATGTCCCTATTAGGAGTACTTACATCATATTCGAAGTAACTTACATGAAGTTGCTCTGAAACTTTGTTTATTTATTTAAAACAAAATCAGAGAAATATTTTTGTTGATAGTTGCAGTTAAGCACACATGAAGCCATCATTTCACTCAGTAAACATATTACCAGGCGCCACTTCAATTAATTTCTTTCCAATTAATAACCAGAGAAGGATTGGGCCTTAGTTTCTCAAACGCATTTTGCTACAAGGTTAATAGTTGATAGAAAGCTTGTATGTCATTGGAGGTTAGCCAAAATAAGTAGATGTCCAACGTCGATTTTGAAGTCAAAATGTGAACGGTTAAAGTCTAGCTTCAATAGGCAATGTTAAATTTCTAAACTTTAAACCTTGGCCATAATGTTTGAACTAAGAGGAATAGGTACATATCATGTGACATGCTCACTCATCTCTTGAAGCTGCAGTCTTTCGGCGGTGCCATATCAAGATCAATGCCATAATACAGACTAGCTGCCATGGGACATGCGTGTTTTACAAGTATCTATTACTTTAACTTGCTTGTTTGTTTCACTGATGTGTTTTTGAATTATATATCAGAATAAATTAAACTTAAAAGGAAACACTCTCAAATGATACATGGTAGTATGATCTGTAAATGGTCTTTCTTGATGTACCGTATACTTCTCTAAAGCGGCTATTTATGAATTGACATAGATGCCTTCTAAACACGTAGTTGTTTAATGCAGGACCACATTAATGCATCCTGCATACATTTTGTTAAGTTACAATCTGCATTTTTGACCCAGAATTGATCTCTTTTTGGTGATTTTACTCTATATTCTTTAGAATGCAGCCGTCTAATAGGATGATATTTAAAAATTCTGAAAGGAGGTGATCCAACGAGAGCATAAATTGCTACACAAAAAGAGAAAATTGCAGACTCGGTTTTATTGAGTCTGTTCATGAACAGTAATTGAAAGTGCAACACTGCTCACGACACTAGCACCGGCTTAAGCGGTATTCAATTTTCAGAACAGGAAGCACTGAAATTCATGATCTCGAAGGACCAGAAGGTATAACAACACTGAGAATGAAGTACGGGGCGACGTTTTACGGCCGCCACACAAGCACTTAACACCTGCTGTTTTGAAGATTATAAATTCTGAAAGGAGGTGATCCAACGAGAGCATAAATTGCAACACAAAAAGAGAAAATTGCAGACTCGGTTTTATTGAGTCTGTTCATGGACAGTAATTGAAAGTGCAACAGTGCTCACGCCCCCTAGCACCGGCTTAAGCGGTATTCAATTTTCAGAACAAGAAGTACTGAAATTCATGATCTCGAAGTAAAACTATTTTTGCCAACGAAATAACATAGTGTATTTTAGTATGGGGTTGAATCTTCACGGTTTGAAAGGTCATGAGGACTTTATCATCAAGAAATAATAAACGGATATAATGTTGTTAAAAGTTCGAGTGTATCATCAGGAGCTGGCAGAAAATTGAATTCGATAATTAAACGTATTTCAAAAGATGAATTTACCTTTAGTAATGTTTTAGAAGAAAAACGGTACTTCCGAAGAAGTCTCTTGTTGTTTTTTCTACTTATGTACATTTGCTGTTTCCTTGTGTTTATTTACATTTTGACTTTGGTGAAAGTGGGATAAGGACGAGGTTGGGTACCCATAAACCAGGTTCAAGTCCCCCAGTAGCCCTTTTTTATTGCTTTTGGCTGCTGGCCGTTCCAAGGCGGCACTCCTGCTTTCAGCCTACGGTCAATTTTGTTTTTTAATATGCTTAATGTTTAATGTGTTTCGTCTTGATATGCGTCCTGTTAAGTTTTGTCTTGTGGCTTTACCGTTTCTCGTTAGATGGTGTTTAATGCGGTGTCATTCCGTGTGTGGCTCTCCCTGTTTGACTATTTTTCCATATTTGCTGTTCGGGCGAGTGTTTTTTCTGTGTGTTGTTTCCTGCATGACTCATTTTTGTACTTTTAAATACGAGTATTAGCTTCATGCATGATGGCAGCAACGCAGGGATTTTTCAAAAGACATTTCAGCCGAGATTATGTTCTACATCAAGCAAACGACTGTTTTCCATTCAAAGCTAAACGTAAACAAAGATTAGTGTCATATTTTGCCCGCTGGGGGCGGATGGATGATTATTATGCAAACGCGTCTCGCAAGGAATCAAACTGTTTCATACTTTGACCGTGTTGCTGAATAGAAATGCAAGATAAATTAACTGTGACAACTGAAGTCGAGCACATGTTCTATTGTTATTGACTTGTATTATTGTAATTGCCATTGAACTGGACTTTTTTTTATCTGCAGCTGATTTACAGTACTATATCAGTGACAATACAACCTCAAATAATAGTGTTTCCACGTTGTGCACACTAGCAGCTCCTCCCGTTGAGTACAGCCAGAATGGTAACCGAGTTACCATTAATATAAGCAGCATCTATGACCCAAAAGGCCTGCTTAAAAAAGGACAACCTGTCTGGATTGGCTACGTCGAAGCATATGTAACTTTTTTATACAAAGGTATAATTATTCTTATACATTGAATATTGTAAACGGTCGTATCACTTAATTCTAAAAAGAAAAATATTTTAAAAATATGAACAATCATTACAACATGTATGTACATAAGTATAATAAATTGTAAGAATATAATTTCAAGTTCATCCTTTACAATGAAAAGGTAGTAAAATGAAGCAGGCAAAGCCATATACAAGACGCAACCACCACCAAAACATCGATAGATAGCATGTCACAAACACACACACACACACACACACATACAAACACAGGCACAAACACAGGCACATACACGAGATGAACACAGAAAACATTAACAGCACAGACGTACTAGATATAAACATTCCATACATGAACAAAAGCACAAGTACGACGGCACAAGCCAAACGAAGGTAATGGTGACAAAGAGAGTACCGCCTTGGCACGGTCAGTAGCAAAATCACCACTGGGGTTTAAACCGGTTTACGGACGTCCGAACCTCACATTTCTCTCAAAGTCACCCTACCTTTACAAATAGTGTAAATAAAGGTATCCCCGCCGTACTTACCCACAACATAGAAGACGGTTAACACATAAAAATATGTAAGACATAGCATAATAACTGTGAAAATCTGTCAAATATGTACTCAATGACTTTGCTGAAGTCAGAACACTTGCAGGGAAGCCGTTAAGGACACTACAGAGAAAAAGCACTACATGAATCTGGTAAGCTCATCCCGTATCTGACTTTAAGAGTATACCATTATAAAGTACTACCCTCGGCCTGTCATCGTGCAATCAAAGAGGGAAGCGTAGCTACCGACTGTAAAAGGGTCGATAACCAAACATGCAGTGCGTTGCAATTTAATGGGATCATAATCTTTCTTCTAAAAGGGTTTAATGCGTTTTATAAATACATTATGAAAATGGATATGACCTCGAAAGTTTGTAGATAACATCCCCATAAAATACTGGTTGAGAGATGCCTAGTTGCAGTAACGTCCGTAGATTGCAAATAGATTTACTATAAGTAATATTTCATGTGACACTTATAACCTTAGACATAATACCAACTGTTCTACAAGTAAGTCATTTATTTGATATCGTGTAAGAAATACAATAAACTATATATTGGTCAAACTATGCAACCTGTATCTAGACGTATGAAATGCCATAGATTCGATATAAACGGTTCATCGATTCAAGATTTTCTACGACTGTTGCAATACATTTTAATTCTGAGATCCACTCTTTAGTCTACTTTAAATTTAAGCCTTTAGATATGGTTAATGACAATTTAGAATGTCTTTGCAAAGAAACATATTGGGTCCATAAAATAGACACTCTAACACCAAAATGTTTGAATGCAAAGGTTATATATGATATCTAATTATTTTATTAAATATACTTGATACACATGTTTTCCTGTTGATTAACGTAACATTACAGAGGCATACAGTCGTTATTTCCTATTTTTGGTTTTTATATATAGCTCTATAGGAATTCGTATTCTTGCAATCCGGCTGTATGCAATTTCAGCCTAATTGTCTTAATTATGTAGTTCACTTTACATTCTTAACCCGATCCTCCTGTAAGAAATAATTGTGTCATGAATATTAATTATATTCATTTGTTATAATAGCACATAGGCACAGAAATTTATAGCCATGGTACTAACTGTTGAATCATATCTATATTACATCATGAGTAAACAGAGAAGATCCTGATCAGGCGGCTTTGATACAAATGCGTTCAAATGTGTATTTATGGAGTAAAGGGTAAAATTCGTCTTAACGTTACGTTTAATTTTCCCGCCATTGTTTATACGATGACGTCACTTCATTGACGTTAAGTAATTTATAGTTGTTATGCACTGATGAAGATGTAAATCGAAACATAAATGCAATAAAAACATGTTGGTTGTTAATTTACCCCATATTCGTACATAAGTATGTATGAAGTGTTTAAATCAGATGGATTGAATGCAAGTGGAAGTAGTAAGGATATAAATAGCATGCTTAGTAATCGTATTGACAGGAAAACAAGAATAAATTTCAGGTTTAATGACTTAATAGCCGGACTATCTCCACCACTACACCACCACCACCACCACTACCGCCCACACAAAATGGGCTACCGTTTCACCATGAACTCCTGCCAAGTCAAGACCGTTTCTTTTTAACATGTTGTTGACCAGTATTAATGCTTTAAGTTATGAAAATTAAATACCCCTTAAATCGCACTTTTAATAACTGACAGACTCAATAAAACCGAGTCTGCAATTTTCGCTTTTCACATTGCTACTTTTGCTGTTGAAGGATCTCCTACTTTCATAATTTTATTTATACCTACTTTCATAATTATATGTGCTAAAATAGAGAACAAAACGCAATACTTAGCGTCTCTTGCTTAATATATGTAGACAGCGCCGGCATACGTGTCTATATTTGATTAGTTCAAGGAGCAAGTGGAAGTACAAAAATGAGTCATGCAGGAAACACCACATACAGAACAAACAGTCGCCCGAACAGCAACACAAGGAAACAGCAAATGTACATTACTATAAAAACAACAAGAGACGCACAAAGACAAAACAAACACACAATAGGGGGAAGATGGAAGCACCGCATTGGAACGGTCAGTGACAAAAGTCACTGGGGGGGTTAAACCGGTTTATGGGCGCCCAACCTCACACTTATTCCATCCCCACCCTAAAAGACAACTAGTGTAAATAAACGTATCCCCTCTCCGACTTATCTACAACAGCCTCGACGGCAAATACAGTGGTAAAGTGCATGTATAACGAAAACATTTAAGTGAACAAACTGTATCCACCTATGGCTAGTGTACTCAATGATTGAGCTGCAAACAGAGTAACTGTAGAAAAGTAATAAAGGATACTTTTATTTCAGACGACTAACGCCCTAAATAAATGTGGCACTGTCTTTATACTAAATTATATATTTGATTACCCTTTATAAACTACAATTTAAAGAAAACGTGTTTTGTTTCACAGACATTCAAATCAAAATGGAACAACTATTTTTAATAGCAAGTTGCATGGAGTATGTTATCCTGATATATATTCATATTCTGTTATCCAAGGTTGTGCTTTTCCACGTCATGTACAACAGTCTTCTGTCCATATGAACATGGCGAAAGACCCAGGCCAATGTTACTCAAAATGCAGGACAAACCTTATTGGACTTCAGGTATTCAGTTTTTGGTAGTTTCGTCTCGTTTCCATTGCTCTTGTAATGTAAATGTAAGTGTTCATTCATCAATTCGTATGTTAACTTTATATAATATTACTATTTATACACGGATAATAGTCCGATTCAGATCATATTTACGCCACGGATATGTCGTCCACTACTTCATTCTCAGTGTAGTTATACCTTCTGGTCGTTCGGGATTAGTTTTGATGTTATTAGTTTTGAAAATTAAATACTGCTTAAGCCGGTGCTAGGGGATGAGAAGTGTTGCACTTTTAATTACTTCTCATGAACAGACTCAATAATATCGAGTCTGCAATTTTCTCTTTTTGCATGTCTACTTTTGCTTTCGAATGATCACCCATTTTCAGAATGTAGTTCTTTCGTGTCCAAGAATTACCAAGAATATTTTATTTGAGTTTTTCATATATATACACATGAAACTAGCATTGGACAAATCATTATATTGATAATAATGATAAGTGTGTCATTATTGAATGATCGGCCTGCATGAATCAGAACAGAAACTTCTATTTAACTTTTTTTCTCATGTACATGTGTACATTATATAAGGAAACGACGTGCCACTGTATAACACGACTTCCAGCTGTCAACCAAACGTTAGAAGATGGCTGTAATTTGAGCTGCTCTAAACCATCAGGTGTCATTTGTGGAAGCCTTCATCATGTGTCAGTTTACCAGAAAGGTAATATTTACCCTTAACATGAATATTTAATCTTACCATGCATATTATAATTTGGTCGTATACGTGCAATCTCTATCATATTGTCTACTAACCAACATCTCCTTTACCTTCTAAAAAGTCAAACTGAAACATGACATTTACCGTGTTTAATACTGTGCATAACGTCTCTAATTGGCGTATGGCTTTAAAAGTGAAAATGCATACGTCCTTTAACATTTAAGTCGTTACCAACGGAAATAATGAAAGCGAAATGTTACTGTATGAATATTAATTTTCTGTATAAAAACACGGGAGTATTTTAACATTGTTTGAACTGTAAATTTAGATGTTTACCATTCTATAAACAAACAGAGCAGACTTATACTCTCTTTTTGCGTTTCTACATTTGCTTTCGAGGGATCACCCATTTTCAGACTATTTATATCAGGCAGGCGCATACTACAGGATTTGTCCTATATTTGTCTAATCCGTGTACATGTTTAAATATTTAGATTGTAGATTAACTCTTTAACATTTGATCCATACCACAAATTGGGACACTGGATTTGGAGAAGATTTGTAAAGTTTCCCTATAGTCATATTAGAGGAAATTTAGCCCAACCTATGACGGTCATGTTTTTTCAGATATCAGAATTATTTTAGCAATTTTAATAATGGGTGACCAGATGACTATTCCTGCCAAATACCATTCCAATTGTACCACCGGGTTTGGATAATATTTGTACAGGTTTTCTATATAGGAAATCTAACCCCGTCCCTGTCGGCCAGATATTTTTAAATATCAACATGAATTTAGTAAGATTACTATTCGTATAAAAATCATTCAAATCTGATCACTGGATACAGAGAAGAAATGTTTAAAGATTTTTCTTTTGGTAGCCATGGAAACCAGAGTTCTATATGAATCCAAATATTTCAGCAATAATGAAAGAGCATGGTACAATAATCATTTATGTAAAGTTTGGTTACATTCCGCCTTATGGTTCAGAGGAGATGTTTAAGGCAATTGTTCACGGGCGGATAGACACACGGGCGTTGGGTGTTCACAAATGCTCACTTGAACATACTTAGGTGAGCTAAAATGCACTAGCTGGCGAGATTCAAACTACTCCGACCTTGATTAAACTGTTTTGTCTACAATATTTGCAAAGGGATATGTCTGCAGTGAATCTTTATTCTTGTGTACAGTGTTAAAATTAATTTGCAATTCAAACCGTGCAGACCCTGATCAGATGACTTAAGAAACATATGATTTAGTCTACGCGTTTATCCTATGTTCGTGTTAAAGGACACTAAGCACAGATGTGTTTAGTTTTAATACAGATTACATGTATTTAAAACCGCAATGAGTACAGCACATCTTTGAATACATGCATCTAGAAGTGTTTAGTATATACAATGCCATTCATAAAACCGTTCACTTTTTTATTTCCAGTTGTACATTCCGTGACAGGTGATTACAGTGATCATTTCTGTTCAAGATTTGACAATTCTTCTCGCACTGTTTCGTGGGATTCATGTTCAACTCACTGTCGAGTTATGTGCCAAACTTGTAAGTAATTAGGTCGAACATTCTTGGTCGATCTTATTTCACTTATTTTAGTATCGTCTAAGAAAGTAAATGAATAATTAATTTACAATCAGTCTGGAGGAATTTGTTCCTTTCAAAACGCTTTGGCAACCATGCACATTGTGTATTTTAATTTTGATGTGGGCGTTCCAGTCGATCGTATTTGATTGTAACGTAAACCAATATTTATGATTCGTTTCTTTTTTCAGTAATGACCGTGAAATGACACGCATTCACTAAAGCTTCATCAGATAGAAATTTATGGAGTGAAGTTTATTAATTGTAGTTTACAAGATATAAATTCTGAAAGTAGGAGATTCTTCGAAAGCTACTGTAGCAATGCGAAAAGAGAAAATATATTGAGTCTGTTCATGAGAGTAATTGAGCGTGCAACACTGCTCACGCCCCTAGCAGCGGCCTAATCAGTATTCAATTCTCAAAACTAATAACCTCGAAACAAATGACCCCGAAGGACCAACAAATACAACAGCACTTAGTAGAGGGAAAGTATTTACATGTGTATATACAATGTAGATAAATGTGTGTCTTAACCACCATGATACACGTATAAGCAATGCGTTACCTTCTTACAGATGATAACAGTATACGTGCCTATGACAGGTACTGCCCATGGAAAGAAGCAATGCAAACGTGTCTGAGCAATTCTACACTCCCAGTGAACAACCTACCACCAAAACATTTAGCACAACACGGAGGAGTATTGCTTTGGATGGGAAATATACGCAGCATTGGTATTTTTCCTTTTAACGGTAATAGTCTAATGTATTTTTAAACAAGCAACGCGGTCCACGATAAAACCCAACATTGAGGAGAAGAACTCAATAAGCTTTTAGCTTTCGCTCTAATGCTATGGTGATACTCTGTTGATATCATGATTAACGTATACTTTTTCAAATAAAATATGTTTAAACTAAAACCCAATATTCGGATATATACCATATCGCTGAGTGTGGAGCTACATATTATTATCATTATTATTATTATTATTATTATTATTATTATTATTATTATTATTATTATTATTATTATTATCATTATTATTACTATTTAGTAGTAGAATTGTTACATACAAAGAAGATCTTGTCTGTGATTGCGTTACCTCTCCACACAGATGACATGCATGGAACAGAGGGTACTCGACAGGGATTTGTGAAATTCATCAACGGCAGGATTAACTTGTTCTTTGATCAAGTACAACAAAAGATGCACGCAATCTGTGCAAAAGGTAATTAAATCTGTGCAAAAGGTAATTAATTGTGTCCGTTTTATTTTAACCTTAACCCTGTTATGGGCGGATTAGTGAATACCTATGCAAACAGTTTGGATCAATATGAGTAACTCGGCGTCTCATCAGGATCCAAACTGTTTGATATCCTGATTGCATTTTCGTAGACAAATTGATTATAGCTTGACTTTTGAAAATGTAGTAGGTGAAAATTTCTGTAAAAATAATTTGATCAGCAGGCTAAAGATTAAGAGACAACAAAAGGTAAGTTAATTGATTATTATTGTTTTTTTTATAGCGTGTAGCATTTTCTGATGCGTTGCATGGTATCATTCGACTGTTGAATGACTGTCAGTTGTGTATCATATGACATAATGCTACATGATACATGAAAACTATAAATATAAAATAGTAGCTAATACTCGGATAAATAGTATATGTGCGAGGACTTCATATGTGCTTCTAGTGCTGCTGTAGACTTTAGACACTACCTGCCTGAGTTCTCTTCTATTTTCATATGTTGAAAGTTTTACACTAGTCACACAATCAAGGTTATCAAATCTGAAGGGAGATTAAGCCAAATATACGTATTTTAAGACGTACCAGTGACTGCTAAATAGCTAGGTTCCATCGTATCAATAAAACAGTCGCGCCTTGAAACAATCAAAACGATGCATTCTTCAGGAATATGCATTTTTTAATGCTTTATTTAACCTTTTGTAACGTATGATTTACAGAAATAGGTAAGTTCGGAGTTTTAAAAATATACAAAAATATTTTTGTTAATTTTCCGTTTCTGAGAAAATGGCAATCAGATCTGAT
This sequence comes from Azorinus chamasolen, assembly GCA_963576725.1. Taxonomy (NCBI): domain Eukaryota; kingdom Metazoa; phylum Mollusca; class Bivalvia; order Cardiida; family Solecurtidae; genus Azorinus; species Azorinus chamasolen. Next base: position 32,528,779 of record OY755253.1, on the reverse strand, counting down.
TTGTATAGGGACTATTACACGAAGTGACGATATGAAGGGTTGTATCACATAAGTGGTTGTTTGGTCGTAGTACTCCCACGAGCCGCGGAGCGGACAAACAACCACGAATGTAATACAACCCTTCATATGACCACTTCTTGTAATATTCCATTTATTATATACCTGTACCTGTTTTCATAAAGAACACAAAAGAACATCAATAGCCTAACCACTTTTATTCAGAAACAGAAAACATTGATTTTAAACTGTGATCTTGTATTGCACACCCGTGCAATACGGAACATTTATCTGAGAGGTATTGCATGATCGAATACAATCATATTTTACTGCAGAAACTGACAGGTATATAATAAAAGAATGTTTAATATTGAATGGTTAGATATATGAGACTGTACAGCGAAAATACGGTAGTATAACCGAAAACACATTTAAACCCTTTCATAGTACTGAATAAATGTATTATACCTGTCATAAAGTAGTAAGTCCTATGTTACAATGATGACCTCATCACATCTTGCCTTTTGTTTTCTATGACTTTGGATAAGGTCTGGTTTTACGGCACTGCGAGTATGATGTCTCTGTGAGACAGGGAAATAACAATTGTTGTATATGTGCTTGTGATGATGCTTTGCACCTTTCGTATGTCATTTCCAAATTTCTCACCTGATATTCTTCCGTTCTACAGTTATTTCTATTCCATTATATTCTAATATGTCTTCCAATTCCCCAAAATAGGTAACGGGATGTGTCTTAATCTTACATTAAGATGCGATAACTTCTATGATACTCTTAGGTATAGCTTTCCTACATTTAAAATCATAGCTATGTATACGAATACAGATATTCCATGCCTCCACAGGGAGGCATATAGTAATCGCTCTGTCCGTCCGGTCAATCAGTCTGTCAGTCTGTCAATCAGTCAGTCAATCAGCCAGTCTGTTAGTCCCCTGTTGTGACCGCTCTGTTACTCCTATATCCATGGGTGGATTTCAAATAAACTGGGTACAAATGTGAGCAGTGTTGCACTTTCAATTACTGCTCATGAACAGACTCAATAAAACCGAGTCTGCAATTTTCTCTTTTTGTGTTGCAATTTTTGCTTTCGGGGGATCACCACCCTTCAGAATTTATAATCTTCACAACAGCAGGTGTTAAGTGCTTGTGTGGCGGCCGTAAAACGTCGCCCCGTACTTCATTCTCAGTGTTGTTATACCTTCTGATCCTTCGAGATCATGAATTTCAGTACTTCTTGTTCTGAAAATTGAATACCGCTTAAGCCGGTGCTAGGGGGTATGAGCAGTGTTGCACTTTCAATTACTGCTCATGAACAGACACAATAAAACCGAGTCTGCAATTTTCTCTTTTTGTGTTGCATTTTTTGCTTTCGGGGGATCACCACCCTTCAGAATTTTTAAGACAATGTGTCGCGAAACTCAACCAGGTTACTATCTCAAAGGTCAAGGTCAGAATCGGGGTCAAACGTAAAAAATGGGGACATCTGGCAGTGTCCGGCCTGTAACTTCTACATACTTGATTGGATTTTTTCAATATAACTAGGAACAAATGTTCACTACGTTTAGCCAATGTGTCGCGAAAAAGAACCAGGTTCCTATCTTAAAGGTTAAGGTCACAATCGGGGTAAAATTTAAAAAATGCCGACATTTTGTCGTGTCCTTTCTGTTACTCATACATACATAAATGGATTATAAAGTAACCTGATGCAACTGTGTACCATTTAAATACGATATGATGGGATATAGAACTAGGTTCCTACCTCAAAGGCCAACGTCAAAATCAGGGGTAAAAGTTCAAAAATGGGAATATTTTGTTTTGTCCGCTCTGTAACTCCTGCATATATGAGTGTATTTCAGAGTTATCTGGTACAACACGTTCATCACCTTTAGCCAATATATAGGTGGGTTTCAGAGTAATCTAGAACAAATTTTCACCAACTTCAGGCAATGAGTCGCGGAAAAAAACCAGGTTCCTATATCAAAGGTCAAGGTCACAATCGGGGTCAAATATCAAACATTTGGGACATTTTGTTGAGTCCGCTCTGTAACTCATACATACATTAGTGGATTTCAATATAACCAGGTACAAATGTGCACCAGTTTTACTCAATGTGTCGCGAAAAAGAACTCTGTTCCTATCTAATCTCAAAGTTTAAAGGAATTTCAAACACCTGATATGAGTGACCATATCCATATACACATTATCCAGCTGAGCTAATTGATTCCCTGGAGTGCTACTGCAGTGTCCAGTCAGGGCCAATGACCATATGCGATAAAGTTATGCAATTATACCTTGATCCAGGTAAATAAAGTGCTAGGCAGTACATAATGCCAGGTTTTTGTGTGAAATGACCAATAAATATATCTTTAAAATCTTTTAGCCCTAAAATTCCCTCGAATAAACTTGTTTTACGCATTAGCAAACAGAGTAGACCAATATCAGACATCTCCTATAGACGCTGTCTGATCAGGGTCTGCTCTGTTTGCTTTTGACTTGATATAGATATGAATCTACAGTTTTTGTCTAAGCCAAAACTTCTCTTTAATAGAAATGTGTTTTACGCTGTACCGTAAAATATGCAAGTCCCGTAAAATATACAAGTCCGCAATAGTACGCATGCGCAGAAATATCGGTCAGTTCCGGTGTAAAATCTTCAAGTCAACAATTTCCGGTAAAACTAATAAATTAAAAAAATCTACAGTTTATCAATTTAGCTATTTTATGTATGCAACAAAGAAGCACATTTATTTATGAATTCTTATGATAACAAATTTGCTAATTATGTGATTGTTGCAGTCTGACAAGGGATATTGTCAAAACCGAAAGTAGAACGATATCGACAGAGTGCTGTACACATGTGGGCTAAGACATGGAAATGTAAATACTAAATAATAATCATCATTTCTGTCTAGACAGATCTTTTCCTTAATTAAGATAGTTGTATTTTATACAGATAAAACTATACAACAGCACCCATATCATAATAACAACACCAGAGCCAGAACCCCTATACAATATAACTACTAAAAAATGTTTATGCTATAAAGATACCTTGCCCCACTTTCATTTTAATTTCGAGTTTTTCAGAGATATTTTAACAAAGTAGCATAAGTCCTGATGACAATTAATAAAGGCTTAGAAAAACAATTGCAACAAAAAAAGTATGAACATGCACACAAAAAGTATAGTCTACTATCTAGAACGGTGGCCAGATTAAAGTCAGTGTGAGAAAAACTTTTCAGGATTAAAGAAGAAATGTGTGAAAGAGTATCCATGCAATTAAGCTTTTACTGACTTAGATTAGGTGCGAATACATTAATAAAGGTGCAATCAATGCATTCGTTGCAATGCCATGTATAGTCTCATTCAATTAAATTTATATGTAATTATATTAACACATTTTCAAACAATTGCAAACGGAATAGACCCAGATCAACAACTATTGGCTATATGAGCTACCTGATTGGGTCTGCTCTGTTAGCTAATGGAATTTGATAGATTTGGGGAGTGTACTTTCGTAAATGGCTACAAAGTTCGATATTAATTCCTCTGTCAACCACATAAAACATAGACTGCCAATTACTTTAATCCAATTAAAGGTTGATAAAAACATTTATAATTACACCACTGTACAACTTCAAATCATTAACATGCACAACTAGTATCAATAATTATGTGCCATAATAATAAATGTACAAACTTATATAATTGATTCATTTGGACAGGTTTGTAAAAGTGATAATCTGATTTGGGTCTACCTTGTTTGTAAGTTAAGATAAGGAATTAGAAAAAGGGAAAGGTTTGTGATAATTATACAATATGTGCTAATATTGCATTATCCCAGAAATATTTCTAATTTCTCTTCCCTTCAGCCGTTTGTTCGTTTAAAACAACTTAATCTTCAGTCGGCATCATCTTTTCACATACCATCTCTTTCTATTAATAAATGTTTTTTCAATGGACCAAGAGTTGTACTTTCACCTTTAAAATCTGTTATCCAAAATGTCTCTTCTATTCATAAACGGTCCTTATGCAGGCGACACAGAGTGTATCCAATTATCCAAAAGTGCTTTGCTAAGAGGTGCATATGTTGTAGTAACAATTCTTGTAATTCCAACATAAAATCTACAGTTAATGGTAGAACATTTATTGTCAAGATAAACTCAGACGTTGATTGTACTACTACTAACGTTATTTATGTTTTAACTTGAAACGCGCCCAGCTGCGGTATACTGTACGTAGGACAAACAGGACGTGCTTTAAAGACTCGATTTCGTGAGCATGCATATCAGTGTCGAAATCGTAAACTAAACAATTTTTTATACCAACACTTTCGGAAATCTGACCATTCTTTTAAAGATGTTTTAGTACAAATTGTTGAGCATATAACATATGATAAGGAGGCTACTAGTAGCTTTAAATCGAAAGCTAGTTTTATATCTGAATTAAATTGGATCAAAAAATTGCAAACACCTTTTCCTTTAGGACTGAATGGTAATATTTACCAGACTGGAAATATTTCAAAAGAACCAGATATAGATATTCTTTCAATTTTTTCTATTAGAAAACGCAAATCTCGGTCACATGGCATTCGCAAAAAATGCTAATATTAAATGAAAATCTCGTTTGAAAATGAATCTTCTTGATCTACATACTTTACGCCTTACTTCGGGTAAACATGCCATGCTTTCTATACTTTCCTCCTTATCTATATGTTCATTAAAAGAAATTGACGAGCAAGCCGATAAAATTATTTTTAGATCAGATCCTCTCATAGGAACGGCTAGTTTGGTACAAAGCTTTACTCTACATGTTCTCAGACCGCACATTGACAAATTATCTAAACACCAAAGATTCTTCTTGAAAATTCCTTTTATTAATAAAGGTATTGATTTTATTGACCTTCAAAGTATTTTTAGAGACAAAAATGTAACCGACACTATTCCTAAATACTTTAAAAATACAGAACCACCTATCATCTGCTACAAATATAACAAACCCATCAGAAATACAATTTTCAACAATAATAAAATTGTAGCCGACCTTAATATTAATGATAATATTCCTGATAATTGAGATTGCGCCACCTCAAAATTTTGCTATTCTCCGGCTGGTCATGTGATTACTGGTAATTTTGAGATAATTAAAGATAAACGTCTACGATCTCTTTTGAATAAAGGTCCAAAATATACAATACCATCCTTGATAGATTTTAACTCTTGTCGAGTTCAGATTGCGGAGGTTTTACAAAATTTTAGTATTAAATGGTATCGAAGAGAACATGTTGAGTCTAATGCTCTTTCTTGTTTGAAAAAACTAATTTCTGATATAATTGATAAACGCATTTCCTTTTAAAGCTCTAATAAACACCTTCTTCCACCTAAACCTAGAACTTCTTTTAGACATCTTAAAAAGGGTTTACAGGATTTCCATTCAAAATACGTTTTTGTTCCTGCTGATAAGGCATCGAATAATGTGATTATTATCCCTTTACCTTATACGCGCGAGAAATCGCGAGTTTGCTTATCACCTGATAGAAGCGAGATAACGCGACTTTGCTTATTCCCTGATAGAAGCGGGTATGCGCGGGTCTATCCATTACCGTGTATAAGCGGGTTTGAGCGAGTCCAATATTTACCTGCTAATATCTCAATTTTCTAGTTAAATGTCTTTATCTGGATGTCTACACATTTAAAGAGTGTTAATACATCTTCTGAAATCCCAAATCTAATAATAGTGTTACTACAGAAAAATATTACAAAAAACGAGGCTGAAGTCGAGTAGTATATTCTTTTTATATGTTCGGTGATCATCGTAAGACATGGGTATAATACTATTCGTCATTATTCGGAAAGTACGAACTTTGCCGATAAATGATCACACGAAAATTTTCCACTGTCGCCAAGGTCAAATTCTAAATATAAATATGTTAAATATAATTGACCAATGACTATTCGGAACTCCATAAATAACGCGCGACGTGCCTTGGGGCTAAAATAACACATGGGGAACCCGTTGTCAACCTCAAAACACACCGGCGGAAATTGGGCAATAAAACGTTCGTAAGTATAATCCGATTAGAGGGTAGATAGCAATATCAATCAAATAACTTAGCTAATCAACCAATTTAACCATTCAAACGAATCATGTCTGGGAATTCATTCATAAATGTCAAACAGTTAGGATCTCGTGTGGACGCCGATATTTTTTATCCAGATCCAAATTGTCTGAATTGATATAAAACGAATAATTCGTTCATAAGCGCCATTCAGTTTAGATCTGGATTAAATGACAAGCTACGTGGCATCTCATCTACATCAAAATTAATTTAATGAATATACCATAATGCAAAAAAACTGAATTTTTGTAGACTCAGATCAGGAACTATTCTAAATCTCGATGAATGCATAATAAATGAAAATGAGACAGATATCAGGAAAAGTGGGTTGGGAGATTGTAAACAGTGTAGTCCCAGATCAGCAGCCGCTTTTCCCATGCGGCATCTGATCAGAATCTACACTGTTTGCTGGGCCACATGAATAAATAATGCATATATTCTGGTGATTTTTAAACAGTGTGAAGCAGATGCTGCGTGTGAGATGCAGCTGATCTGAGTCTACACTGTTTGAAATGCAACGCATTCTCCATTTTCCTTGTGCCCGACTCAAATGCATTATAAAAACGGAAAATGTTTCAAAGAACAATAAATAGCATAATTTATATGTGTCCGAATTTCATGATTTCATTTAGTTCAGTGAACATGCAGATGAAATTTGTCTTCCGATTATTTATTTTTCAGGTGGCGGTATTCGTTTTGGAGCCAGACCCTAACCTGGACGGGTTCAATACTTTAGATCCAGATCAGGCACCGGAAAACTCAACATCTAATCTGGATCTATAATTGGGTTCAGATCAGAAACACAGTTACCCAGAATCTAATTTAGATAAATTTTGGACCCAGGTCCGGTGCCGAGTTATTCAGTATCTGATCTAAATCAATGTTTGGATCTAGATCCAGATCAGACATCATACTCAACTTCTGATCTGGATCTAACCTTAATGGCTGAAATGAGTCTCTCAGCGTCTGATATCGATCCAAGCGTGGATCCCGAACCGGCGCTGCGTTACTCGCTGTATGATCTGGGTCCGCGCTGAATGAATATAGGAATTATTTACTCAGCTCTGATCTGGATCAAGCCTGTTTGGAAATGATATTTTATTTTGAATAGGAGGCGATAGGTTACTGTTCCGAACATATTTAGCTGAGATTTTAAGGTCAATTATAATAAAGGTCTGAAAATATATTGACTTGCCTCGTTTTAACCCCGTGCATTATGCTTATACATACTTCAAATTGCATGAAAAATACACCATCAAAAAGATAATTTAATTCCCTAAAAACTTTTTATTTACACTATAATGATAATGGTAAACATAAATGCATTTATATGGGATTGAAAAGGACAGGTCTCAGATTCAAACTAATTTTCCAATATTTCCAATAAACTGTATTGGTGAGAGTGTGTTACGCTTACCACATGGATATTGGTTATTGATTATCGGATAAGGCTTACCTATATCGGTGTAAGATAAGGATTTGGAGGTTTGGCTATTGGGTAAAGGGTCATTTGACGATTACATTATATCGATGTCTTGAAGCAGGAAATTATTAATACCAAGTCATACATTTCAGTTACCACTGACGAAAAGACCATCATTTCAGACCATGTCAAAAAGTGTGAACAATTTGGAACCGATATTAAAATTACACAACATAGACTTCCTACAATGTATTGGTTACCAAAACTACATAAAAAACATATAAAGCGCGTTTCGTTGCAAATTCTAGTTCATGTACAACTACTAAATTGTCTATACTTTTGACTTCTTGTTTAACGAAGGTAAAGGAACATGTAAAATTCTACTGTGATAAGACTTATGAAAATTCTGGAATAAATATCTTCTGGTATATTAAGAACTCTTCAGAAGTCTTAAACAAACTTAAGAACAAAAGGTATCTTGCATCCACTGTAAGCACGTACGGTTTTTCTACTCTGTACACAAGTCTTCCTCATATTTTAATTAAGGATAAGCTTACTAACTTAATCCAGAAAGTATTTGCACGGGAAAAAACATCATTCTTGGCATGTAATGCTGAAAAAGCTTTCTTTACTGACGAGCAAATGAAATATTACACCAATTGGACTTGCTCAGAAGTTTGCGAAGCACTTACCTTTCTTTTGGATAACATATTTGTACGTTATGGGAATGCTATATACCGTCAGGTAATTGGTATTCTTATGGGTACGAATTGTGCACCACTTGTCGCAGATTTGTTTTTGTACTGCTATGAGAGAGATTTCATGTTGCGTTTGAATCCTCAATCACAAGAAGATGTTATAAAAGCCTTCAATGAAACTTGTCGATATTTGGATGATATTTTTAACTTAGATAACCCTTTCTTTGATGCTTTGATTCCTACAATTTATCCTAAAGACCTCAAATTGAATAAAGCTAACCCGTCCGACAATTATGCAGCGTTTCTTGATCTAGACCTTAAAATTAATAATGGATTGATTTCTTCTAAAATATATGACAAAAGAGATGATTTTGATTTTAATATTGTAAATTTTCCTCATCTTGACGGGGATGTTCCCCGTGCTCCATCTTACGGGGTTTATATATCTCAACTTATTCGTTTTGCTAGAGCTTGTTCATCTATTGACGATTTTAACAGTCGAAATCTCATTTTAACTGACAAACTGCTTAAGCAAGGATATAGATACCATAAACTAAGAAAAACTTTCTCTAAATTTTACTATCGAAATCTCTCGCTTATTGGCAAGTACCAATGTAATCTCAAGGTGCTTCTGCGACACGGTATTTCACATCCTGAATTTTATGGTGATGTGATTTACAAACTTCGTAAAATTATTGGACATACCCATTTTCTCACTTTGTTCATCAAATGTGTTAAACAATTCATTAAAAAGGGATATGATCCCGTAGTACTACAACATACTGCATGTTTGGTTGTGAACCCTTTTACAGTTGGCAATCACGCTGGCCTCTTTGCATGTACGCCGACAAGAAAGGTTTAGTACTCTATGAAGGCGACCTCTTAAATCCAGAAATGGAAGGAGAACGTCGGATATCTGTACTATTTCATTTTTGTCGTACCCTTTATTACTTTTCTACAGTTACTCTGTTTGCAGCTCAATCATTGAGTACACTAGCGATAGGTGGATACAGTATGTTCAATTAAATGTTTTTTCGTTATACATGTACTTTACCATTGTATTTGCCGTCACGGTTGTTGTAGATTAGTCGGAGAGGGGATACGTTTATTTACACTGTTTGTCTTTTAGGGTGGGGATGGAATAAGAGTGAGGTTGGGCGCCCATAAACCGGTTTAACCCCCCCAGTGACTTTTGTCTCTTGTTGTTTTTTCTAGTTATGTACATTTGCTGTTTCCTTGTGTTGCTGTTCGGGCGAGTGTTTGTTCTGTATGTGGTGTTTCCTGCAGGACTCATTTTTGTACTTTGGTTAATGAATCTTTATTAACTGTCACTAAGCAAACTGGGTGGGCCAGATCATATAGCTTTAAATTTGACTTGGGTGGGTCTACCCTGTTTGAACTAAACATTGAATCTCCCCGTATATGATCTACAATGTTTACCTTTACAAGGTGTGTGCTAATTACATTTACTTAATTTTATAAAATGTCACTGAGCAAACAGGGTAGATCCAGATGCAGCTGTAGTTTTGATTTGCGTCTGCATTGTTTGTAAGTTAAAATAAGGAATTAGTAAAAAGGAAAGGTTTGTGGTCATACAATTTGTGCTCGTTTTATACACAATATGTACTAGTAAAACATTATATAGAGGATAATTGTTATTTTCAGTGGAAGATCGAAATTTATTTCATTAAGTGAACATCAGACCGTGAGACGGTATAATTTCACGAGTGGCATATATTGCTGTCTGGTGTTCACGAGAAATAGCAGTACATTTTGCCCAAATGGTCTAATGTAAGGACGTCTTGTCATTAATTGACAGAAGGTTTGTGTCCGAGTCCCAGTTTGGATTTCATTTTGTACTGCTTTTATTTCATTTGTTATCAAATGTATTCCCTGTGAAACTATTTTGAACAAGATGTGTTTGTGAAACACTATGCCCCCTCATATATTTGTCCTTTGACCTTGAATGATGACATTGACCTTGACATGTCACCCCTCAAAATGTGCAGCCTCATGAGATACACAAGCATGCCAAATATCAAGTCTCTATCTCTACTGGTCCAAAAGTTATGGCCAATGTTAAAGTCGGCGATTTGACCCCAACATTTGACTGCTAAGTGCAAGTTAAAATCCCCCATTGGGGAACAAGTAGTCCGGTAACAGTGAGATTATCAAATTGATAATTTCACTGTTCAAAACAGTGAGTTTATCAAGTGATAATCCACTGTTATATCCTGGTAAACCACCGGAAAGCATGTGAATCTTTATTAACTGTCACTAAGCAAATAGGGAAGATCCAGATCATATAGCTGTAAAAAGGGTTAAAAAATGAATAATTCTTCATTTAAGTTGTACAAAGAAATTATAAGGGTATACTTTCTAATGGGGGACTATGCTATTTCTATAGGTTTACATGTCCAAATATTTGAAGTAAATACAATTCTTAGAATTCGCGCTTAGCATTTGCGTTAAGCAAAAATGTTGACCTCAATTTATGTGGAACAAGTCCACTTATTTACATAACACTGTGTGATACAGCTTTGAACCTTGGAACACTTGGTCACCGTCACAACCTTCACGTGTAGGCAAGAGAAAATAACTCTGCCAAGCAGTTGGACCGAATTATTCCCCTTTTTAACTTAGAATGTTTGGTTAAGGTTTTGTTAAAGTCCATTTATTTACATAACCGTTTGAGATAAAGCTTTTTAACTTGGTACACTTGTTCACCATCACAAGCTTCACCTGTAGACAGGAGTACATAATTATGTCAAGCATTTTGGCAGAATTATGTCCCTTTTTAACTTAGAATTTTTATTAAGGTTTTGGTTGAAGTCCACTTATTTACATAACCCTTTGAGATAAAGCTTTTAACCTTGGAACACTTGTTCACCTTCATAAGCTTCACCTGTAGGCAAGAGTGCATAACTCTGTCCAACATTTTGACAGAATTATGCCCCCTTTTAACTAAGAAATTTGGGTTAAGGTTTTGGTTTAAGTCCACTTATTTACATAACCCTTTCAGATTAAGCTTTTAAACTTGGAACACTTGTTCACCATCACAAGTTTCACCTGTAGGCAAGAGTGCATAACTCTGTCCAACATTTTGACAGAATTATGCCCCCTTTTAACTAAGAAATTTGGGTTAAGGTTTTGGTTTAAGTCCACTTATTTACATAACCCTTTCAGATTAAGCTTTTAAACTTGGAACACTTGTTCACCATCACAAGTTTCACCTGTAGGCTAGAGTGCATACCTCTGTCTAACAATTTGACATAATTATGACGCTTTTTAGCTTGTAATTTTTGGTTAAGGTTTTGGTTCGACGGGTGTATATTGTGCCCACTGGCACTCTTGTTATATATTACTATGGGCAATCATCCAATGGGGCTATTATCCTAAGGGACAATCGTCCATCTATAGGGTCAATTCGGACCAAAACCAAATCAGCCTGGGTCAAATTGGACCAGATCAAATCGGACTGGGTCACATCGAACTCCCTCTATATATTGAATAGATTGCCCCATATGATTAATAAGTCTAATATGACCTAGTGGCTACTGGCAACCAATAAATACCTAAATTTGGACAAATAAGAATAGTGTCATGTATTGATTAATACGAAAGGTGTTAATTAAAGATTAAATATGTTTAGGCGGGGCCTAGGTAATTTGGGTATATGGGGTTTTTTAAAAAAGAAAAATGCCACCCTTATTTATTATTTCTTTTTTAAAAATCCTTGGAATTATTTTACAGTCAGTCAACTTGTGTTAGGCAACTACTTGTCATTAGCAGTTTTAGTCGCCTTGACTGTTTGCTTAATAATGCTTAAAACTTTTTTTTCGGGGTTCTTTTGTAGTTTTAATTTAGTTTTAATTGGTGAAGACCCAGTTCAGGCCTAGTAGACTGGGTCCTAGATGAGGTCTGACTTTTGTTTGTCTAATCTGGATCCAAACCGTTTTGCAAGGGTCATCAACGGTCTTCAAAATTCATTGCTAGCATGCATCTGGATCTACACTGTGTGCAATGTAAATAGATGACATAATTTTTTATGGGTGCTAAGTGCTGTTAGTCACGGTGTTTGTTAGGAATTTAGGATAAGTTCATCAAACAGACACTCAGTGTAGTTCCAAACCATAATGCTCAATTGTGAACCTCATGATCTGAATCTACACTGTATGCATTTTAAATTGACAACATAATTTAAGTGCTTTAGTGTGTTTGTACTACATTAGATCCAAACCATAAGGCTCTATTTTGAACCTCATGGTCTGGATCTGCACTGTGTACAATATAAATAGACAACATCAGTTTGTTTGGGTGATAAGTGCTGTTAGTGTGTTTGTTATATATTTAGGATATGTTCATCAAATAGACAAACAGTGTAGATCAACAGCATTATGGTCCATTGTGAACCTCATGATCTGGCTCTACACTGTGTGCAATGTAAATTGACGACATAATTTTAGTGCTTTAGTATGTTTGTACTACATTCAGGATATGTTCATCAAAGAAACAAATAATGTAGATCCAAACCATAAGGCTCCATTTTGAACCTCATGGTCTGGATCTACAGTGTGCATAATAACTTAAAAAAAGATAAAAAAAAAATAACTAAAATAAAAGGGTGACATTTATTCCAGTGGCATTTTTTCCAGTGGCATATTTTCCAGTGGCATTCTTTCCACACACCTTTGTGTACTAGTATGCATTTGTTTGATATATCTTTTAACTTTAATATTTCTTTTTGTTCATTTGTGCGTCCATAATTTCAAGTAATGTTTGACCAATTTTTATGTATATTAAAAGGTGAAATTTGCCTACAAGTAGAGCATACAAAGGCAATAAACATTGAAATTGCATCATAAATAAACTTAGGTATGTTTACACACTTTGAAATATAACAATTTTCAAACATTAAAGCAGTTTTGATCTTGATCAGTGTATAAAAGTTTCCCTGTTTGACACTGAACTTCTGCTATATTTTCAAATTATTTTTCTATTTTATATCAGAAAATTCTTCAGAAGTTGAAATTAAATTATTTAACCCTTACAGTGTAATGCTATGAAATCAGTTTATTAGACATCTCTTAACCCTTTCCTTCATATAAATACTTTTTCACCATCTGCAAACAGAATAGACCCTGATATAGGAGCAGTGTTGATAGAGTCTGCCATGTAATGATAACAACAGACCAGATGAATTTAATACAATCTTTCTTACTGGTGCCAATATTAAGGAACGGCTTATGGTCAGTATTCAAACTGTATTATATTCATATAATTGTTTTTTTCTTTCTTTTTGCTGGAATTTTGTAGTCAAAATTTAATTGTAGAAGTAAGAACAAATACAATTCTTGTTGTAAAAAAGTTGTTTGATTTAAATTGTGACATAATTATGTGATACTCCTATTTCATGTGTTGAGTGCATTTCCTGTCTCGGACTCATTTCCCCACTTGGTTACTGGTTGAGCGCATTTCCTGTCTCAGACCCTTTCCCCTTTTTATTACAGGTTGAGTGCATTTCCTGCGTATGCCCCTTTCCCATCCTGATTGCAATAGGTGCACAATAAACAAGTCCTTTCTAGTCACGACACAATCACAAAATAATTTTTCAAGTAGATGTTGATTTCTTTTTAACCCTTGACTCCATGGATATACATGTAAGAAATAAAGACAGTCTGAATATTTATTAATTTATTCTGTTGAATATGAATGAGGTGTAGGTAGACCTTGATGTTTCAGTAGATTTCATATGAAATGGCAGTATTTGGTATATAAAGGATTTACTTGCATTTTTTACGGGTATAAATATCACATTTCTGCTAAAATATAGGCCATGATGACGTACTATTTTCTCTGATATGAATAAATCTTTGAATATGAATAAGCTGTAGATAGACATTGATGTTTCAATAGATTTCACCATCTGAAATGGCAGTATTTGGAATATAATAGGCTGGCTTGTATTTTTTATGGGTTGAAATATCACATTTCTGCTATAATATGGGCTATGATGACTGATTTTTTTCTCTAAACTGAATAAATTTTTGATATTCTGTTGAATATGAATGAGTTGTAGGTAGACATTGATGTTTCAGTAGATTTCACCATCAGAAATGGCAGTATTTCGTATATAATTGGCTGACTTGCATTTTTTACGGGTTGAAATATCACATTTCTGCTAAAATATGGGCTATGATGACTTATAATTTTCTCTAAACTGAATAAAACGTTGATATTCTGTTGAATATGAATGAGCTGTAGGTATATGTTGATGTTTTAGTATATTTCACCATCAGAAATGGCAGTATTTGGTATATAATGGGCTGTCTTGCATTTTTTACGGGTAGAAATATAACATTTCTACTACAATATGGGCTATGGTGACTTATTATTTTCACTGAAATGAATATATCTTAGATATTCTGTTGAATATGATTGAGCTTTATATAGAGGTTGATGTTTCAATAGATTTCACCATCAGAAATGGCAGTATTTGTTAATATAATGGGTTGACTTGCATTTTTTACGGGTAGAAATATCAAATTTCCATTAAATAATATTATGGGCTATGGTGTCTTACAATTTTCTCTAAACTGAATAAATCTTTGATATTCTGTTGAATATGAGATAGCTATAGGTAGAGATTGATATTTCAATAGATTTTACCATCAGAAATGGCAGTATTTGGTATATTATGAGCTGACTTGCATTTTTTACGGGTAGAAATATCAGATTTCCACTAAATATGGGCTATGATGACTTATTATTTTTTTCTAAACTGAATAAATCTTTGATATTCTGTTGAATATTAGTGAGCTGTAGGTAGACATTGATGTTTTAGAATATTTCACCATCAGAAATGGCAGTATTTGGTATATAATGGGCTGACTTGCATTTTTTACGGGTAGAAATATCACATTTCCACTACAATATGGGATATGGTGACTTATTATTTTCTCTAAATAGAATAAAACTTTGATATTGTGTTGAATATGAATGAGCTGTAGGTAGACATTGATGTTTCAGTAGATTTCACCATCAGAAATGGCATTGCTGATTAGATTTGGTATAATAGGCTGACTTGCATTTTTTACGGGTAGAAATTTGACATTTCCACTACAATATTGGCTATGATGACTTATTATTTTCTCTAAACTAAATAAATCTTTGATATTCTGTTGAATAGGAATGAGCTGTAGGTAGACATTGATGTTTTAGTAGATTTCACCATCAGAAATGGCAGTATTTGGTATATAATGGGCTGACTTGCATTTTTTACGGGTAGAAATATCACATTTCCACTACAATATGGGATATGGTGACTTATTATTTTCTGTAAACAGAATAAAACTTTGATATTCTGTTGAATATGAGTGAGCTGTAGGTAGACATTGATGTTTCAGTAGATTTTACCATCAGAAATGGCATTGCTGATTAGATTTGGTATAATAGGCTGACTTGCATTTTTTACGGGTAGAAATTTGACATTTCCACTACAATATGGGCTATGATGACTTATTATTTTCTCTAAACTGAACAAATCTTTGATATTCTGTTGCATAGGAATGAGCTGTAGGTAGACATTGATGTTTCAGTAAAGAATGCAAGTCTATCCTTAATATTCCAAATACTGCCATTTCCTATGGTAGAATCTATTGAAACATCAACCTCTACCTACAGCTAACTCATATTCAACAGAATATCAAAGATTTATTTAGTTTAGAGAAAATAATTAGTCATCATTGCCCATATTGTAGCAGAAATGTGATATTTCTACCCGTAAAAAATGCAAGTCTATCCTTAATAATCCAAATACTTCCATTTCAGATGGTAAAATCTATTGAAACATCAACCTCTACCTACAGCTAACTCATATTCAACAGAATATCAATGATTTATTTAGTTTAGGGAAAATAATTAGTCATCATTGCCCATATTGTTACAGAAATGTGATATTTCTACCCGTAAAAAATGCAAGTCTACCCTTAATAATCCATATACTTCCATTTCAGATGGTAAAATCTATTGACACATCAACCTCTACCTACAGCTCACTCATATTCAACAGAATATCAAAGATTTATTTAGTTTAGAGAAAATAATTAGTCATCATTGCCCATATTGTAGCAGAAATGTGATATTTCTACCCGTAAAAAAATGCAAGTCTACCCTTAATAATCCAAATAGTTCCATTTCAGATGGTAAAATCTATTAAAACATCAACCTCTACCTACAGCTAACTCATATTCAACAGAATATCAAAGATTTATTTAGTTTAGAGAAAATAATTAGTCATCATAGCCCATATTGTAGCGGAAATGTGATATTTCTACCCGTAAAAAATGCAAGTCTACTCTTAATATTCCATATACTGTCATTTCAGATAGTGAAATCTATTGAAACATCAACCTCTACCTACAGCTAATTCATATTCAACAGGATAACAAAGATTTAATCAGTTCCGTGGGCACAAGGGGTTCTCATAGCACATATTATAGTTGAAATGTGATCCGAAAAAAGGCAAGTCAGGCATGTATATTTCAAATACTGCCATTTCAGAGGGTATATATATATATATATTGAAACATAAATCTCTACCTACAGCTAACTCAAATTCAACAGAATAACAAAGATTTAATCAGTTCTGTGGGCACAATGGGTTCTCATCATCATCTTCAATTATGGCCACACTCTGTAAGAGTATACTCTCGATTTGGTTTGTGGTTGATTAGTTGTTTGTCACAGTTTTTTTCTATTAGCTACATTATGTTGTTTGTCATTTACTTGTCAGGATTTAATTGATCTAATTTATAAGTGAATTGCCTTAGAACAGGTAATTATAAACGTGATAAGTGGAGTTGAATTCAAGTTAAATTAACCATAAAGACGGCAGAGTATGCCACAAGCAATATGTGCTCTATTCTTTTTGGAATATGTCACTCTCACACTAAAGTAAGTTATGGTTACTGCTTTTATGTCTCAGCCCCTCGTTTGGAACGAAATTTCAAAGTTCCAGTATTGTTTATGCAAGCGCTGTTAAAGTTTCGAGGAAATGGCAATAACTATAAACGAATCCCTGTGTCTTTGTTGATTTATCAAATCACGGGCAAACATAAAGGAAATCACTATCCCATTCTTTGAAAAGGCTAGCCGCTTAGACAGCCCACAAGCAGATACGACGCAACAACACTATATAGCTGTCTTTTACAGTTTATCGGGTAGTTTACACACCATTAACAAGAAAACCTGCAACGGACATTTTTATTTGGTACAGATGTAAAACAGCTAGTATCCGTAGAATTAAATCACATAAACAAATACATCAAGAATGATAGGAAAAGTTAGCATCTTTACTTTTTTATGTGTTTCCTCGACCGTATACACACTGATCAATATATTCGTTTCTGCCCTCCAAAATCATTGTATCTGTATAAAAAAGCTAATCGGAGATATATATACATGTATACGCCTGGCGAAATATTCATATCGCATAGATTCGTTTTGTTTTCTCAATTATAGGTTTCAATGTTTACATTCCGTGTGCCTATAAAATAGACTTGCAAATTTTACGGCTTGCACTTTTTACAGCAGCAGCGTAACAATTACAAGTCTGACCGGAAACCGGAACCGGAACTTGCAGATTTTACGGACTTGCATTTTTTACGCTACAACGCATTAAAAATAAGAGTAGATCCAGATCAGACGGCTCCTATAGAAGCTGTCTCATCAGGGTCTGTTCAGTTTGCTTTTGAGACGATATAGATTTGATTTTACAGTTTTTATCAAAGCTTCAACTTGTCTTTATGGAAATAACTAGCCCCGTACGTCATTCTCAGTGTTGTTATATTTTCTGGTCCTTCGGGATCATTAGTGTTGATGGTATTAGTTGTGAAAACTGAATACTGCTTAAGCCGGTGCTAGGGGGCGTGAGTAGTGTTGCACTATTAATTACTATCATGAACAGACTCGATAAAACCGAGTCTGCAATTTTCTCTTTTTGTGTTGCAATTTTTGCTCTCGGGGGATCACCTCCCTTCAGAGTTAATAGGTGTTTAGAAATAATTCTAGCTCTAGTTGTGAATATCTGATGATCAGTCAATTAAACGGGTCATTAGTGGTTTTTTAACAAATGGAATTGAGAAGAGTTACTCGTTTTTTTTAATAACATCAATTATTAATTGACAATAATTTTGATTAACTTAAATCATTATTTGTTTTCAAAATCAAACTCAAATAAGTACAATTAATAGCAAGGAGAAAAGTCTGTATCAAACACCTAAATTTCAACTAAATGTAAATAATTAAGACCATATTACCTGACCCGCATCATAAAAAAATATTAAAATAAATTATCACAATGATACCAAATACTTTTTTAATCACATAAATTAACTGAAGAAACAAACATAACATTATTTAAAGAAATCAAAGACAAACAGCACATCATTTCATTTACCTGTAGTTATTTTATCAATAATTCTGCTTCATATGGGAGACTTGACGATTGATATCCAGTTTTGAAATTCCCAGTGTGGCACCATAAAGCACCCACAATACACAACATTGGGTTAATGGGTCAACATTCCTTTCGAAATGCATTTAAGGTCACAATCGGGGTCAAAGTTAAAAATGGGGGTATTTTGTCGTGTCCTTTCTGTTACTCCTACATACATAAGTGGGTAACCTGGTATAACTGTGTATCGCTTTAAGACGACATGTCGGGATAAATAACTAGGTTCCTATCTCAAATGTCAATGTCACAATCAGGGGTCGAAGTTCAAAAGAGGAAAATGTGTTGTGTTTGCTCTGTAACCTACATTGATGAGTGGATTTCAAAACAACCTGGTACAAAACCTTTAGACAATGTGTAGCAAAAAGGAACAATGTTCCTATCTCAAATGTCACGATCACAATCGGGGGTAAAAGTTCAAAAATGAGTTTCCTTCTATATATATTTGTGTTTTCTTAAATATTGTTTTACCAATTTTGAAAAGGCTTAGCACAAAAAGGCATCTATAAAATGTGATATGGTCCAGGCGTACACATGACCCAGGCTTTAGTGTCGGTGATATCCCTTGGGGGCATTTGTAACGTGACTGCGACATCCCTTGTTTTCTTTAAACATAGGCATTCGTCGTTCATTTTTAATTGGAAACGCTCTCTGTTTACAGGTACTAATACAACAAAACATATCGGGCATACATCTTCTACAAGTTTCAAGACCAGCAATACTGGTGATACTACGATGTATACAAATTATGCAACAAACGGTTTGTTTTGCTAGTTCCTAAAACATAGTCGAACTGTTTCTCTGTTTATGATAACATTGTCACGAAAAGTAAAAACAATTATATATAAAACATCTAAAGTAATATGCAATGAGTAGTTTGCACTCAACGAACAACTGAAAACATTTTGTGTTTACTGTTATTGTTTATTTTTCTCCTCCATCATCTTCCCAAATCAATATGTTACCTTTGTCATCCAATAGCAAGTACAACACAATACTTGAATAATTGTATGTTACTTACTTAATGGTACATTAGTTTTTCTTTCTTTGCTTACTAATGAAAGTGTAACAGAAGCATAAGACGTTGTTCTGTGAGAAACATAATTATCAAGAATAAACGAATGTACGGAATTTCTCAATTTGTGTTGCAAATACTGAGCACGTTAGACAAACTTCGGTTGTCAATATGGAAAAAGGAGAAACAGGGAGAGCCACACACGAAATGACACCGCACCAAACACCATCATACAAGAAACGGTATGACCCCAAGACAAAACATAACAGGACGCATATCAAGGCGAAAAACATTAAACATTAAGCATATTAAATAACAAAATTGACCATAGGCTGAAAGCAGGAGTGCCGCCTTGGAACGGCCAGTAACTTAAATAAGCTACTGGGGAACTTTAACCTGGTTTACGGGTACCCAACCTCGTCCTTATCCCACTTTCACCAAAGTCAAAATGTAAATAAAATCCCCCCTCCAGACAACTTCACAACATGAATAACGATGTCTGCTAAAACGAAATGACTTTAAAATAAACGTTAGAGGTAAACAAGCCACGTCATCATTCAATGACGTCATAATTTAAAACTACGGGGAAAACTATATGAAACACTTCTACACCGACATTTTATAAAACATAAATCGCAAGAAGATACAAATACTAGTGGATATTAAGTATGTACAACTGTTTTGTTTGAAATAGAATAAACTAGACATCGTAGACATGTACTCGATGACTATTCAGAAGTCAGCGCAGCTGTAGAGAAGTCATTTGGGGTACGACAGAACTGGCAAAATACAAATATCTAATTTCCTCCCTCCGTAAACGGGTTTAAGAGGGATTCTTCATAGAGTATTAAGTCTTTTCCGCCATCGCACAAGCAAAGAGGAAAGCATAATGACCAACTGTAAAGGGGTCGATCACCAAGCATGTAGTGTGCTGCAATATAGAGGGGTCATATCCCTTTTTAATGAATTGTTTTATACGTTTGACAAACAAAGTATCAAAATATGTGGGTCCAATAATTTTTCGAAGTTTGTAAATGACATCACCGTAAAACTCCGGATGTGAAATACCTAACTTTAGAAAAGTACGTAAATTACAATTGTATTTGCTGATGAGTAGAACATTGCGGTGGTAAAATATTGAAAATGTTTTACGAAGTTTGTCATATCTGTAGCCCTGTTTTAGTAGTTTTTCAGTGATAATAAGGTTACGATTGTTAAAATCATTAACAGAAGAACAAGCACTAGCAAAACGAATAAGCTGAGAAATGTATACACAGTAACATGTAGCACGGGGAACATACCCATCCAAATGAGGATATTTTAAAATTAAAGTCATCCCTTTTGTCATAAATTCCAGTTTTTAAATCTAAAAAGGCTGCAGATATGTCGGAACTATTTGCTTTATTAAGCCTGAGCTCTCTAGGGTAAATTGAGGTTATCATAGAATCAAAGTATGGGTTATCAATATTAAATATGTCGTCTAAATAACGTGCTGTATTGTTAAAAGCATTGATGACATCCGCCTGTGAATCAGTTTTAATGCTATATACCGTCAGGTAATTGGTATTCCCATGGGTACGACTTGTGCACCACTTGTCGCAGATTTGTTTTTGTACTGCTATGAGAGAGATTTCATGTTGAGTTTGAATCCTCAATCACAAGAAGATGTTATAAAAGCCTTCAATGAAACTTGTCGATATTTGGATGATATTTTTAACTTAGATAACCCTTTCTTTGATGCTCTGATTCCTACAATTTATCCTAAAGAACTCAAATTGAATAAAGCTAACCTGTCCGACAATTATGCAGCGTTTCTTGACCTAGACCTTAAAATTAATAATGGAATGATTTCTTCTAAAATATATGACAAAAGAGATGATTTTGATTTTAATATTGTAAATTTTCCTCATCTTGATGGGGATGTTCCCCGTGCTCCATCTTACGGGGTTTATATATCTCAACTTATTCGTTTTGCTAGAGCTTGTTCATCTATTGACGATTTTAACAGTCGAAATCTCATTTTAACTGAAAAACTGCTTAAACAAGGATATAGATACCATAAACTAAGAAAAACTTTCTCTAAATTTTACTATCGAAATCTCTCGCTTATTGGCAAGTGCAAATGTAATCTCAAGGTACTTTTGCGACACAGTATTTCACATCCTGAATTTTATGGAGATGTGATTTACAAACTTCGTAAAATTATTGGACATACCCATTTTTTCACTTTGTTCATCAAATATATAAAACAATTCATTAAAAAGGGATATGATCCTGTATTACTACAACATACTGCATGTTTGGTTGTGAACCCTTTTACAGTTGGCAATCACGCTGGCCTCTTTGCATGTACGCCGACAAGAAAGGTTTAGTACTCTATGAAAGCGACCTCTTAAATCCAGAAATGGAAGGAGAACGTCGGATATCTTTGTCGTACCCTTTATTACTTTTCTACAGTTACTCTGTTTGCAGCTCAATCATTGAGTACACTAGCGATAGGTGGATACAGTATGTTCAATTAAATGTTTTTTTGTTATACATGCACTTTACCACTGTATTTGCCGTCGCGGTTGTTGTAGATTAGTCGGAGAGGGGATACGTTTATTTACACTGTTTGTCTTTTAGGAAGGGGATGGAATAAGTGTGAGGTTGGGCGCCCATAAACCGGTTTAAACCCCCGGTGACTTTTGTCACTGACCGTTCCAAGGCGGTACTTCCATCTTCCTCCTATTGTATGTTTGTTTTGTCTTTGTGCGTCTCTTGTTGTTATACCCCCACAAACAGAGTTTGAGGGGAATATACTGGAATCAGCCTGTCGGTCGGTCGGTCGGTCGGTCGGTCCGTCCGTCGGTCGGTCTGTCTGCAAAATCTTGTACGGCGAACTCCTCCTTCACTTTCAACCCGATTCACTTGATACTTGGCATAAATGTTACTCAGGAGTAGTAGATGTGCAAAACACAAAATTCAGGTCTCTGTGACCTTGACCTTGACCTTTGGCCTTGAAATTGGTCTTGAAATTGGCAGGCAAAATCTTGTACTTTGAACTCCTCCTTCACTTTCAACCTGATTCACTTGATACTTGGCATAAATGTTACTCAGGAGTAGTATATGTGCAAGACACAAATTTCAGGTCTCTGTGACCTTGACCTTGACCTTTGGCCTTGAAATTGGTCTTGAAATTGGCAGGCAAAATCTTGTACTTTGAACTCCTCCTTCACTTTCAACCCGATTCACTTGATACTTGGCATAAATGTTACCCAGGAGTAGTAGATGTGCAAGACACAAAATTCAGGTCTCTGTGACCTTGACCTTGACCTTTGGCCTTGAAATTGGTCTTGAAATTGGCAGGCAAAATCTTGTACTTTGAACTCCTCCTTCACTTTCAACCTGATTCACTTGATACTTGGTATAAATGTTACTCAGGAGTAATAGATGTGCAAGACACAAAATTCAGGTCTCTGTGACCTTGACCTTGACCTTTGGCCTTTAAATTGGTCTTGAAATTGGCAGGCAAAATTTTGTACATTGAACTCCTCCTTCACTTTCAACCCGATTCACTTGATACTTGGCATAAATGTTACCCAGGAGTAGTAGATGTGCAAGACACAAAATTCAGGTCTCTGTGACCTTGACCTTGACCTTTGGCCTTGAAATTGGTCTTGAAATTGGCAGGCAAAATCTTGTACTTTGAACTCGTCCTTCACTTTCAACCTGATTCACTTGATACTTGGCATAAATGTTACTCAGGAGTAGTAGATGTGCAAGACACAAAATTCAGGTCTCTGTGACCTTGACCTTGACCTTTGGCCTTGAAATTGGTCTTGAAATTGGCAGGCAAAATCTTGTACTTTGAACTCCTCCTTCACTTTCAACCTGATTCACTTGATACTTGGCATAAATGTTACTCAGGAGTAGTAGATGTGCAAGACACAAATTTCAGGTCTCTGTGACCTTGACCTTGACCTTGACCTTTGGCCTTGAAATTGGCCTTGAAATTGGCAGACAAAATCTTGTACTTTGAACTCCTCCTTCACTTTCAACCTGATTCACTTGATACTTGGGATAAATGCTACTCAGGGGTAGTAGATGTGCAAGACACAAATTTCAGGTCTCTGTGACCTTGACCTTGACCGTTGGTCTTGAAATTTGTCTTGAAATTGGCAGGCAAAATCTTGTACTTTGAATTCGTCCTTCACTTTCAACCTGATTCACTTGATACTTGGCATAAATGTTACTCAGGAGTAGTAGATGTGCAAGACACAAATTTAAAATATCTGTGACCTTGACCTTTGGCCTTGAAATTGGTCTTAAAATTGGCAGGCAAAATCTTGTACGGCGAACTCCTCCTTCACTTTCAACTTGATTTACTTGATACTTGGCATAAATGTTACTCAGAAGTAGTAGATGTGCAAGACACAAATTTCAGGTCTCTGTGACCTTGACCTTTGGCCTTGAAATTGGCAGGCAAAATCTTGTACTTTGAACTCCTCCTTCAATTTCAACCTGATTCACTTGATACTTGGCATAAATTACAGAATTTTCTCAATTTGAACTTTGGGTATTTTTGTTATTTGGTCCTGTTACATGTTCAAAACTTGAATTTGCAATCAAGGCTGCCGTGTGGGGGTATTCATCACCTTTAGTGATAGTTCTAGTTTTTTCTACCTATGTACATTTGCTGTTTCCTTGTGTTGCTGTTCGGGCGAGTGTTTGTTCTGTATGTGGTGTTTCCTGCATGACTCATTTTTGTACTTTTAAGGTTAAGCATAAAATCCCGTTCATAACAATACAAAAACAAGTCTGCAATTAAAGGAGCACAGTTGGTTCCCATGGGAATACCAATGACCTGGCCATATACAGAATTACCAAAACGAACAAATATATTGTCAAACAGAAACGTAATTGCGTCACAAAGATCTAAACATGTCCAGGAGGTATATTTATTTGTAATGTCATTGGTAAAGAACGCATGTCTAGAATTACAGGCAATAAATGATACCTTTTCTCTAGCAAATGTTTTATTTATAAGATTTGTAAGTTTGATCTGTATTAGATCGTGAGGTAATGTGGTATAAAGTGTAGAAAAATCATATGTGCTTATAGTGTTAGTTTGGTGTTGTTTGATTTTTAATTTAGTTAAAACCTCATTGGAGTTTTTTAAAGACTAAAAAAGGTTAATTCCTGAATTCTCATAAGCTTTATCGCAGTAACGCTTGACATGTTCTTTGACACGATATAATTAGTTTGGATAGTGCGGTTGTTGTGCATGAGACAGAGTTTGCTGTGAAGCGTGATTTATATGGCGTCTTATGGAGTTTAGGTATCCAGTACATTGTCGGAAGTTTAGGATGTGTGATTAATATATCAGCATTGAACTGTTTACATTTATTAACATGTTCAGATAGTATGTCTTTTTCAGATTTAGAGACCACAATATATGATTTGTGTGCTTGTGTGGCGGCCGTAAAACGTCGCCCCATACTTCATTCTCAGTGTTGTTATACCTTCTGATCCTTCGAGATCATGAATTTCAGTACTTCTTGTTCTGAAAATTGAATACCGCTTAAGCCGATGCTAGGGGCGTGAGCAGTGTTGCACTTTCAATTACTGTTCAATAACAGACTCAATAAAACCGAGTATGCAATTTTCTCTTTTTGTGTTGCAATTTTTGCTTACGGGGGATCACCACTTTTCAGAATTTGTCTTAGTGAGTTCTTGTTGTAAAACATCCACATAATAAAGTCGTCAAACGATAATGACATTGTTTGACGCTTTATCAGCTGGAACAAACACGTATTTGAGTGAAATTCTTGTAAACTATTTTTTAAGAAGCGAACTGAAGTCTTAGGTTTAGGCGGAAGAAGGTGAATGTTAGCTTTGTAAAACGTGATACGTGTATCCATTATATTTAAAATTTGTTTTATCCATTTTGTAAGGGCACTATTGTCTGCATGTTCTCGGCGACACCATTTTACACTGAAGTCTAACAAAGATTCTATAATTTTGCTACGGCAGATTTCGAAATCTATCAAAGAAGGTAATCTGTATTTAGGTCCCTTAGTTAATAAAGTACGGAGACGTTTGTTTTCGATAATGTCAAAATTGCCTGTAATAACATGACCAGCCTCGGCGTAACATAACTTAAAGGAATTACAATTTCAACTAACAGGAGTATTATTTACAATATTAAGGTCCGATACAATTTTATTATAATTAAAAATAGTATTCCTAATAGGTATTTTGTACTTATAGCAGATAATTGGAGATTCTAAATTTTTGAAATAGGCTGGGATGGTATTAATTACGTTTTTATCACGAAATATTGAAAGGTTTCTGTAAAAAAAAATTATCCATTTGAGTTCTGCCATAAATCTAGCTTTAGATTTGATGCTGTTTGTAGAATTAGAATCATTAACCAGATGTTCAACTGGCTGAACTGTAATATCTTTAAATGAATGACCCGATTTACGAAAATGCTGGTATAGAAATTATTTTATTTTATTTTTACGGCATTGATATATATGCACACGAAATCTAGTTTTTAATGAGCGTCCGGTTTGTCCTACATATTGTATACCACAAAGTGGTGCATTTCATGTTAAAACGTAAATCACATGAGAAGTTTTACAGTTAATATTTGATGTAAATTTGATGGTAAAAACTCTACCATTAATTGTAGATTTAATGGTAGAATTACAAGATAAATGTTTGCAGCACATACACCTCTTAGCATTGCACTTATCAATGGTTGGATACATTCTACGTCTTCCGTGCAAAATCCGTTTATTTTGAAATATATTTACTACAGTACTATGTTGAATAGATTTATTTAACGGAGAAAGTACCACTTTTGGGCCATTGTGAAAACAGTTATTAATAGAAACAGAAGGTAGGTGAAATGATTTTGCAGAATAAAGGTTTAGTGGTTTTAAACACAATGAAGGTTGAAACGATCTAAAATTACCATTTTGTGGAATTTGCACAGATGTCGTAGAATGTAGTTTTAAAGTTTGAAATTTGCTCGTAGTTGTATTCATAATTTAGTTATAAATGGAAAAGTAGTAAAGTCAAGCAGGCAAAGCCACATGCAAGACACAACCACCACCAAAACACCGATAGACAGCATGACACACACACAACCACACACACAAACGCTCACACACACACGAAATGAACACAGAAAACACCAAAAGAGACACAAGAACCAGGGACAAACGTTCAACAACATGAACAAACCACAAGCACAAAGACGCAAGGCAAACAAAAGGAAGGGTGACAAAGAGAGTACCGCCTTGGCACGGTCAGCAGCAAAAACACCACTGGGGGTTTAAACCGGTTTACGGACGTCCTAACCTCGCACTTCTCTCAAAGTAGAGGAGCACCATACTGTGTTCAGCGATACATGGGTATCCAGATGGAAAGAGAGAGTTCGGCTCTTAGGCACTGCGATAGGTAATGTAGTGCGTTGGGGTGAGCAAGTTAAGGCTCTTTAACACTGCGATCCTAAATAGGTCAAATAGTGTAAAATATATGAATTGAAAACAAAAGTATTGTTACTGCGACAATAAATATGTCAAATAGCGCAGAAAATATAGATGGAAAGGCAGAGTGAACAGGCAGAGCTCTATGACACTGCGACACTAATTAGGTAATAAAACAGTAAAATTGATAAAGAAAACTAGATGAATGGGCGAGTAATTTTGGTTCTATGGCACTACGACACTAAATAAGTAAAACAATCAAATATTCAGATGAACATCGACCCAAAATATCGCTGAAAACAGACTCTACCATGTGGTGCATAGGGTGATGATGAATATGTGATGATGAACAAACGTACGTAACACCCTCTGTAAGTGGAGAAATAACAATATCGATTGTATGTACGGGGAGACGTTTTACGGCCGCCACACGGCACACACAACACTATTGTGTCAGTAAATATGGAAAAATAGTCAAACAGGTAGAGCCTTTTACAGTTGGCAATCAAGCTGGCCTCTTTGTATGTACGCCGACAAGAAAGGTTTAATACTCTATGAATGCGACCACTTAAATCCAGAAACGGAAGGAGAACGTCGGATATATGTACTATTTCGTTTTTGTCGTACCCCTTTATTGCTTTTCTACAGTTGCTCTGTTTGCAGCTCAAGCATTGAGTACAGTAGCGATAGGTGGATACAGTTTTTTCACTTAAATGTTTTCGTTATACATGCACTTTACCACTGTATTTGTCGTCGCGGTTGTTGTAAATTAGTCGGAGAAGGGATACATTTATTTACACTGTTCGTCTTTTAGAGTGGGAATGGAATAAGTGTGAGGTTGGGCGCCCAAAATCCGGTCGCAGTAGAAGTGTTTCAAATAGTTTTCCCGTACTTTTAAATTATGACGTCATTTACATGATGACGTCGCTTGTTTACTTCTAATAACGTTCATTTTCAAATCATTTTCATTTTGGCATACATCGTTACGCATGTTGTGGTGTTGTCTGGAGGGGGAATTTTATTTACATTTTGACTTTGGTGAAAGTGGGATAAGGACGAGGTTGGGTACCCATAAACCAGGTTCAAGTCCCACAGTAGCCCTTTTTTTATTGCTTTTGACTGCTGGCCGTTCCAAGGCGGCACTCCTGCTTTCAGCCTACGGTCAATTTTGTTTTTTAATATGCTTAATGTTTCATGTGTTTCGTCTTGATATGCGTCCTGTTATGTTTTGTCTTGTGGCTTTACCGTTTCTCGTTAGATGGTGTTTGATGCGGTGTCATTCCGTGTGTGGCTCTCCCTGTTTGACTATTTTTCCATATTAACCCCCTCCCCCAGTGACTTTTGTCACTGACCATTCCAAGGCGGTACTTCCATATTCCACCTATTGTATGTTTGTTTTGTCTTTGTGCGTCTCTTGATGTTTTTATAGTTGTGTACATTTGTTGTTTCCTTGTGTTGCTGTTCGGGCGGTTGTTTGTTCTGTGTGTGGTGTTTCCTCCATGACTCATTTTAGTACTTTTTCTATCACATGTTTTAAGACTGACAGAGCTTTTATAAGATTTAACAAATCTACATGCAATATGTTTATCAAAGTAGTAATTATCACGTATTGGAGCTTCACCAATATAAAGCTAGGTTTTTATTACTGCGCAATATTCATACATGATTACAAAAGAATTTAGGACATATCAAAACCGTTTTAATTTTTGCCCTGAATGTATGACTGAACAGTGTATGTCAGATATATTAGATTTACATACAATATGTATCCCCAGTATCAATAACATTATATAATCAAACACTTAGATTTCTTACTCCCCATGTATGTATATGATAAATTATACGAAATTAAGGATATAAGCATAACAACTAGTTTCATTGATTTTGTAATTAAACACATTGTGTGTATATTATAATTATATTTCTATTTAGTTTGTTCCTATACCAATGGCGCAGGTGTAGAAAGAGAAACGTTTTAAATCATTAGATGTACATTAACCACTTAAATGTTCATGAACTACACTGTAAATCTAATAATAATTATTATGAGTGCTTTACCGGTAGTAACACAAGTTTTGCGAGTCTTAAGTCTTAATGTAGATCTTTATCAACGATTTAATAATTATATTATAACAGTTTAAAGTAGCGTTTTACATATACCTATTTCTTTATGAATGCTTTTTATCACTGTCACATTTTAAAAAGAATATATCTACTTCACAACAACAGGCTGTGGCGGCCGTAAAAAGTCGTCCCGTACTTCATTCTCAGAGTTGTTATATTTTCTGATCCTTCGGGATCATTAGTTTTGATGTTATAAGTTGAAAATTGAATACTGCTTAAGCCGGTGCTAGGGGCGTGAGTAGTGTTGCACGTTTAATAACTACTCATGAACAGACCCAATAAAACCGAGTCTGCAATTTTCTCTTTTGGCATTTCTTCTTTTGCTTTCGAAGTATTACCCACTTTCAGAATACACGTTCATGCTTAAATCGTCAGCACAGCAAATACCAAACATATAAGATATATTAACATACGATTTACCTTCGCCTCCGTGTGAATGGGTAACAGAAACACGCGCATTATAATATTTTAACATGCATAATGGTTTTATTTTCAAACTGTGTTTGCATTTCAAATTGGAAACATTTTCTTCTTGCGGGTACAACTAACCATGCTGAATAAACTTCTACCACAAGCTTTAAAACTCGTAATAGTAGGAGTACTACTGGTAACACGTTAATAAGAATTAACATATCTAAATTGGAAACATGTTTCTCCAAGTATTAGTTACAGCATGGTGCAACTTCATCCTTCTTTCTGCTCATACATGTATTGGATTACATGATATCGAAACGGAAAACACCGACTCCTCTTAGTAATGGCTCTTGTGACATTTAACCAGTTCATAGTACGTAGACGAATAAATGGAATATACCTGTAATAAACATTCCTATTTTACAATGATGACCTTGTCACGTCTTGTCGTTTGTTTTCTATGATTTTCGAACAGGTTTTATTTTACGGCACTGCGAGTATGATGTCGGTGTGGGACAGGGGTAAAAATGTCCTTCTGGATCATTAGAGTTAATTGTATTAATTTTGAAATTTGAATACTGTTTAAGCCAGTAGTAGGGAACGTGAGTAGTGTTGCACATTTAGTTACTACTAATGAACAGATTTAATAAAACCGAGTCTGCATTTTTCTCTTTTTGCATTGCTACTTTTGCTTTCGAAGGATCTCCCACAGTCAGACTATATTTTTATTCTATTGTTCTACAGTTATTTCAGTTCCATTGTATGATATAGTGTCTTCCAATGCCCTATAGTAGGTAACATAGTGTATTTTACGTAAACAAAATACAACTTCCAGTTTATGAGACTCTTTGGCATAAATGTCCGAGTCTGCATTTTTCTCTTTTTGTATTGCTACTTTTGCTTTCGAAGGATCTCCCACTGTCAGACTTTATTTTTATTGTATTGTTCTACAGTTATTTCAGTTCCATTGTATTATATAGTGTCTTCCAATGCCCTAAAGAAGGTAGTATAGTGTATTTTACGTAAACAATAGACAACTTCCAGTTTATGAGACTCTTTGGCATAAATGTCCAATACTTTATATTTTCCTGTGGTAAAAACCTTTATTCTGTGACGAAATACGTCATTAATATCATATATGATTCTACAGACTTTAGGTTATGATCCCATTATATTGCAACGCACTGCATGTTTGGTTATCGACCCTTTTACAGTCGGTAGCTACACTTCCCTCTTTGCTTGCGCGATGACAGGCCGAGGGTAGTACTCTATGATGGTATTATCTTAAACTCGGATACGGGATGAGCTTACCAGACTGATGTATTACTTTTTCCTTGTCGTGCCCTTAACGGCTTACCTGCAGGCGCTCTGACTTCAGCAAAGTCATTGAGTACATATTTGACGGATTGTCACAATTATTACGCTATGTTTTACATGTTTTCCTGTGTTCACCGTCGTCTATGATGTGGGTAAGTCCGGCGGGGATACGTTTATTTACACTATTTGTAAAGCTAGGGTGACTTTGAGAGAAATGTGAGGTTAGGGCGTCCGTAAACCGGTTTAAACCCCCAGTGGTGTTTTTGCTACTGACCGTGCCAAGGCGGTACTCTCTTTGTCACTCTTTCTTTTGTTTGCCTTACGTCTTTGTGCTTGTGATTTTGTTCATGTGTGGAGTATTTGTCTCTAGTTATTGTGTGTTTGTTGATGTTTTCTGTGTTTATCTCGTGTAAGAGTGTGTATGTTGTGTATGTGTGTGTCATGCTGTCTATCGGTGTTTTGTTGTGGATGCGTCTTGTATGTGGCTTTGCCTGCTTGACTTTACTACTTTTCCATTTAACACAAGCATTTGTCGTTACATTTGCAATTGGAAATGCTCTCTGCTTACAGGTACTGATACAACAAAACATGTTGAGCATACAACTTCTACAAGTTTCAAGACTAGCAAAACTGGTGTTACTACGACGTATACGAAGTATGCAGTAAACGGTTTGTTTTTCTAGTTCCTAAAATATAATCGAAATGTTTCTCTGTATATGATAATATGGTCACGAAAAGTAAAGACAATTATATATAAAGCGTCTAAAATAATATGCAATGTGTAGTTTGCACTGGATGAACAACTAAAACATTTTGTGTTAACTGTTATTGTTTATTTTTCTCCTCTATCTGCTCATACATGTATTGGATTACATGATATCGAAACGGAAAACATCGACTCCTCTTAGTAATAGCTCTTGTGACATTTAACCATTTCACAGTACATAGACGAATAAATGGAATATACCTGTAATACAACATTCCTATTTACAGCGATGGTCTCGTCACATCTTGTCTTTTGTTTTCTATGACTTTAGCTAAGGTCTGGTTTTACGGTGCTACGAATATTATGTCGGTGTGATACAGGGAAAGAACAATTCTATGAAGGGCGTATATAGGTGTGGGCATGCGTTTCATATATATGTGCCTCTGGTGTTTCTGTACACTGTTCGTGTGTTATTTCCAAAGTTCCTGCCCGACATCTGTCATATTTTTCTACAGTTATTTCAGCTCCATTGCATTTTATAGTGTCTTTCAATGCCTCAAAGTAGGTAACAGTGTATTTTGCATTAATATAAGACAACTGCAAGTTTTATGAGACTCTTTGGCAGAAACTTCCTGTATTTTCCTGAACGGGTAAAGACCTTTAATCTGTCACAAATACGTCATTAATATCATATATCAGTCTACATACACCCTTTGCTTCTAACACAGGCATTCGTCGTTCCATTTTCAATTGGAAACGCTGTCTGCTTACAGGTACTGGTACAACAAAACATGTTGGACATACCTCTTCAACAAGTTTCAAGACTAGCAATACTGGTGATACTACGATGCATACGAATTATGCAGTAAACGGTTTGTTTTGCTATTTCCTAAAACATAGTCGAGCTGTCTCTCTGTATATGATATTATGGTCACGAAAAGTAAAGACAATTATATATAAAACGTCTAAAGTAATATGCAATGTGTAGTATGCACTGGACGTAGAACTGAAAACATTTTGTGTTTACTATTATTGTTTGTTTTCTCCTCCACCATCCTCCCAGATCAATATGTTACGTTTGTCATCCAACAGCAAGTACCACACAAAACTTAAATAATTGTATATTACTAACTTAATGGGTTTTTTCTTTACTTACGAAAAAATGAGTAACCGATGCATAAGACGTTGTTCTGTGAGAGAAACATATCAATAATGTTATAAATAAACGAATATGCGGGTAATTTGCGTTTTGATTTACATTCATGATTT
This sequence comes from Azorinus chamasolen, assembly GCA_963576725.1. Taxonomy (NCBI): domain Eukaryota; kingdom Metazoa; phylum Mollusca; class Bivalvia; order Cardiida; family Solecurtidae; genus Azorinus; species Azorinus chamasolen. The sequence goes on along the minus strand of OY755253.1, from coordinate 32,495,686 downwards.
CATTTTGCAAACATGTTCTCAATTTGCAATTTGTGTTGCAAATACTGACCACGTTAGATAAACTTCTGTCACAAGTTTTAAGATTCGTAATACTCCTGTGGCTACTGACAAAGATTTTATAAGAGCAAACAAATCTACATGCAAATATGTTTATCAAATTAATTATTTAGGATATATCACAACAGCTTTAATTAGTTTGCACTAAATGCATGATGGGACAGTGTGTGTAAGAAATATTAGATCATTATAAGATATGTTTCTCCAGTATTAATTATAATATATATGCAAACACCAAGTTTTCCTTACTGCTCATAGATGTAAATGATAAATGATCACGAAATTGGTAAGGATATAACAAGCAACTTAAGTTTTAAACCATCAGATTTACATTAACCACATTAATGCTTGCCATGAAGTGCAATGTAAATTCTAATGGTAGGAGAAACCCGTACAATATTTTTGTCAGAAATCAGTTCATCGATGTTAACAAATAGGGAGACCCGTGCTTATTACTTAAATATTGGTCCTATATTTTCATTCACTTACGGGTGAAGGGGTGACAAAAATTGCGTTGTTGTTCTGTGACAAATTGTATCGTTAATGCCATAAACGTATCTACGGATAATGTGCGGTTTAATTTCCATTAATTTCATTTCCATTCATGTTTTCATGTCCATTCATGTTGTTTCTTTCAGGTACATCAGAGCGTGTTTGGCAAAGTTCTACAACAAGCTTTAAGACTCACAAAAGTGTTACTTCCGGTAAAGCATTCATAAGAAGTATTAGATCTACATCTTGTTTACCAAGTATCAATAATAACATAGTGGAGTTTCATTTATCTACACGTATCTTCTTACTGTTCGTACATGTATATGATTGCATGCGAATGAAATTGCTAATCATATTAAAACAATTTAAAGTAACATAGTTACATAGATCTAATGTTTTATGATTGTTTTCTACCATTGTCATATTATAAAAAGAGAATAATCTTGTTCATGTTAAATCATATGAAAAGCAAATTCTAATCATGTAAGATTAACATTCGATTCGCATTCGCTTCCGGATGAATGGCTATCAGAAACATGCGCATAATATTTATTTTAACATGCATCATGGTTTTATTTTCACATTTGTCATGTATTTTAATTTGGAAACATTTCCTTCTTTCAGGTACATCCAAACATACTGGGCAAACTTCTACCACAAGCTTTCAGACTCGTAATACTGGTGTTACTATTGGTAAAACATTTATAAGAATTAATGGGAAACATGTTTCTCCAAGTATTAGTTACAGCATAGTGCAACTTCACCCTTCTTACTGCTCAGACATGACTCTTACATGTACGTTCGATACATGATATGGAAACTTGCACGGTATTCATTACTGAACATATTCAATGTGTATTTATGATGCGGACCTCTTGTAAACAACATCGTCAGCCGAACATGTACGCTAATTTTAGAATGTTGGTATACATTGCCACTATAGAGATGCGATTTGATATGGAAAACATCGACTCCTTTTAATAATGGCTCTTTTCATTAATTTGTCTGAGAAGTTCATGTACTCGTATGGTCAAGGTCTTGCTTTTTCTATGATTTATTTCTTATGACATTATGTCCAAGAAATATTGGATTATGAATGAACCAAAACATTATTACCAATATAAATGGAGTGTAATGAATGGCCTTTTTGTATTGTTTGTTTAAGGGGAATCGGAAGATAGAAATGAAAGCGAGAAGTCCAGTAGAACGGGATTAAAAAAAGGTTTGATTGTTATAACACTATGGTGTCTATATCCTTTACAATTTCATCGTTGTAATTGTCGTCATTACCATTTTCAGTCGTTGCTATTTTCATCATCGTCGCCATTCCCCTCGCGTTATTATCACCACTAATATAATCATCAACAGCAATGTCATGGACGTCATGTTTGTTCATCTCATCGCCATTATAATCACCATTCCAATTACTATAATTGATATTGTCTTTCAACAACAACTATTCACTAGTACTGCATATTTTCTAAATATACGCACCATTTTGTGATAAGATTGACCAATACATTATACATTGAAGAAAATATCCCAAAAAGGGAATATATATAATACGTAAATACTTGAATAGATCTAATATTTCGATCAGTAAGGACCTTTTTCATATGATAATCTTCGAAGAAAACACCCTTAGTGGTCGAAATATTAGATCAGAGCTATTCAAGTATTTATGCAATACAATATAGTTCAATATTCATTGATACGTTTTGTAGCTTGATTATCTAATGCAATAATCGCCATATTAAAATGAAATTATGAACTGACTGCAGTTATCTTTAGTGAAGTAAAAAAAATTTAGCACGCATTATTAGCGACTCGTGTCTTTCATTTCAGTTGTTTTGTTCATCGTGATTCCTGTATCCCTGCTTGTAATCATCGGTATAGGCGTTTTCGTTCTTTGGAAAAGGTAAAATAATGTTACCCAGACATTGCACTGAAAAGAAATAGCCTGAACTCAAACCAGCTGTCACGCTTAGTCAATGTGCGTAATGCGCATTAGAGTGTATAATACAGTAAAAACCCCTCTAAACGGGAGTTTTAATAAAGAACGAATTGTGTTTGATACAGGATACAAATCATGAATAAATCTCCTTTGGGAGCATTCTGCATGACTGCCAACCTTCATTAAGATGCCACCTGTCTAAAGACCGGCATTGATGCTAATTTTAACGTCCACTTTAGTGGGTTACAAATACTACATTTCATTTCCTCCATTTATCAAATAGTGTGAAATAGCCAGTTATAGGTACGCACTGATAAACATAGTTCCCAATATGATGCTTAACCGTGGGTCTACTCTGTTTTCTTTGTAATTTGATGTAGAAATGAAAGTAGTCCCAAAGGTTTTACACATTTGATAAAGAATGCTTTACACTGAAATTGTTTGCAAACAAACAGGGTACAGTACAATAATAAAATGATTTACTGCCGATGGCAATACATTCGTGTTATAGCTAGGTTGATTTGCAAACTTCTAGGAATGGTAGTCATCTGATTATTTAATCTGATGTAAAGGACAAATCAAACATGTTACGTAATAAAAGAAGAATGTTGACACAGTTGTCATTTATGTTGATAGTTTTGCTGCCTAATCTCTTAAACATCCCATAGCATGATGTCTTGTACCGAAAACGGAAATGTCAATAAATCGGGCGAGACAAATTCAACATTGCAAACTTATCAGACCTGCCGTTCTGAAAATCGAAGGAACTATTAGCGATGGCCTGATAGGTGTATTGCTATATAAAAACATGATATATTATCTGAAATGCAGTAGAACCCCTCTATTGCGACCATTCAATGATAAACATGACTGTCTTTATAAGCAGGCGGTTGCTTAATGCAGGACACTGTAATGCAGAAAGCTCTTCTAGGAGTACAAGTAAATGTGTGTAGGTTTTGTGTTTGACAGAAGCAAATTGTAATTTTAATATCAAAATATATTTGTAATTCTTTATTTATGGACACAGTTATCAATCATATATATTTCGCGTCGCAAAGATGTATATTTATAAAAACAACAAACAGTGATAAATGTTTAACCTCAAGCACACAACGGCCGAATTCCTATAAAGTTTTGTATAATTTGGTCGTGGACGAAGCGACCTTTCGTTTGAAACCAAACTTTTACGTATAGTTAATGATAGATAGATAGATAGATAGATAGATAGATAGATAGATAGATAGATTTCATAGAATCTCATCATGACCCGAACTGTATGGTATACTGATAATAAAGTAAGAAATTCCGTAATGATTTTACTGACATAAAATACATAGCTTAGATTATTTTTAGATAATATAACACCTAGGACCGCTTTCACGCAATATTCCGAGTGCCAATCAGTTTGACTGCTCATTAGACATAAGGATTCTCGGTGTATCCCCTAGATTTAAAATATGTGGAAATTATGTGGAAAAACCATCGCGAATGCTCATGTAGTGATTACCATTCAATGTCCTCTTTCTCCATCAATCTATTACAGGTGCACCACAGTTCGTAAACGCACTAATGACAACCTTGATGATAAATTTGAAGGAATGTCAGCTTCAATAGCTACTACTGACACTAAACTGGACAGTGAGCCATATTCTAAGGAACAAATCGATAATTACCATATTATTGAACCAATGAACACATATGATTCTATTAAAACAGTTGGCGACGATGTACCCTATGAAAGTGAATACGACACAACTACATCCGGAGTTTCAAAGGTCACCGTAAATCCCTATGACTGTTCTAGTGTTTACAACAAACTTGATAATGTGGACACGTATAACCACCTTGGAGGTGTCGTTCGGGCGGCCGCGGAGTTCGATAACACTTATAATCATACTGCTAATTCAACCTCGGCTGTTCCGAAATGTGACAAAGTAAACAACTATCCTGATGATCTGTACAGCAAGGTGCAGAAAAGAATGTGAATTTGTCGGGAATTGTCAACTTTACCCCCGGGGTGAAACAAAATGTTTAAAATTTTGAAACTAGTGCATTGCTTACTTCGTCCAATTCGATCATGGCTTTTTGAGAAACTATTGATTAAGTATCGAAAAGTTTGAATACAAGTACAGCTGAACTTCAAGTGACGATACAAATTAGTTCGAGATAAAAGGAGTTCGAGTAATCCAATTTCTAATCTGAACAATTTCTTCAGCTCACAGCTTAATACAGGTTTAACGTCGCCCCGTACTTCATTCTCAGTGTTGTTATACCTTCTGATCCTTCGAGATCATGAATTTCAGCACTTCTTGTTCTGAAAATTGAATACCGCTTAAGCCGGTGCTAGGGGGCGTGAGCAGTGTTGCACTTTCAATTACTGTTCATGAACAGACTCAATAAAACCGAGTCTGCAATTTTCTCTTATTGTGTTGCAATTTTTGCTCTCGGGGGATCACCCCCTTTCAGAATTTAAAGTAATGCTGAAAACTCCCATATCGGGCTTTCAGCATTACTTTAAACCTGTATTAAGCTGTCACATAAGTTACTAGATATCTGTAGCGATACATTTTAGCGCTATTCTGTATTGTAAGTTTTGAAAGGACTCATCTTTGTGTTCGAGTTACCCCCGAAATTCGAGTCATCCGAGTTCGAGATATGCGAGTCAGGTTACAGATAGCGGGATAAGAGTTGAGAGCATTTCTTTAGTCAAAATAACTTCTGATAAGTATTTCTCGATGTATGGAAACGTTAGACATGATGTTTTGCTTTAGACAAACTTTCTTTAGTTACGAAAATGTATACATGTACATCGATGTAGTAAAATAAATAGAGGATCTTACATGAGTGTTCTTAATTATTGAATTTATTAAATGAGTCTTTTTAAAACAATAAAAAACGAGCTTTAGCGAGGTTTTTTTTATCGTTTTATAAAGACGAATTTAATAAATCCAATAATCATGAACACGAATGCAAGATCCTATTTATAACAAAACACACACAAACGTTATTTGCAGCCAATATTTCAGCAGTAACATGGATTGTTATAAATTCTCCTTACATATAGAAATGATGAATGAAAGGTGTTATTAGGTTAGTTAGGTAACTGGGACAAAGTAGGTCAAATTTTCCAACATTTTTTTTGACTTACTGTCAGATCAACCAGGATCTAATTCAGACCTCTCTGGTATTCAGTTTAACTGTGATAGTTTATGATATAAAAACATACAGAAACACGTCAAAATAAAGTTTGAGTTACAGTTTTGACATACATAGAACTTTACAAACACGTCACATTATGACGTCATTGTACACAATTTGTGTCTATGTAAAGCGCGCCATTTAAATGAAGACCCACATACAGTCGCCAACACGTCTGACACTCACTGTCAATGGGATTCAAAATGCGCCTTCGTTTTGGTATATTAAGCCCTTCATTAGTGTTGTATACACATCGACATGGACATTTCCACCGAGAAACAAATATCTCGATTCAAGTTCAGTGAAAATGTTTGAAATGGACAAAAGATTCAGTAGATCTACGAACTGCTGCATAAAATGTGTTGGAGGCATTTCCTATGTAGAATGGATTGTATGCGTCAGAGTAGCTGGTATGTCTTTTTTGGCATACATTTAGTATATAATTACTGACAGCGATTACAATTTGTATTATTTTATCGAAATTAAGGCGCAAGTGCCAACAATCCTTTGCCATCTATCGTGACTCAATCGTTGACAGGTAGGTCACCGTCCGCCAGTTTGTTTGTTTTGACAGCGCGTATGAATACAGTTCGGTTGTTCGAATGTTATTCACTAGTGAATATATGCCCGTGAATATCAAAAAATAAATGATAGTGTTACGTCACGTTGAAGCCACGAGTTATGTTATAAAATAAAAATATTTCACGTATAGTTAATGATAGATGGATGTGCTACGTGATTGAACAAATCCACAATCACAATGTTCTTGAACCCATGAACACATATGATTCTATTCAAGACGTTGGCGACGATGTGCCAAATGAAGGTGACTATGACACAATTACATTCGGGGTTTCAAAAGTCACTGTAAACCCCTATGACTCTTCTAGTGTTTACAACAAACCTGACAATGTGGAAACGTATAATCACCTTGGAGGTGTCGTTCGGGAGGCTGCGGATTTCGATGACACTTATAACACTACTGAAGTAGAGGGCAGTGGACATGTTTAAGATTCAATAGCGGTTGTTCCAATATGTATAAAACTATCTCGAAGACGCGAACAGCAAGGCGGAAAGAACAACATTATTTTGTGAATACTTACCCCCCATTGCTCAGATTTAAATCCAGTGTATTTTTATTACTTCCGATCCGATCAGGTTTTTGAGAAAGTATTAATCAAGTGTCAAACAGCTTGGATCCTCGTGTAACGACGCGTCTGATCTGGATCTAGGTTGTTTGCAAATGCGAGTCAATAACTTTTCTGGTGATTAGTATTGCTTGATGTATGGAAAAGTTAGTCATAATGTTTTACTTCGACAAATTTGCTTTGATTAAAACATATGTACTCATGTGACAGAATATCTTTTTATACTAGAAGGAATGAAAATTACAAAACCATCTATGGTGACATTAAAACAGTTTAGACCGAGATATCCCCCCTTGTCTCCCACGAAGGGTTAGATCTCGGTCTGTATTGTTTGACTCATACCAATACCTGCAGTATTTTATAAGTAACATATCCAACTGTACCAGTACTTACTAGATGCTGTTTAGATTAAAATGACTTTAAAGTGGGTATACACTGTTAGCGAGTCATTAATGCTAGATTTGTCATAGCGCAGTTCCCACGTTCACGGCCTCTGTGTATTGGTTATTTCCCTTGACCCTGCAATATGAGCGGCTGATATGTGATTGTTTTCCTGCAATGTGAAAAAAGTAAAGTACCTAGTTATAGTCTACTTTCAGTCCGAATGACCACTCTGCCGAATGTACATTAAAACCGATCTGCACTTTTCTCTTTGCTACTATTGCTTTCAAAGGATATCCTACTTCAGGGTCCATGTTCGTTCTCAAGCTTTTGATTGGTCAGATTTGAGTTATCAAGCTTTTGATTGGTCATATTTGAGCCAAAGGTTCAAATCTGACCAATCATATACTTGAAAATTAACTCAGACTCAACCAAACGTTTTATAAGCATGGACCCTGAACTTTTAATTGCAGTCAGCTAAACTTTTTCCGTCGCTGCAATTCTCATTGTTAATGCTTCCGTCATTTCCGTTTAAAATACAATCAGAGTCAAACAGATCCAATCGTGATGAGAGAATTTGGTTTCAAACATAATTACATATTGAAATACAAATTCTCCACTTACATAAATAGGGTAAATGAATGATCGATACAATTTCATTGTATACTAGGCTGCACAAAGCGAATCTCTCACATGTCTTAAAGGGAACTTCTGATAGGACAGTACTAGTTTATCATACTATTACTTATAAACATTTACTGAAATCGTGCCAGAGTTGGTCATTTTACTCCAGCGATCATATAGATGAGACACATGCAAATATTATTGAACCAGATCAGAGTGCTCCTGGAATCCTCTGATCAGGATCGAGACTGTTCACTAAATGCATGGATGTCAATGGTTTATACCAGTATATTTTGTTCAAAATCTAAAAGTGTTAATTTAAAATTTTCGTTTTGTTCTAGATTATGGGTAAAAAAAAGATAACAAGGGGGTAAATATGACAATTGTATCCCATTGAGACGATAGGACTTTGTGTGTAAGATACCATTTGTCCAACTGCTAAACGATATAACTAGCAGCCCCTGATTGCAGTGGACAGTAAAACCTCGAGTATTCGAATTTTCTGTATAAAAGAATTTAGATACTTCTAGGCAGGTGACTGCTTAAATGCATGGTGACAGTCACGCAGAAAGCTCCTAGAGGAGCTTTCTGCATGACTTTCACCATGCATTAAGCTGCCACCTGTCTTAAAGATCGATAATAATACGTATTTTAGTGTTCGAATAATCGTGATTTTACTGTATTTCGACATACGATGATCATTTCAGAAGTAATGCAACTGATCACCATGGCGCATCGCTGTACACGGGATTAACGTTAAAACTGTGCCAGTTTGACGAAACACCAATTATAATAATTCCGGTTTTTATTACGATTCTGGTTGCTACAACGCCACATTTGCGTGTGTGTATTCATGCTATACATAGACAAATGCAACACAGTCATTGACACCATGGTAAAATTGGCGTCTTTGCGAAGGATGTATTTTATGAAAAGTGCAATGCCCATGGGCAGAATGAAGTATCGTTTTCCACAGTCACAAAATGGGTTAGGACTTTCAACAGCGGCTGTGACTCTATTAAGGATGCACAAAAAACAGGATGTCATTGTAATGTCACTGCAAGTAATATTGTTAAAATAATATGCGATGTGGTCAAGTCTGATACAAGATTAACTGTTCTTCATATAGCTAGTAGGGTTGACCTTTAAGCCGGAAGTGTATTCCGCATACTACATGTAGGTCGTAATTTTAAAATGAGACGCATTATAACCAGATAGAGCCCTCATTTATTGTCGGACAAGCAAAAACGTGGCCGAATTGAAACGACCGAAAAATGCTCAAACTCTTTCCAAAATCTCACATATAGCAGTCTTTTGACATTATTACTGGAGGTGAGACATGGTACTCTTTCTTTAGCCTACCAGGAAAATTAACAACAAAATAAGTGATATCAAACACTGCCGACGCCCTTCATCAGCCAAAAGATTTACAAGCGCCAGGCAAACAGTGTTTGTTATTATCTTTGTTATCCGTGGTCCAACTTGCTGTACCAACTAGAAAGTCTGTGACTAGATTGATTTTTAATGAGAAAGTGTTGAAGACCCTTAAACAACGTTTTAAACGGCGTCCACACAACAGATTTAAGCGCTTATCCCTGCTGCATGACAATGCCCCTGCGCATAAGTCTGCTGTTGAGACCTCTTTTTTTAAGAAAGAAAGGGTTCGAGTTCTTCCACATGTGCCCTGTTTTCCAGACCTAGTCCCATGTGACTATTGTATGTTTCCTAGACTGAATTTGTTTTTTAGCTGGTACAAATTATAGGTATAGACAGGCCCTGGGGTCCGCTGTTTATAAATGTATGTTTGGTGTATCCTAAATGAGTATGAAAATTCGTTTAAATTTGGATTAAACGTTTTCATCTCGAAACAATCTGTATATGTAGCAAAGGCGATTACTTTGAGGGCATGGCACGTAAATAAATTAAAAACCTATCAAAAGCGGGCTTTGTATTACCCCATTTGAAAATGCCCCTCATACGTATATCTATAATTTTGTAATTTCCGTAGAGAGCAACCTTAGGAATAGCCCTGCAAATGTATATTGAAATTCAACAAGCGGTTCCAAAGAAAATAAGTTTTGACAATTCTATAACAGTCCATTCCCGGAAAAAGAGTTCCTCCTCTGGTGGGATTTTTTAGATATCGTCAAGGTTTAAGCAGTCTAAGTAGAGCGCCCATTAAGCACTGCTTCTATAAATTTGACAATAAGCTAGCCAAGATAAGTTTTAAGATAATAGTTCATTTTGTCTGATGCTGCTTGATAATGGTCTCAGACGCAAGCAAAACGTATGATAAAGTCGAGGCTTGATATGAAAACCATCTGAGCGTCTACAGTGCGCATTATGACATGGGCGAATGTTATGTAAACAACATGTCTTCTGATTATGATTAAGTATCATCACTTATGCTAAAATAGGTCAAACTATGTCATTTACAGTAGAGCCTGTCTTAAGGGGTCACCAATTAAGATCTAATTATAGGTATGTAAGGCAGGTGGTAGCTTTATGCTATAGGAGTTTTCTGCATTACTGTTGTCCTGCATTAAGCAACCACCCGCTTTTTAACACTCTTGTGATAAATAAATGAATGGTTGCTTAGGACATGTTCTACTGTATGTACAGTATCATACAAACAACACTTAACCCTTATCCTCATATGAACGCATTTTCACGCACTTGCAAACAGAGTAGAACCAGATCAGACGGAACCTGTAGGAGCAGTCTGATCAGTGTTTGCTATGTTTGCTTATGGAAACTGAAAGATATGTGTCTTTACTTTCTTAAAATGACTGCAATGTTCCACCTTCCCTATTTTCATAATAACTATTTTGTCCATGAATATTCAGTAGATGTTGAAATAATTTGAAATAAATATAGAACAGGGAAAGGGTTAAGTCAATTACTACATTTTAGATCCTTGACTCCCATATCATACTAGGCAAATTTGTCCAAATCAAAATGTCAAACTCATCCATTTTCAAGGCGGAGGGGTCATACAAAAGGCATATGCCCTGATGACAATCATCGGCATTGATTGGTTGAGACCCTGATTAGAGGGTTCCCACGAGAACCCCCTTATCTTGATCTACGCTATTTGACTATGGCCAGTATGAATGCATGATGTTTTATCTATAACCGACATTACAATATCATATCTACAGGAGCAGTCTGATCTGGGTCTACTCTGCTTGCAAATACATCAAAATGCGTCCCTATAAGGTGAGTGATCGAGAGAAAGGGTCTAGTGCTACTACTACTACTACTACTACTATTACTACTACTACTTCTATTATTACTGCTACTACATCTATTATTACTACTACTACTACAACTAATTATTATTTCTGTTATAATTACTACTATAATTACTACTACTGCTACTTATTTATAACTGTTGCTGATGTTGCTATTACTACTATTACTACTACCACTACTACTACTACTACTACTACTACTACTACTACTACTACTACTACTACTACTACTACTACTACTACTACTACTGTTGCTGTTGCAGCTGCAGCTGCTGATGCTATTACTACAATTATTATTACTACTACTAATATGTCTACTACCACTATGGACTACTACTGCTGATTCTGCTGCTGCTGTTATTACTACTACTACTACGGCTGCTGCTGCTATTAGTACTATTACTATTTCTGCTACTACTACTTCTACTATTTCTATTACTACTATTACTGCTACTGCTATTACTAGTACTATTACTACTTCTACTGCTATTACTAATATTACTTCTACTACTACCACTACTACTACATACTACTACTACTACTACTACTACTACTACTACTACTACTACTACTACTACTACTACTACTACATACTACTACTACTACTACTACCACTACTACTACTACTACTACATACTACTACTACTACTACTACTACATACTACTACTACTACTACTACTACTACTACTACTACTACGTTAAATGGTCAATTGTAAAGTAACGAGCAAGTATTGAACAGAACATGAATGTGATCTCATGTAAGCATATCTTGAAAACCTGCTATCTTTTCGCAACGCTGATACTTACCCTGATATCGGTATCTTATTATAACTCTGAATAAATTCAGTTTGTTCAGTTTATCTGCACGTAAAATAGCTGCGTGTGATTTAGACTTCCTTGTTGTTACGCTGAGGACATAAAGATAAAAGAATAATATTAAGATATATGGGCGCTTGTGGACGCTTAACAATGATGAACGGCTATTTTCTGCTTATTGGTATCATCCTTGGCGTGGCAAACGGTAGGAATTTTCTAATTATCATTATTATAGATTAAGATAATGTAACAAAGCTAATTGAAATACTTCTGCTTTAACTTTTCACTTCATAATCATCGTTGCGCATTTTAAACCATAACAGAGTAGAGCAAGATCAAACGGCTCCATTAGAAACCGTCTGATCAGGGTCTTCTCTGTTTGCTAATGAGATTGACCCGATTCTGTATTGACCTAACTCGAGATCTCCTGTGTTCGTATAATCTAGGAACTTTCAGCATGACTTTCACCCTGCATTAAGCAGCCACTTGCCTAAAAGTGTCTTAACTCTTCTCTGCTAGAAGTCCGGTTTAGAAGGGGTTTGCTGTATTCACTTGTTTCGTACTAACCCCTACCAGATTGTCAAAGAGTTTGACTATTGCTGAACCACAGAATTGCTTGGACTCCATTCTAATAAATAGACAGTGTATATCCAGAGTACCCATCACGTTCACAAGGTTTGCGACGTCTGAAGTCGTTAACCCGGCCGTTGGTTACCAGTTAGCAGTTCACTGTTCAGTATGTCGATTAACGAACTGCATTTTGCAGTTCATCAATTAACCCATTCCCTCATATTGACGACTTTTAAAGATTCTGTAAAAGTCACTTTGTGAAACCATTGTGATAAATAGAGCATTTGCTCTATGTATCACAATGATTTCAAACTACAAAATTCTAAAGTTTTCCTTTTTTCTAGTTAAAGCTCTTTTTCGGTAGAGTTATTCAAATGGGTTAAATTACTGCTTCCTGACAACGAGCTTAACAAGCACTATGGTGACACACAGGACTCTGTAAATCCTTGCTCATCAGTTTAATATTTATTTACATTCATCAGTTTGCTCTTCGTTATCAGAACGTTATGTTGACACAGACCACGCATATACAGTAAACTCCCTGAAAACCGGACCCCTTCCGGACTTGGACAAAAGTCCGGTTTTCTGAGAGTTCCGGTTTTCAGGGAGTTGACTAAAACTGCAAAGTTAACATATCCATAACCTTCCTTCCAAAGTGTAGTGGTCTAATCATAGGGGATATCTGTTATTTATGTCTCTTAGAGTATTATCTTATAAAGGTTCTCTATTCAAAATGATTTTATTTTCATTGTTCATTATAATCTATCCAATGAATTAGATCATTATATTCACATTTTCAACAAACTATCAAATGAAATCGTCGTCATAAATTTCACTGCCATTATACAATATTAATTTCAAACTGATAATACATCTAGTTAGAATCATTAGATTAGTATTTTTCACACCTAGATAGGTAATATAGTTTCCACTTATATGAAAACAATGGTGCTGCAAAGCACCTGTGATTTTCACACCAATCAAACATAGGCCTTAAGCTAAGTTTACAATACACACAACTCTGACATGTTGTTTGCATAAGTCCTGTCCGGTATTCAGAGAACTAATATAGAACAAAATCGGTCCGCAGCTATAGAAAAGCGTCCGGTATCCGGAATTCAGAGAGTCCGGTTTTCAGGGAGGTTTTTGCTTTGAACTTATAGGAGAAGAATACGGGACTTTGAAAATCGTCCGGTATTCAGAGAAATCCGGTTTTCAGAGAGTCCGGTTTTCAAAATGTATCACTACATATATCTAGAAACACGTGTGACAGCTTAATGCCCATCTAAAGTATTACTGAAAGCTTCTACAGCAACTTTCAACGTTACTTTAGATCTGCAACAAGCTGTAAACTTCGAGCATTGTCCAGAATAGAAATCGGATAACTGGAACTTCTGTTATCTCGAAGGAATTTGTATGGTCCTTGAAGTTCGAGATATCCAAGTTCAACTGCAGCGACATAAACAACTCATACAAACATACAACACATATGCTTGACAATGTAAAGTTTTGACACACGATTTGCATTGAAATTTGAAGTTATTAGTTTTGAAAATTGAATAATGCTTAAACCGGTACTTCGGTGAGTGTAGTGTTGCACTTTTAATTACTACTCATGAACAGACTTGATAAAACCGAGTTTGCAATTTGCTCATTTTGCATTGTTACTTTTGCTTTCGAAGGATCTCCCACTTTCAGAATATACGTATACAGTATATCAGTTTAACACAATTACATACATTTTATATAAGAACATATTCCCATAAGTGTAAATGTAACAAAACAGAATTGACATTTTAAAGTGTTAACAAACGATTCACATGTAGCAAAACATCCTTCCAGCCGGTGTGCGGTAGGTCAGTGGTTCTAATAGACCATTCTTCTCTGCATGAAACAAAGGAATTTGTTCAGTGAACACACCTCTGTGGGCTTCCTCTACCTGTATTTAGCTAGACGTTGCGATATGACTGAACTACTGCTAAAGCGACTTAAATACCCCATACAAACATACAAAACCTATGCTTGACAATGTAAAGTTTTGTCACACGATTTAAAAATTGTGATTCCATATTTAACGATAGCATTATTTGATATGAAAATTATTTATATAGGCTGTAAAGATACAGGAATAAACTATATTCATTCCAATCCTTACATGATAACGCCGAGCTTATGCGATATCAAATAGAATATTCTAAAAAGTGGTCACAATTTAGAGTTTGGTTGAGAAATAAAGGAGCTATTCTTGAAAATGTTTAAATTTACGTATCTTATCTGGACCTCTGCAAATGAATATCATTGTACAGATATTGTAAAGCATGAGCAATAAATTATACATAAATACTTGAATTGCTCTGATCTAATATTTCGACCACTAAGGGCCTTTTTCACAGATTATTATGATAATCTTTGAAAAAGGCACTAAGTGGTCGAACTATTACATCAGAGCAATTCAAGTATTTATGTATTATATTAATTCCCTTTTTGGAATATTTTCTTCATAATAAATTATATTTAGTCAAAATCATTTGATAAATTATAATGTCGGTGTAAAATATCCATGTACTTCAGAGACATAAATTTTCTCCATATGATTGACGTTTAGCACTTCAAATATATCGTAAATCCGCGTACCGGTATCAAAGAGCCAAGGAAAATTATGTCCACTTGAGATAAAGCGATGTTTTTCAGCTTATCGGTTTTTACAGTGCGTGTCATTTGCACTGTAGTTGATTTAGCAAGCGAAGGAAAATACGAACGAAACAAGTGTTACAAGACCATCAAAAAGTGGCACAATTATTTGTTTGTGCTCAGTATGTGCTAATTGGACGCCCCAGAGCGTTGGGAGAGGATACAGAAAAACCCGGGCGCGATGCCCTACTCTTATTATCGACTGAGTTTCTCTGGTTCGTTTAGATGCCCAGTGTAAAGAACGATTGAAGTAGTAGAGGCAGTGTGATAGTATAAGTAAAAGTAGTAGGTGTAGAATATAGCAGTGACAGAGTTAGAAGAAGTAGTAGTGATAGTAGTACTGCGAGCAATTGTAGAATTAGTGGCAATATTGTTTGTTGTTTTTGCTGAAGTAGTAGAAATGTTAGCCGCAGAGTATGTAGTGTATAATGCATTAGCTTAAGTAGGGTTAGTGCTAGTAGCGTTAGTAGTAGTGTT
Source organism: Azorinus chamasolen (assembly GCA_963576725.1). NCBI lineage: Eukaryota > Metazoa > Mollusca > Bivalvia > Cardiida > Solecurtidae > Azorinus > Azorinus chamasolen. The sequence continues at coordinate 32,480,023 of OY755253.1, read as the reverse complement.
AGAAGTAGAAGTAATAGTAATAGTAGTTGTAATAGTAGTAGAAGTTGTAGTAGTAGAAGTAGTAGAAGTAGTAGTAATAGTAGTAGTAGTAGTAGTAGAAGTAGTAGTAGTAGTAGTAGTAGTAGAAGTAGTAGTAATAGTAGTAGTAGTAGTAGTAGTAGTTGTTGTTGTAGTAGTAGAAGTAGTAGTAGTAGTAGTAGTAGTAGTTGAAGTAGTAGTAGTAGTAGTAGAAGTAGTAGTAGTAGTAGTAGGTAGGTAGGTAGGTAGCAGCAGTAGTAGTAGTAGTAGCAGTAGTTGTAGTAGTAATAGATGCAGTAGTAGTTATATAATACTAGTAGCAGCAGCAGTAGTAGTAGTAGTAGTAGTAGTATAATTAGTAGTAGTAGTAGTAGTTTAGTACATGTAGTAGTAGTAGTAGTAATGGCAGTGGTGGTGGTACTAGTTGCAGTAAAAACATCTTACACGGATCTTTCAATTTTTAAAACCTTCTTAGGTTACCAACTGCTAAATGACAAACAAGGCCGCTTTATCGAACAGTCGTATAATCTGCCTTTATCAGCACACAGGATGATGTTGGCTAGTTTATCTATAGCCTTAAATATAGAATTCCTCGTTGTGACGTCCAGGGTGCCCAGATAAAACAAATGCATGCATGGATATAGAAGTGTGTTTGGATACAAGAAAATGATTAACAACTATTTTTTTCTTGTATTTGCCATTCTTGGAGTGGTAAACGGTTAGTAGGAACCTATTTCTCATCAAAATTAAAAATAAATGTAAACTTTAGTGATAAATGGATGCCTTTTCAAAAAGATCGACCCGTGTAATATTCATCTGTAAACAAAGAGACTAGATGAATTGGATTTAACTCTTTCGACGCCATAACATTTTTGCCTGAAAACATTGTTGTCAGCTTTCATTTTCAGTGAGGGCATTCGTTCAAATTAATCTGAAATGATTCGCAAAATTGATAACATTTTTTAATAGTTCTATATGCAAAAGAAGTTGAAACAACGGAAAGAACGAAACTAGTTTGAATTCATACTGTCAGATTATGCAGCTGTTCGTTTGTCCATTTTTCTATTTATCAGTTCATTCGTATGGGACTTCAGCTTTTTGAGAGTTTGACTAAACTACATATTATATTATAGATCAACATGGAGGCAGGTTTCGAATGTAACAACCAGTCACATATGACTTCATGGTCTGTGCGTTTAATCGTTTATCTGTCTTTTTTCTATCAGTCTGTCCATTTGTGTTGATTCTGTGGAACAATACACTCTGAAATTTCATTACTGTGCATAAGATTTTGAAAGTACTTCATTTCTTCAATGTTGTTGACACCAAACAAACAGACGTCTCGCATAAAATTGATATCACAATATTCACCTTTATTGATGGTTAATTCGTTTGTCTGTCCCTTTTCTGTGTATCAGGTTGTCTGTTTAGAGCATGTGACAGTCAAACCTTTGTTTACATATACGTGATTGTATTGAACTTCAATGTATTGTAGAGCACCATCGCATTGGATATCGTGTACACTTGTATGGAAACCTTTATCTTTGGTATTTTTAATCGTCTGTGTGTCCGTTCTAAACACGTTACCTGAAGAAAATGCATTCAGAAATAATAAATGTATGACTATTTATTAGTTGGAATATTTATTATGCAGAAACAGTAGAACCAGGTATGTACACTTTCATAAGTAAAAATAGCAGACCCTGATTAGATAGTTAATACAGGAGCCATCTAATCTGTTTTACTAAGTGTGCAAGGGCTTGAAAAGATGGCTCTATCAGGTAAAGGGTTAAATCTGTTATCAATCTGTGAAAATCAGTTCTATAAACAGTTAGTTATATTTCATAAATTTAAAACAACATGCTAATGAGTGTCCGTCACAAAAATAATGTTTAAATGCAAACAGTGTGAAATTTCTTAAAGGGGATGTCCTTACATTTGACGCGTTTCATAAACACTTAAAATATACAAAACTCATTTATATGCTGAAAAGTAGTATATCGTAAAAAAGCCCCATCCAATTACCGTTTATAATGACTATACATCCATGTGTTTGATATCGCCGATCCCGGTTTTACTACCCGAAGTTTCAGTTTTATTCGGGGTGGGTTTTAGTTTCGTAAATGTTCGCCCTATTCGCGATTCTCCGACCACTTCCGAGAAAACTATTACGTAATCAATGGAGGGATCGGGTGATCATCGGCAAAACGCGGAAGAATAAAACGGAGAAGGCCGATAATATTGTGTTGTAGAACAGAAATTATCAGTATTGATGAAATCGGTTTATTTGTATCACACGGGCATTTTTCGATATAAGTTCAAATTGGGAACCTTCATAATAATGATAGAGCATAACAAATACCAAGTTTTATTATATTATTGCGAACAAAGAAAGGGTTGGCCATGATAAAATTGTATAATCATATCTATATCATTTTGAAAGAAGACAGGACAATACCTGATGATGGTCTACTTTGTTTGCAAAGGCGTTAAAATGCGTATTGAGTAATGGGGGAAAACAGGTGTACCTCGTCAGTGAAAACGGTAAACCTTGATAAGACACGTAGGCTTTCTGATATGTATGTAATATATGCCCAGGTACGTGTTCAAGCGGCGATGGCTATATACTGATGTTTCTGTTTTTCGTCCGTCCTAGTCTGACTATATCTGTTCTTCAACCCTTTACTGTATAAATACTCACGTAAGAAATAGTGACATCATGAATATGTATTACACTAATTGTTAGAATAACACATGGCGACAGAAGGTTTTGGCTATAGCAGAAACTGCAGAATCATATCAATATTACACCATAAGTAAACAGAGAAGACCCTGATCAGACGCTTCCTACAGACTCATTCTTCTCAACTCTCCCGGTCTCGCCGGTAGTCTCCCGATTCTGAAGATAAATCCGATTATTTGAGTAAAAACCCGATTTGAAAAAAAATCAGAATTAGGTGTATTGAAAATTTGAGACCGATTTCGTGAGAGAAATTAAGAAAAAACCGTAACATTTTTATAGTAAACTGCGCTTTAAATAATCATCCATTTATTTATACCAGAAATTGTTCATGATATCGTAATTGGCTATTCTAGTGATGTAAGTTCCAATATTCTAGTGATGTAAGTACCCAATCTAACTGGGTAACCCATAATCGATGCATCGAAATATAGTGCTCCAGTTCTAAGGTGTCCGTTATAATTGTGTGTTATGTTGTAGATAATTATTTTGTGCTGTATTCCTGTTTATTGTTCATGTAACCTATCCTTCTACTCCAAGTTTCGTTTCGTTGGAGTTTTAGTCAGGGTTACACACACGTATAGATCCTGGATCCATTTTGCATGCTTTATGAAAACTGTATTTTAAAGTGAGCTTAGCTCAGACTTATACATTGCTTGATGTACAGTTTAACCCATTCATTCATATTGACGACTTTTGACGACTCTGTAGAAGTTACTTTATGAAACCATTCTGATAAATAGAGCATTTGCTCCCATAGGAGCAAATGCTCTAATTATCACAATGGTTTCAAACTACAAAATTCTAAAATTTTCCTTTTCTCTAGTTAATGCTCCTTTTCGGTAGATTTGTTCAAAGAGGTTGGATCTAAAAATAGCATATGATGTAATGGGTTAACGAGTCGCTGCATGTTTTATTTCTGAAGGTGCTCGTTATATAATTATATGATTGTTGTAGGTATTTCTCTTTGCGTTGTATTCCTGTTCATTTTGTGTTTAGTTTTCAAGTAACCTGTGCTTTTACTCCATATTTCGTTTCGCTGGAGTTTTATTCTGGGTTATACACCCGTAACTATAGTCTGGATCGAATTGGCCTGTCATATCGCTTAGCTATATTTAAATATGCACTTAGCATCAGAGTGACTCTAGCGGCGACGGATTGTTCGGACCCAAATGACACCGTTATGTTATAAGCTTTGTCATTTGCTCCTGCACTTCCAGCCTCGCACAATTCGTCAGATTCTTTGGCTGTATATATTGGTCCTCACTTACTGGTGTGTTCATGTTTCCAATTTAGCTGTCCGTATACGGATTCCTTTCATATTTTCTTATGTTTCGGACTGCTGATTCGTATAGAGATTCCTTAGTTTCGAATGTTTGTCTTTAACATATAGGCATTGCTTAAGTTTTGGTGACTAAAACTTAATATGAACCTATATAGAATAGTTTGAATGTTTTTCAAACAAAATGTTTGTATTTGTATGTTTAGTAATCTTTGTATTTTTTATTAATTATTCACGAACTACCTACCATGCGCTGTGCCCCGGTATCATCCCTCCTACTCTACACTGTAATATATGCAATCAACGACTGCTCTCTAAGCGTATTGATGTATTACTGTATCCGAATAGGTAATGATATAACCTCGTGGAGAGCGGCCGTTTGATTGCATAATAGCAGGGGGCAACCATGCTGTAAGAAACAGATGTACTGCTATTTATTTTCCTCGTTTTTGTTGCATTCTGTTGAGTTTGTTCATTGTAAGCTTCATTTATTTCATGCTCCATCTTGGAATCTTATTCGTAAATATTTGAAACAAATGGATTGGAGTTTAATCGCTATGTCATTATTAGCCGATTTTGTACTAGTTTTAAACAACTTACACATTGGTCAGTCAGCCGTTTCAAAAGCTACGTGCTCGGAAATAAACATCGGCATTCTTTCAGTAAATGTAATATGTTTGACTTTTATTGAAAAACTCCTGTTATTACTGGCAGGGGACGTTGAACGAAACCCGGGACCAGGGTCAATTAACATTGACACGTGCTTTTCGATACTTCACCAAAATATTAGAAGCATTAGGAACAAGTTCGAATACATTAAGGACTTTTTTCTAGATTTCGACATTCTTTGTTTTTCAGAAACACATTTATCTGCCAATATTCTCGACGAATCACTGAGACTTGACCCGTTTGACTACATGTTTCGAAAAGACTGTACACAACATTTAGGGGGGTTTCTTGTTTACTCATCCTCGAGACTTAGACCTAAACGCTTGTTAGAATTAGAACAATATTTACCAGAATCCTTGTGCATTGAAATTAACGATCACAGTCAGCGATTTGCTATATGCACTATATATAAACCTCCTGTATATAAAGTCGAATTCTGGGACAGATTGAACATCTTTATTGAAAAGGCTTTAGACGTTTTTAATAATATAGTTCTAGTTGGCGATATTAATGAAGACCAACTAAATAGTTCGAATAATACGTTTAGAGATATTCTTCAAATTAATAACATGACTAATCTAATTACGGAAGCTACTCGGATTACTGATACTACACGTACTCTGTTGGATCCAATAGCTGTCTCAACAAATGTTAGGTCTCTTAATGCCGGTATACATGAGACTCCTAAAGACATCAGTGGTCATTTTGGAACATATGTTTATATCAAAAGTGAAATAATTAATAATGTTCCATTTAAACGGCAAGTTTGGAATTATAAACGCTCTGACTTTAATCGTCTAAATAACTTGATTTCAACAAACGACTGGTCCTTTTTATATCATGATACAGTTGATGTTGCCACGAAACGTTTTACGTGTGAATTTATCAGACTGGCCAAAATATGTATTCCAACAAATTATGTAACAATTAGGCCAAACGATAAGCCATGGTATAATTCAGATATTCGTAGAAAATCTAGACAGAGAGATAGACAGAAACAAATAGCAATACAAAGTGGGAAACATTCAGATTGGCAGAAATACAAATCGTTTCGAAACAAGATTAACAATATGAAGAAGTTTGCTAAAGTCCTATTTTTTAACACACTTGAGTACAATATAACAGACATGAAAATGAATAATCCAAGACTGTACTGGAAAACGGTCAAAATGCTTATTAAAGAAAATTCTACAACTAATGAAAATATTTCAGTCATACAAGATCCAAATTCTGATGAGTTTTTATCGTCGGATATAGATAAAGCAAATGCTTTAAATAAGTATTTCTACAAATAATGAAAATATTTCAGTCATACAAGATCCAAATTCTGATGAGTTTTTATCGTCGGATATAGATAAAGCAAATGCTTTAAATAAGTATTTTACATTAAAATCAACATTAGATGATCACGATAAGCTGCTTCCTGATTTTACCTTTAAAACTCAATCTACATTGAATGATTTGTTAATAAGTGAAAAACGATATAATAGATATTTTATCTAACCTGACTATCAACAAGGCAAGCGGTCCGGATGAAATAAGTCACAGAATGTTGAAGGAAACCAGTAAAACAATATGCAAACCGCTGTGTATTATTTTCAATAGATCTATTCAAGAACGAAAGTATCCTGAAACTTGGAAACTTGCAAATGTCATGCCTTTATTAAAAAAAGGTGACAAACACATAGTTACAAATTATAGGCCAATATCACTAATAAGTTGTGTTGGGAAAGTCATGGAACGTGCAGTATTTAAGCAATTATATATTTTTTTCCATGAGAACAAACTTATCTATAAATACCAAGCAGGATTCCGACCAGGGCATTCCACAGTGTATCAACTTATAGATATATATAATCAAATTTGTAAGGCTTTTGACGATCGCAAGTCCACATGTATGGTATTCTGTGACATATCAAAAGCTTTTGATAGGGTTTGGCACAAAGGTTTATTGTTTAAACTTAGACAAAACGGAATATCAGGCAAAGTTATTGACTGGATTCAAGACTATCTCTCAGAGCGCACTCAGCGGGTTTTTGTTAGCTCATCATTCTCAGACACGTCAAGTACAAATGCGGGAGTTCCACAGGGCTCAGTCTTAGGCCCTCTGCTTTTCTTAATATACGTGAACGATATTGCCGATTCATTGTTATCAACTACCCGACTGTTTGCAGACGATAGTTCCTTAGCAGTATCATCATCAAACACCGCAGAGATTGAACTTAAATTGAATCATGATTTGGAAAGGATATCTATGTGGTCCAAGCAATGGCTTGTAAATTTTAATCCAAACAAAACAGAAGTCATATTTTTACTCTAGGCAATACTGCATCGCCTACTTTATACTTCAATGGTACTTCGCTAAATTTTGTTGAGCATCATAAACATCTTGGCGTCATACTAAGCAAAAACGGTTCATGGCACGAGCACATTGCACATATCATTTTGTCTGCATCAAAGATTTTAGGTTCCATGCAAGCTTTAAAATATAAACTTAAACGTGAAACCCTAAACCAAATGTATGTATCATATTTAAGGCCAGTTTTGGAATATGCGTCTGTAGTCTGGGATAATTGTACACTGTACGAAATGGAAAGATTAGAAAAAATACAGTACGAAGCAGCCAGAGTAGTTACAGGATTGACACGCTCAGCATCAATTAATATTTTACTTAAAGAAATAGGATGGCCTTCTCTTTCAGACAGACGCAAAATGCAGAAATACGTACTTGTTTTTAAACAAAAAAACGGTTCGATTCCGGACTATATAAGTGAACTATTTCCATATACAGTTGATATGTCTACTCAATATAGCCTCAGAAATAGTGACAATTTCGTAATTCCTCCAAGAAGAACTGAGATCTACTCTAATTCGATCATACCCTCATCCATAAAAGTGTGGAACGACCTTGATAATGGTATTCGCGAAAGTCAATCACTCAATTTATTCAAATCAAGTATATTAGATATGATCAGACCGCTAAAAGTACCTAAGTTTTATCTCTCTGGAGATCGTTTCTATTCAGTACATCATGCCCGTCTAAGAAACAACTGCAGTAACTTAAATAATGACCTTTTCTTGAACCACTTGCGCGACGATGCAACTTGTAATTGCAACTCTGGTCCTGAGGATGCGGAACATTTCTTTTTCATTTGCACGCTCTATTCAAACCAAAGACTTGAACTTTTCCGGAATACCCGCACTTTTCACCCATTAAGTACCCAGAAATTGTTTTTTGGTATCCAAACACTTTCAAATGACGAAAACGAAACTCTTTTTCATGAAGTACAGAAATACATTAAGAATACCAAACGATTTGGTTGACTGGCAATAAAATACAGCATTGACAAAACTAATTGCAGTACATACTCGGAATATTATATTTTATATTCTGCCCTGCCATGCTATAATTTAAGGATGAAATGGGGGAAGGGTCACGGGTTTGGCGCAATGGTAGGATTTGTGAGTTAGAAGTTTATTCTGTAATTGTTTTTTTCTCTTTCTCTCAGTTTCTTTAATCTGAGGCAAGTTTTCAATTTTCATATTGATATTTGCATAGCTCAAATAGAAAATAAGACGTTTACAAATGAGTTTATGCCTACAAGGGGGGGGCCGAATCTAATGTTGCAATAACTTGTGGCCCAACCCTTTTGCTTGAGTTTTAGATTATATATATATATGTATATAATTGTATGTATGACTATGTTATACGTATTATAACAAGCAATAAAATATGATTAAACTAAAAAAGTTCCAATATGGCTTCGTAACTTGGATTAGAAATTAACAACACTACTTCAAAATCTTTAATTAATTATAACAGATATTGTATTAAGACATAGAACTGCTTATCTGCTTCCTGTCAAAAACAGCTGTGCTTGGCCTCGTTGTGGCAATGGGCCGAGAAAACACTTTTGAAAGAAAAGAACGGAAAAAAGAACGTTTCTGATATTCATGATATTCTGGGTCTGCTCTGTTTGCAATGGGTGTAGGCAATCCGTTTTTATCTATTTATTGTTTGAAATAAGGTAAAACATTAAATTGGTATCTAAACAGTTTAAATCTGCATTACTTAGATAATTTGCTTTAACCCTTTACTTCATAAATACGCATTTGTACGCCTTTGAGATAGGGGCCGTCTGATCAGTGTCTGCTCTGTTTGCTTATGATGTATTATGGATATGATTATACAGTTTCTGTCATGGTAAAATTACCCTGTGTCCATGAGCTCATGAATATTAATGGAGTAAGGGGTTAAGGTAAAAATAACTGTTATATCATAGATGTCAGATCCGTTGTGATAAATTTCAATCACATTTAAAGCTGTAATGATTTATTTTTGTATTCTAGTTTGGTTGATACAAACAAACAACACGGACAAGCTTGTGTTATTGACACATTTAGAACACATTTACAAGTTGATCCATTTCTTATTGCAATACTGATAAATCTGAAATCAGATTGAGAGCAAATGTTGTTGTTTTTTATAATTAGGTGAAATTTACCGTTACTCCATTGTATATATCATGTCTGCTCGAATATGATTCTGTTGACGTCCCGAGAGGGTTGTGTGTCTAGTGTCAAAGAGTTTAGATCTCTGATAATGGATAAGGATTAACTTTTCATCATATTTGCCATTAATGCACGGTCTTTGATATCAGATCAAGTTTCATTGTGTCCCTTTCAGGAGGACAGGCAGAAACATATTCGAAGTAACTTACATTAAATGGTTATTTCATTAATTCAACATTTATTTATTCGCCCCATCGAAACAAGCAGATATGTTACTTTCCCATCAGTCCGCTGGACCGTCCGTCCGTCCGACCTTATTGTTTCTTTCACCTTGAATATTATCTTCATTCAATTATAGAGGACTGCAAATGCGGATGATCTTCGTTAATCTTGGTCATGACTAGCAGACGACCACAATTCATGTTGAGGTCATTTAGTCAAACGTCAAGGTCAGAATGAACTTTGTATATAAAATTGTTTCCGATCAATAACTAGAGAACAGTTTGACATGAGATCTACAAACATTTTAAATAGAATTTTCTTATTTAATAAGAAGTTCATATTTGGTAATCGATTTGAGGTCATTCGGTGAAAGATCAAGGTCAGACTTTAATGTCAAACGTAATAACGTTTGAACAACAAAAACTAGGGACATCATATTTGACATGATCACTCATCTAGAGAAGAGTATGATATCAAGATCAGTATTATAGACTAGGTACTATAGGGACATACGTGTTTTGCAAACATCTCGTGTGTTTACGTGTTTGCTTTCTTCAGTCAAATGCAAATAAGAAGAAACTAAAATTGAAAAGAAACACTCACAAATTATATTATGATATGTTCTTGATTTGCAGTTAAACACTTCTACAGCGACCACTTTACGAGTATGCATAGATGTCATTAACAGCAGGGAGTTGCTTAAACATGACACTCCTGTATGGGCTTTCTGCATACCTTTCCTCCTGTAGTAAGTTATGCACCTCCTGCCTTCAAGAGCCAGGGTGAACCTCCTTTTGTTGGTCACATTAAAGGGGCTTTACTATAATATATTCTTCAGCATGCAACTGTCTAATAGGATAACCCTTGACAATGTTTTTGCAGCGAAACATTATGTCTATTGGTATATCATATTCCCATCACCCCTGACTGGTATAGGGTTAATAGTCTGTAGTTACCAGTCTGTAGATACTATACCAGATTTAGAGATCAATAGAAGAAATATGTGGGTGATATATGTGGTGAAATTGATATATTGCCATGTTATAAAATAGCCATTTTAAAAGAACAGTCCATATTATAAAAGCTTTCATATTGCCAGAAAGTAAAATAACACCAAAAGATAATACGAATTTGGCAATTGTCCGGTATGAAATCCCGTTGACCTCTGGCACCGGTTAACAAAGTTGACAAGCCCCCAGTTAACAACGTTAGAAGAATGTTTAGGCATGTCATATTTTTGTCAACATTTGACAATTGTTAACCTTTAGCATGCTGTGCAACGTTGTACCAGTTTTTTGTCCTTATTGTTATACATAGATACTGATTAACTATTATCCTGCTGTCAAAAAATAATGGCTGTCCCAATTTTGATCCAGTGCAAATTTGACTTACTTCATTCTCAGCGTTGTTATATTTTCTGGTCCTTCGGGATTATCAGTTTTAATGTTATTTTTTTATGAAAATTGAAAACCGCTTAAGCCGGTGCTAGGGGCGTGAGTAATGTTGCACTTTGAATTACTGCTCATGAACAGACTGTAGGTGTATAGATTGATTTCTATCGATGTTTTGGTGATGGTGACGTTTTGTGTGTGTCTTTCCTTGCTTGACTTTACTACTTTTTCATCAACAAGCAAATAATGCGGAAACCGCATTAAAGCCGGACTTTTCAACTGCCCGACCTTCACCAAAGCTGTCTGCAAACCAAATATAAATTGTCTAGCAGATGTAGTTCAGAAGTCATAACAAAATTGTAATGACAGTCAAGTTTTCAAAATATTGGCTTTGACCTGATTTCAGGTATCTTTATGTCATATGTAAGATCTGAATTTCATGCATCCTTGTGTCAACTAAAACGCCTTCACCAAAGCTATATCCGTACCCTATATGAATTGTCTAACATATGTGATTCAGAAGTTAAGACAAAATGTTTTTCAATGATGACCAACTTGTCAAAATAATGACATTGACCTTGACCTAATTTCAAATACCTTTATATTAACTGAAAGGCCTTTACCAAAGCCATCTGTATACAAATTCTGAAAGGGGGTGATCCCCCGAGAGCAAAAATCGCAACACAAAAAGAGAAAATTGCAGACTCGGTTTTATTGATTCTGTTCATGAACAGCAATTGAAAGTGCAACACTGCTCACGCCCCTAGCACCGGCTTAAGCGGTATAAGATGAATTGCCTAGCACTTGTAGTTAAGAAGTTATAGCAATCTTAAAGTTTGTTATAACGGAAAAGTTTTGGAAATAGTGACCATGACCTTGACTTAATTTATGTATTCTTGCATCAAGTGAAAGGCCTTTACCCAAGCTATTTGCATAACAAATATAAACTGTCTAGCTGAAGTAATTCAGAAGTTATAAGCAATGTTAAAAAGCTGCTTTTGCTTTCGACGGATCTCCTACTTTCAGAATCTAATTCAATTCGATAAAGTTTTTATTCTAATGAGATGCCGAATTACTCGGCGCCTCATATGGATCCAAACTGTTTGTCCAAATACGAGATAAGTCGTGCATATCGGGATAAGGATTAATCTTCTGTGTTGTGGGGAAGTCCGGCGGGGATACCTTTATTTACAATATTTGTTTAGCTAGGGTGACTTTGAGATAAGTGTGCGGTTAGGACGTCCGTAAACCGGTTTAAACCCCCAGTGGTGATTTTGCTACTGACCGTGCCAAGGCGGTTCTCTCTTTGTCACCCTTACTTTTGTTTGTATTGTGTCTTTGTGCTTGTGTTTTGTTCATGTTTGTCTCTGGTGCTCGTGTATGTGTTGGTGTTTTATGTGTTCTTCTCATGTGTTTGGTTGTGTGTGTGGCATGCTGTCTATTGATGTGTTGGTGGTGATTGCGTCTTGTATGTGACTTTCTACTGTATGTGTGTGTATGTGTATAAATTGCTATGCTTTCTGTAGGTGTTTTGGTGATGGTGGCGTTTTGTGTGTGGCTTTTCCTGCTTGACTTTACTACTTTTTCATTTAAGTGACACGATCCTTCGAAAGCAAAAGCAGCAATACTAAAGCACTCGCTTTTTCATAACAAAAAGCATTAGAACTGGTGCTCCCAAAGGACCATAAACTATAACAACACTGAGGATTGTGACCGACTGATATATATTTAGAATTTCTTTGTACAATGTATTTGTCCATATCAACTTCATATTACAAGCAATACCCAGCTTCTCTACAAATGCGGAATCATAGTATGAAATAGTTTGGGATGGGATGCGACAACAGGTTACTCGATGGTTCATCTAAATATATCATGTTTGTAAATACCATCAACAAATCGACCATAGCATATTAAAGGTTACGCAGATGTACTTAATTTATTGTGGTGCTTACTAACAGTTGATATCTAGACCAGCCGGTGCATCACAGTCACGGTTCATACTGTTTTGTGAGATTTGAAAAACAATATTGCAAATGATATTGAATGTCAAAACGTGCAGGACCTAGATAAGGGATGATTTACACACTTTGAAAAGCCATAAGCAATTGTATCCTTGAAAGTGTTCATTGTGTTGGTAATATCCTCTTCCCTCTCTCAGGGGCGCCCAATTAGCCCATAGTGAGCAGAAACGGACGTTAATCAACACAAACAAAAAATTCCATTGTATAATTATGAACGTTTTTACTAACAGTTTCGTCCACTACTGTTGATATCCTCAGAGTTACTGTCTGTTTGGCGCACGCTCGTCAATCTTTAAGTGTTCTGTTTTAACGACACTCATATACAATCATAAGAAAATTATTACCTAGGGTCAGTTCAATCTGAAATAACTGGGGTTTGTAAAGTGTTCAAGTATATTCTCATGGTGTTGGAAAAAAAAGTTGAATAAACTCCATAACTTGTTTTGAGCGAGCTTAAAACACATTTTACCTCTGATTAGTAATGTTTGATAGGAACAATCAGTAATTCAGAAACGTTTGTCGATCTAAATACGAGTATGAGCTTCATGCAGGACAACAATAATGTAGGAATGTCTCAAAAGACTGTTCTGCTGTTGTTCTGCCCTGCACCAAGCAACCCACAACTTTAATTCGAAGCTAAACGTAAACACAGAGAGTTTAACTTTAGCCTGCTGTGAGCGGGTGAGTGAGTACCTAGATGTAACTGGGCAACGGGATCAAAACTGTTTGATACTCTGACCGTCTTGCTGAATAGAAATGTAAATATTAATTAACTGTGACAACGTCAGTCGATGCCATTTTCTACCGAAAAAGGTTTGCTCAACAGGCTGAATGTGAATTATCCCAGACTATTGTAGTTATCCGTGCACAATTGCAATTATCAGCCTTGTACTGTTATAATTATACTTGCATTTGAAAATTATTCTTTATTATCTGCAGCTGATGTACAGTACTATATTAGTGAAAAGAAATCATCGTATGCTGGTATTTCCACGGAGTGCACACTAGCTGCTCCGCCCATTGAGTACAGCCACTATGGCAACTTAGTCGGCTTTAACAAAAGCAACATCCACGATCCTAAAGGCGTGCTTATAGACGGACGGGATTTCTGGATTGGCTATGTCGAAGCATATGTAGCTTTATTATATAAAGGTACAACACTTCCTATACGTTGGATATTGGCACCAGTATAATTCTAATAAGAAAAACTATATTTAAAACAATGAATAGCCTTTACAAATTGTTGGTACAAAACTGTTTAGCACTGAGAAGGATTTGATGCCTGGTTTACATTTGCACTGCCTAGTTTACATTTGCCCTGCAAAGAGTTACGGCGCCCGTAGACTCGTCGTAAGGGGGTTTGCGTGCGGTCTCCCTATCGAGGTAGGCGGTTGCCGTACAATTATCGTACAAATATTCGGGCGCAGCAGTCTCTGCGATTTGTCAAAACAAAATATAAGCCCGTTAACATGTGGTTACGGGCACCATACGATCTCTGCACGGCATTCTTCGAAGGCGACGTGAGGATCGACAATATATTAGGTTGACATGTAGCCAAACAATTTTAGGACGATCGTACAGTCATTGCATGGTCACCGCAATATTCTAATGCAACATTTTTGTAACACGCATTCTGATTGGTCCACGTGACAAAATTTGAAGCATATAAACCACCAATATACTGTCGGAAAAATGAATATACTGTCGGAAACCGAATCACTAGAAAATTTACTACGAAATATTCATACGCGCATACGTAGTAAAATTGATAGAATGGGTCTGAATGAACGAAGACACTGGCTGAATGAAATGTCAAATGTTTTCAATTTGCTTGGGGGTTTTTCAACACACTTTATGGTTGTAGGCAATGTGAGTCTGGCGATTCTACTCAAATATCTATCGCAAAGTCCCACAAGTTAATCCTGAGTCCATTTATTTCACATGTTGATCTAATTCACTGTCCTTGAACAAACGTACGTTTCTCTTCCTCTATTCAGTTTTGAGGTGCATGTGGCGCCTGCACCCTGTAAATATAAGATTTGAGGTATATAACCATGTAACTGTGATATTTAGATCTATATCCATGCTGAAACTATTTAAGAAGGACCTGACAACACTTAAACATTACCAACCGATCACAAACAATGATCTGAAAACACTAAACAACTCAGGTTTCCTCTCTGCCATAAATCACAAATCTTTCCAAAGAAAATTGGTTTGACATAACCTTGAATTTCGCTAAGATCTCTGACAAAAGTACAATTTATGAGTCATGCAGGAAACATGTCCTGTAAATCTCTGACAACATACCTGATAAAACTGCACCCGTGATCGAACCATTTCATTCAGTAACCCAAACGTTCAGTCGATTATGAAGAATCATATACACATCCAGGCCTGTTGGTGAGCGTGTGCTGAACGAAATGATGAAAACAATTCTGCTGAGGCTTGTTTCGTCAAAAGTTTTAAAACACAAATCACTGTGTCCGAGAGACCGCAATCATGCACTAGCTGTTGGCCTATGCTGGTGTCAAAACCAGGGAAATAATGAAAAAAGTCCGGTCATCAGAACGAAGCCAGTGTCCGAAGCTATAATGCCGACTCGTCTGACAATCAGAAGCGGCAGTATTCTTCAATTCTTCAAGGACAGTCCCATAATGAGAATTCGCCCCACCCACTCTAGACCACTCGAGGGCTCTTTGCAAATTCCAAACATGCCTGTAGATTGTCGCTCCTGATAATTTCCAATTGCACGATCATTATTCTCATTAAATACACCAATCAGCCGAAGTATCTTGAATATGCAACCAGTTCCACATTGCAAACAATTGAAAAAATAAATAATTCCGTTGTCCATGTGCACAATTAATATTGTGGAATTTCGAGCAATGTCGAGGTCAAATTTGATTCATCATTCGTAGTTTTGAAAGTGACCTACCGTCAGAAATTCAAAGGACCATGACTTGACGGTTTTCTTTTGTGAAAATCAAAGTATCAAGTGAAAACATTAGTTCTTGGTATATTAAATATAAGCACAATTGCTAGGTTCCGGGAGAACTATTTTCTATATGCGTAATGCGGAGATATGCGGTGTTTCATGACGTCATGTTATGACGACAGAGAGAAACTATCAAAGGACTTAAAGTATTGTTTGTGTTTTACCATCTGGATCTATGGTTTCGTTAGAATAGGGATAACCGTTGCGTATTTGAAGATTTGCAGCAGTATAGCGGTGGTTTATATGTCGCAAATAATCGTTTTACATGCTCCGCTAACGCGTCGCATGTAAACCTAAATTTGCGACATATAAACCACCGATATACTGCTGCAAATCTTCAAATACGCAACAGTTATCCCCTAATTGCCACTCGGTGTCCGTGCAACAAATCTTTGTAATTGAATTATTTCGTACATTGCATGATCATCCTGCAGGAACCTCACAGCGACTGCGCGGTGCCGTGTGGCGTTTTGAGTTTTCGGGTGGGTACATATTTACTTAACATATCCCCCATTAATAGTTTGTCTAGCCGTACCCATCCTTGCGGAGACCAGACACTGACTGCACGGAGATCACACAATTTCCGTACGGTCGCCGCTAAGTCATTGTACGGGATAGCCCATATCAGTTTACACAATTTATCGCGATATGATCATATATAATGTGAACAAAAACATTGCACCCTGTGTAAATTATTGAATGCAACTGGGCGTAGTAAGGGTATAAAATAACATACTTAAAATATGAAAAGTATAACAAGACCAAGCTGCAGGCTTCATAATTTCATTGAAATGTTTAATATTAAATGTATAATTAATTACCGAAAAACAAATGGAACAGTCGAAATTCATACTGGCTTCATGAGGAGCATTATTAATAACACTTTTTTAAAAAAAAAAAAACGGAAGAGAAATGTTCACCTTAAACCTTTACCGATGTCGGGTCGCTTCGGTGACGCCGGCTCATTTCAACCCTACCACTACCTCAAATATTCCTGTCATATCGAAAGCGTTACTATCTAAATTATATATACATTTATGAGCTAAAACAGAGGACAAAATCCCTAATTGGTGCCCCTTACTCCAACAGAAAAATATGTTCAAACAAGAAATGAAAATGAAATCTGGTTTCCATGTTATCAGAGTTTAACGCTGGTGTAATGACGAATTTGTACTCCCGTAGAACTAGTACTCCCCTGTCTATATTCGACGTAGAAAAGGTGCCCACCGGTCCATATTCTACGTAGAATGTGAACTTCCCTCCCGTAGAATATGGACTCCTGTCATAGAATATGTACTCCCCTGGGGAGTACTTTTTCTACAAGGCAATTCTTTTATATATAATATAAATAAACACATTCTATTAATAATCGACAGTGTGCAACATAGTTGGTAATTAATTACATTGATGTTTTGACCAACAGTGACCATTTTCACTGACCTTTTCCAAACGGTACTCTTACATTACTCCTAGCAAATGTTTGTTTCTATTTCTGTGCGTGTAAAATACGTCGGTGTTATAGATTGTTCGTTTCAAAAAGCAGCTGGGGTACTGTTACTTCTCTCTATGCATCGTCGAGCACGTCGGCATCTGTCGTCGTCGTGAAAAATAAATTAACCTTAGCGATAACTTCTTAAACACTCAATCTCATCTAATAAAACACTTGTTCACCGCCATAAGGGCTACAAAATGACAAATGGCAATTACTCTGTAAGACTTCTTGACACAATGATTTCCCGTTACGGACATAGAAATAACAGAAAATCCTGAACTTGTTTGATTCAGGTCTTTCTTAAATGTTTTGTCATCTTAATGAAAATTAAATAAGGAATTATCTGATTCTCTGGCTATGAATGGAAATTCCAGAAATGCACACTAGTGGTAACGCGCTAGACTACTAAGCCATGAGTTGTTGGTTCGATTCCCCACTCCAAGTTTTTCGGATGAGACTTGAAATCGATGTCCACATCTCTATATAATCTTTCTGTGTTGGTGGAACGTTATACCCAACTAAAAAACAAGGTATCGTATCGAAAATGTAACATGATGACGACCCTTCACTAAATGTCTAACCTATACTTAGTTGCTCTTAAAGTCAAAGAGTGAAAGCTTCTTGGTCTTTCAGTTTTGTTTTTTTTATATTTCTCAATCTCTTGGCAAGTGCATTGCAGACCAAGGTTTCAACGGTGCTGTTACTTTAGTTCTCCGCCAATGGACGAAACTTCATACTGGCACTGACAAACCAGTCGTAATGCTATCCCTTAATCGATAGCGCCAAAGAGGGAAGCCATTTCTACTTTCCGCACCGCAATTCCTAGGCTATCCTGGTCGGTGGTTTACATATTCAAACAGCCTGTGTCGGGATAAGACGCCGAGTAAACTCGGTATCTCATCCGGATTAAAGCTGTTTGACACTCATTCAGCATTTCTATGAGAAACCAAACCAGCTTGTAAAGTTTTAAACATAAAGCAGACGAGAGTCTGTACATGCGCATATTTTTATGGAATGCTAAGTGTTACCTAGGGCAGTCACGGATGAGACAAAAATGCCCTCGCAGTCTACATCGATATAAAATAAAGCCTTCCACATTAAGAACAGATTTACATGTCAGTAACAATGCATATAGGATCAAAGGCCATAACTCTACGATTACAAGTCCGATCCATTCAAAAAGTACAACCTGCACAAGTACACTCAATAGTAACAACGTGTATGAAGTTTCATTCAAATCTCTTTAAAACTGTATAAAATGCTCGCTGCAAAAAAAATTTCTCATTTTTCCCTTCTCTAAGGGTTGTAACTCTGCAGTGACGATTCTAACCGAGGCAAAAAGTATGTATTGCGCAAGAACATTTAAGATTATAATGTGGATTAAGGTTCATTGAAATACATTAAAAATACATTGAAAGAACTGCATTAGTAGTTCAAGCAAATACATTATGCAGACAGACGAACTAATCGACCAAACGACCGACCAACCGACTGACTTACCGGCCGACCAATCGACCGATAAGTTAAACCCAATGTATCCGCAAAACAAGTAGTTCGGGTATAATTTTAAACGGGAGTAATTTTTCTACGGGAGTACATATTCTACGTGAAGGGAGTAGTAATATTATGGGTCTTTTGCCAGGGAATACCCCTTTAGCCGTAGAAATTGGAATGGGGAGTACAAATTCTACGGGTGTACAAATTCGTCATTACACAGGCATATGTGTACTTGATTAGGTCAAGTAGTAAGCGGAATTCTTATTTCAGACGGCTAACCGCCAAAATATGAGTCTTTTATGCTTAATAGTGTGTTTAATTACTTGATTACACGTTATTACCGTATTGCATATTCATAACATTTAAAGGAAACATGTGATTGGTGATGTGGACATTCAAATCAAAACGAAACAAACATTTTATAGCATGTTGCATGAAGTAAGTTATCCTGATACTTATACACTAGTTTGTCATTGAAGGTTGTGCTTCAACAAATAATGTGAGCTCTTCCGTCCACATGAACATGACGAAAGACCCGGGCACATGTTTCTCAAAATGTGAAACATACTTCATTGGACTTCAGGTATCCAGCGTTTTTGCATTTTTTCATTGCTCTTGTTCTGAAACGATATATGTTCATCTATCACGGCATATGTTTACTCTATAGTACATATAATGACGTACATGTGCAAACGTTTGCTTCAAAACGTATTAACTCCAACCATATTTTTAAGGTACTGTTTGAAAAATGTTTGTATTGTTTCTGTCCATAACAGAGCTTACCAAATATATTTTAGTCCAGTATTTCAAATATGTTCACATGAATCTTCCACGGACAAGGGTATTGATAAGAAAGACCCTTTTAAAGGCTTTATCAATTCCTGAAAAGTATGGTTAATGAGTACAGAAATTGCTATTAACATGCTTCTGATGTATGTCCATTTGTAAGGAAAAGACGTGTCACTGCATAACAAGACTTCCAGCTGCCAACCAACTGTTTGAAAATGGATGTACTTCTAGCTGCGCCAAACCACTAGGCGTCCTATGTGGAAACCTTCAATATGTATCAGTTTACCAGAAAGGTAATGATTACTATTATCACTCATAATAACTCCAAGCAAGTACGATATCAGCATTTGCTCAGAAACGGTGCCAGAGCAGACTCTGTCATTTTCAGCTTCTAACAAAAACATCTTTTATCGTTTATAATCACTGTAAGGTAGCACTGTATGTCCAAAAAGGCGGAGTTGAAATATTGACAAGGTAAGTGTCGTTTGGGTTTTTGTCCAAACATTTTAATGCGACATCCCCTGCACTAAATCACTAAATTTTACAGAAAAATGAACGAACTGAACACCGCAAATTCACGGCTACTAACCATTTTGAGCCGAACTACAGTGTCTTCCTGAAATCTGTATCCAAACACGATGTGTTGAGAATTTGGAAAATGATGTGAGAGAACTAAAGAAAGCTTTATTGAGTACGGAGACTATCCAGTTTCTCACGCATATCCAGTATTTCCTCATCAAAACCCATTTTAGTAGATATTTGAAAGCTTTATAAATTTTCACTTGCTGTACACCAAAATGTAAACCAAGCACTGTACACCACAGTGAAAGCGATTAATGTCCACTCTCCCATCTATAGTTTAACATGTTACAGTCACCTAAATGGTGTCACAGCTGGTTACCCAAGTTATTTCTGTCTACAGTTCAAATGTCAATTTCATTGTTTCTTCCTATATTGTTATACTTTTATCAGTTGTCCTATTTTAATATATTTGATGTGCAATACAGTAATTAGTACATGATACAAGATGGCAGAAGTGGATAACACGGAAATGTAAATATTTCTTTCTTTTTATTACTGTTTTATGTCCCCGGCAGGTAGTGACTGAACTGACTGTCCCTCTGTAGGTTCGGCTTTACGTACAGAATTAGGTGAACCAAAGTCTCAGCTTGCACGAATACCGGTTGCCTTACAACTTTGATACTGAAACAGTTATTACCTTGGATCACAGGTTATCTGCACATATCACAAAACCTACCTTTGAATTTGATCACTTAATAACCCACTTCACCTAATGCATTATTTTTATATAGCATGCCTTACCATTTTATATAGCATGGCGGGGATACCTTTATTTACACTATTTGTAAAGCTATGGTGGCTTTGAGAGAAGTACCGTGCCAAGGCGGTACTCTCTTTGTCGCCCTTGCTCTTGTTTGTCTTGTGTCTTTGTACTTGTGCTTTTGTTCATGTGTGGAATGTTTATCTCTAGTCCTTGTGTGTTTGTTGGTGTTTTCTGTGTTCATCTTGTGTATGTGCGTGTGTTTGTGTGTGTGTCATCCTATCTATCGATGTTTTGGTGGTGGTTGAATCTTTAATGTGGCTTTGCCTGCTTGACTTTACTACTTTTTCAATTAAACAACAAAGATATATTCACATGTAAATTCATAAATAAAACAGTAGTAAAGTCAAGCAGGAAAAGACACACAGAACGCAACCACTACCAAAACATCGACAGAAAGCATGTAAAATACACACACATATACACACAAACACAAAAGAAATGTCGGTATATCTACGTACAGAAATACAAATCATTGACAACATAATTATACCCCAATAATTATTTTTTTTATAAAATGATGGACCAAACTTTACTGCAACTGAATCAACGTCGACAGAAAAAAATGTTTATTATGTGGTGTGGTGTGCGGTGGTCAAGTGGTAATGCGTTTGACTACCATTCCGGCGGTCCGGGGTTCAAATCCTGGTCCCTCCCGGAAATTTCAGAGACGCGTTTCAGTGTCTCCCATCCGCACCTCCTCTCCACCCAGAAGTTAAAATGGGTACCTGTGAGGGTCACTCGCCGGTACTGCGACTGCATGATTACGCCTTGTTAGCACTGCTCAATATCGTAGGCGAATGACTCAATGACCAGGCGAGTAAATGTACAGTCGGATGAGCGGTCATTCGGAATGAAGTACTTTTTTTATTATGCAGTAACATCACCATGTAGTGTACACACTTCTGCTCTGAAAAAAGTCGTACATGCCATTGAATTGTTTGCGATTTATACTTCTTACCTGGCCTCCGTTTCACGAACATGCTTAAATAATTACTTAGCTAAGCCTGTTATTTAAAAAAATCACAAGAGCATAACTTTTCATGAACTAGTGTTTATTGTGACACAAAATTGTACTTGATAATAACTGAAGGTGATCTAAAGCAAAAACAATATTTAAGAATTTTTAACAGGTTTAAGAATTTTATCAAATCATTTTGGGTTTAACTAGCTGTTCCTTGCAAAACCCGATATTTTCTATTAAACAATATAGCAGAATATCTCTAAGGTTTCTGTTTAGATAAAATTAATTGACATATCTTCTCTAAATATAAGTGTAATACCTCTAATAAGTTAAGCCTGATATAAAGTAATTACTTAAGAATGTTCGTGAAACGGGGGCCTGGTTTTCCGGTTAGTCATATTTGTTTAAAAAAAGTGCCCAAGATCACGGGATCATTTGCATTTTTTTCCGTGACGTCAGGGTGTCTAAATGTAAGCCTACTTTAATTTCATTGATTTAAAAAAAGCACGTACTTTAACACGAACGCTTACACTTGAACCCTTTTCTAAGACCAGTTTCTTTCAAATAAAAATAACCAAGTGTCATTTTTCGATCTCGGGGCGTTTGGGGACTTTTAAGAGAGAAACGTAAATAACTAGCAAATAGATCATTTGAGTGTTTCTCATTTTAACTGCACCGTGGTTTTAGTGTTTATGACTTGTTCCGTATTACCGTGGCGTGCAGAAATCGCTGTCTCCGTGAGGTAATGCACAGTGCTTGGTTTACGTTTCGCACCGTGACGTACATCATATACAATTTAAAAGCTTTCCAACATCTTCTAAAACGGGTTTTGATGAGGAAATAATGGACATGATTGATAATCTGGACAGCCTCCGTACTCGTGGACAAGAATTTTTATCGATGCATTCATTTAAGCCGGAATAATCGCCAATATTGTTTATTTCTCTCGCTTCATTTCAAATTCTTAACACGTCGTATTTGGCTACAGATATTTCAACAAATACGATATGCATAATTAAGTTCTTTGATTTCATATAGAATATAGTGTATGGGGTTTCGTTTTAATTATTCCTCTAGTATCCACAAAACGTTTTACCCTTTAAAACATTATTTTCACTTCACGAGTGGTTATTTACATTAAAATAAAGAGATACCTATTAAGATTTTGGAGATTTTTATTTTTATGTAGATTTTATAGAATGTATCAAATATGCTACATTGGGCCATCGCATAATATGTAGCATATATGTTATATTTTATGTTTAAACACATTTTACATGAATAAAATAGGCATATGTCTATTTTTTATTATTTGATATAACAATAAGTGAACATAAAGCAAGTTGTTTAAAGTACAATTGCGATTCGTTACTTGTACATGTATGTATATATGTATGTACTGAATCAAAAGTAATTTTGAATTTATATAATGAAAACAACTTGTTGGATAACTACATTATATTACAATTGCAATTCGTAATTTACACATACGTTTGTAATTAGAAAAACATCCTACACGACTACATGTACATTGGCAATTATTGCATCAAAATCTCAAACATGAGAACCAGTGAAACAGTTACGCTCTTTGTCTAGGCACAAGTGCACATCACATTTGATGCATTTTACGAAGAAAAATCCTTCACAACCACTAAACTTTCATCGCAGTCGCTTCACATCCCTGATTGGGAAATGACCAATAGCATCTTGACACGTATCACGTAGGGCCTTTTCCTTTAGTTGTTAGACTTTGGCACTGTGGAGGCGATAATGCAGGGCGGCCTACCTTGACCCTGTGTTCGTTGTTTAAGAAGACCAGCAGAGACGTCAGCTAAGAATGTACTCTGTTTCATTAATTTCATGTAAGTGTAGTTGGGTAGATATTGTGGTGAAATAGTTGATAGGCTATATGTTGTGTGGCCTGATAGCCCAGTCGATATAGTGTTGGCATGGTAAGTCAAAGGCCCTGAGTTCAAGCCCCAACCAAGTTACAACTTTTCCACCATGTTACATTTGGCGCCTAACGTAGATAACCCGTAGGGTTATATATGTGAAATAATGTAATAATAAGAAACTCGTGGAGAGTTCTTTGAGTAAGAATCTAGGGGCGAATTCTTGTTTAGAGGGGGCGTAGTTGGGTTGAGATTGTGGTGAAACAGTTGAAGGGCTTTGGACTGTGTGGCTTGAGAGCTCATTCTGTATAGTGTTGGCATGGTTGGTCAAGGGCCCTGGGTTTGAGTCCCAATCGAGCCACAACTTTTTCACCATGTTGCAAACTTACTTTTGTCACAATAGTATCTTTGTTTTGTTGATCAGCATGTTCATTTCTTTTCTTCAAATACAGCAATGGAATATCATCATCCCTACCGCAGGCAGAACTAGCACTACTTGCTTGTTATGCTGTTGATCTGCTTTGAAACCTTGATGTTTTATTTTGATTTTGGAAAGTGGATCATCATTGTTCGGATAATCTTCGTCGAATATTTTGGTGACAAACTCATCACCCGAGCTTCCATACAGGTCATCTAAATCACTTTCATCTTCTTGAATAGTCTTAATCAGATCTCGTATTTCTGTTGCTACCTTTCTTTTTCAACCATTTTGCAAACAATAAAAATATTTCATAGGAAGTAGATATATCTGTAGACCTACAACAGCCCGCCAAACAGATAACCAAACTGCTTGTATAATGAGAACATTACGCCTAATGTATCAAATATGCTACATAAAGTTGTGCCATGTTATTTGTTGATAGACAATGGGATCACCGTGTTCACATGTTTGCATGAATTTCACTTACAAGGAGGACTCATAGTATTTGTAAAGAACTTGACTGTCTGAATAAAAAATAGTATGCTACATGACAGCAAGTAGGCCAATGTAGCATATATGCTACAATAATAAACATTGTCTGTTTGTCAACATTACAACATTTTGTAACATGTAGTTTATACCTTTCATATTCTATAATGTTTTCTATGGAAAAAAAATCAAGAAACATACTCACCTTTAGACATGGTTGATTGTGTTTCCATTACATGAAGAAAAATCTGCATCAGCTGTTGACATTGGCGGCCCGGTCATATTTTTTACATCACAGATGATGTCATAAATAGCCAAGGTGGATTACAACATCAAGTGATGGTAAATTGAGGTGAATATTATGTATCAAAGTGCTAAATGGTCTAGAGAACAGCAGAGCAGCATTTTTTTTGTGGAGAGAAAAACCAATGTAGCATATATGCTACACGAGACACAAGAGGGAAAATAGTTTAGACCAAAAACATAAGACACTTATTTCATCAATAAGTCCGCCATATTTCATAATGCGCTGATAAGCCCATTTAGACTTTTCTGACATTTAGATGTGTCCATTTAAGATGTTCGCATTTGTTTACAACTACCACCAAAGCACGAAGAATTCGTTTTTTTTTTATCTAGAACAAGATGTGTTTGTGAAACACTATGCCCCCTTGATCTTGACATGTCACCCCTCAAACTGTGCAGCTTCATAGGGTACACATGCATACCAAATATCGAGTTTGTATCTCTAATGGTTCAAACGTTATGGCCAATGCTAAAAGTTTGTAACCTTTGACCATGAAGGATGACCTTGACCTTGACATGTCACCCCTCAAACTGTGCGGCTTCATGAGATACACATGCATACCAGTATCAAGGCTGTATATCTACTGGTTCAAACGTTATGGCCAATGTTAATGACCTTTAACCTTCAAAGATGACCTTGACATGTCACCCCTCAAACTGTGCAGCTTCATGAGATACACATGTATACCAAATGTCAAGTCTGTATCTCTACTGGTTCAAAAGTTATGGCCAATGTTAAACTCGGTGACCTTTGACCCTGAAATATGACATTGACCTTGACATGTCGCCCCTACAAATGTGCAGCTTCATGAGATACACATGCATACCAAATATCAAGACTCTATCTCTATTGGTTAAAAAGTTATGGCCAATTTGAAGTTGGTGACCTTTGACCCTGAAGGATGACCTTGACATGTCACCCCTCAAACAGTGCAGCTTCATTAGATACATAAGCATGCCAAATATCAAGTCTCTGTACTGGTTCAAAAGTTATAGCCAATGTTAAAGTCGGTGATTTGTTATGTCACCCCTACAAATGTGCAGCTTCATGAGATACACATGCATACCAAATATCAAGACTCTATCTCTATTGGTTAAAAAGTTATGGCCAATTTGAAGTTGGTGACCTTTGACCCTGAAGGATGACCTTGACATGTCACCCCTCAAACAGTGCAGCTTCATTAGATACATAAGCATGCCAAATATCAAGTCTCTGTACTGGTTCAAAAGTTATAGCCAATGTTAAAGTCGGTGATTTGTTATGTTTGACCCCTGACCTTTAAGGGTGACCTTGACTTTGACGTGTCACACCTCAAAATGTGCGGCTTTATGAGATACATATGCGTGCCAAATATCAAGTCTCTATCTCTACTGGCTCAAAGTTATGACCAATGTTAAAGTTACAGATAAACAAACAGACAATTTGACCCTTGACCCTGAAGAATGACATTGACATGTCACCCCTCAAAATTTGCAGCTTCGTGAGATACACACGCATGCCAAATATCAAGCCTCTCTCTCTACTGGTCCAAAAGTCATGGCCAATGTTAAAGTCAGTGATTTGACCCATATATTTGACCTCTGATCTTAAAGATGACCTTGACGTTGACATGTCACCCCTCAAATTGTGCGGCTTTATGAGATACATATGCATGCCAAATATCAAGTCTCTATCTGTACTGGCTCAAAAGTTATGACCAATGTTAAGGTTGCGTTAAAGTTACAGCAAAAAAAAACAGACAATTTGACCTTTGACCCTGAAGGATGACCTTGACATGTCACCCCTCATAATGTGCAGCTTCACGAGATACACAAGCATGCCAAATATCAAGTCTCTATCTCTACTGGTCCAAAAGTTATGGCCAATGTTAAAGTCGGTGATTTGACCCATATATTTGACCTCTGACCTTGAAGAATGACATTGACCTTGACATGTCACCCCTCAAAATGTGCGGCTTTAGGAGATACATATGCATGCCAAATATCAAGTCGCTATTTGTACTGGCTCAAAAGTTATGACCAATGTTAAAGTTGCTGACAAACAGACAAACGGACAAACAGACAGACAAACAGACAGGGCAAAACCAATATGCCCCTCCCCCCAGATTTGATCTGGGGGCATAATAAAAAGCAATTCTGGTGGGGGGTTTTTGCGAAACTGGTTGTCAAATAATTGCAATACAAATTTTGTCACGTTTTACATCCCAACCAGTTACGCAATAAACATTTTGCATTTCTTGAAAAGGTGTCTGATCAAGCAGACTATGGCAAATTCGTCCTGATTGTTATATCATTCCTGTCACATTTCGAATATATAAATTTAGAATAGTTAGATTTTGGACAAGTTCATAGATGGCTGATAAGCCTATTAGGCTTCCATACTATCCGAACTAGCTTTAAAAAGATGTTTGCAACTACCTTCGAAACAAACAATCCTACAATCGACTAATTTATCAATCCAGGCGGTGTTAAAACAGAGAAAACACTGATAAATGATTGGTTTTCTTATTTACCGATAAGGCCGTTTGGGCTTTGTTTTCATCGGGGTATGTTCTGTAAAGATGTTTGCAACTATTAGCAACTACCCGAAATGCAACGGTAACTTAATTCTTCAATCTAAAAAAAATGTATTGCAATTCTGGTTTTTATTGCAAAACTGGTTGTCAAGTAATTGCAATACGAATTTGGACCCATTTTACATCCCAACCAGTTTCGCAATACATCTATTGCAATTCTGGTTATTATTGCAAAAGTGGTTGTAACACAGCCCTCTTACAGTTATTTGAAATGCATGCATAGTTTGTATATCAATTAGTAGTTTCCAATAAAGTACCATATCCTGTTGCAT
Source organism: Azorinus chamasolen (assembly GCA_963576725.1). Taxonomy (NCBI): domain Eukaryota; kingdom Metazoa; phylum Mollusca; class Bivalvia; order Cardiida; family Solecurtidae; genus Azorinus; species Azorinus chamasolen. Next base: position 32,452,127 of record OY755253.1, on the reverse strand, counting down.
GTATATACTTATTATAAAAACATGATTTTATTTCTACTTTCAGTTTTGAATGTCCCGGAAAATGACAACAATGATAAAAACTGTCTTGCATATGTTCCCTCTTTACGACAGTGTTCATGGGAAACATGTACGGGTTTATATGCACAAACCACTTGTCAGGCAGGTGAATAATACACTGCAAAAACACCACAAGTTTTGCAAAAGAATCTTTTTCTGAGTTACTAGATTTGTTTTTTCTAGGAAAGATTAAACTTGGTAAATTGGTTCATTTTTAAATTACCTAAAATTATAAGAAATAAAGGGATAACAAGTGTTACACACAGGAATTACAAAATACCTAATTGAGACATTCATTGCGTCAAAATTTCCTTCATTACTAATAATTTGACTTGTAAAAAACAACAATATACATGTATAGTGGATACATTCGCTTACATGTATGACTGAAACATATTGTGTACAAGTATAAATTGTTCACCACCTTTTTCAGATTCTAACGGCACTTATCTCATTGGAGGATACGCAAAATGGATCGACGCAATCCAAAAATGTCTGAAGTATCATTTGCATCCCGTAAATCCATCAACCAGTAATTTAAGTACATTTTATTCAGGAAAAATATGGACGGGTGCAATATTTAGTACCAGAATACTTCCTTTAACAGGTAATCGTTCGTAGGATTCAATAAATAGTAATAATATCAAGGTCCCGAGAACAAAACTCTTTGAAATTAGTTCACAAACTAGGAAATCATTAGTTAATCTTTATTTCGAAGATGTGCTGGTCTGACTATATAAATGTTCACCTTTTTTCAAAACATTCGAAATAAAATTGGTGTCGTCTCAGCAGAAATTCCTGACTTGTATTTGCTACCAACATTATACTAAAGGATGAGGATTTGCAATATCTAAAGGCAACTAAATCCATATACTTTCTCTAGTTAAATACACACCTAATTGTTTCTAATATATCACAAGTAAAGTAAGGTCTGTTTGTTTATTTTGAATCTAAAAGTTATATCTGCTTTGTCTTTACAGAAATATCTAACACATCATTTCAATATCAGCAGAGATATGTTGTATTCAACCGAGGGAAGTTTCGACTAGAGTTTCGACCAGAACTGGAATTATATTCGATCTGTGTAAAATGTACGTATATCTGGATCAGTTTTTTCAACATTATTAAGCAATTTTTGATGACCTTTGCATCTCATGTGTAGCCAAACTGTTTGCAGCAGACAATAAATTTTGAATATGAAAATTACTGGCCACGAAAGACGGGTATTTGGTATTGCCAACATAGACTAACTTACGTGTTTGGGGAGGGGAATGTGATTAGAATCTACATTATTTTGGCGTTTATTACAGCTGTGATATATTCTTATCCAGCTTGACAAATTTTAAACTGTAGACTGTGATCATAACAAACCTATATCTCGTATAAGAAAGTAGGAGTGACCTGTCGTTTTTATTAATAGATTTGTTTTTTTCCAAAATTATTCCAAACAATTCCTCGTTAAGCTCGTGCGGTTGGTTAGACTCGAAGTCCGGTTGCCTATACATTGTAGTGATTAAATTAAATAGTATAAGTTGAAATAATCGGTGCAATGCTGAACTCTGTAGACACTTAAAATAAAAAAAAAACGAGAAATGAAAAAAAATCAAACCCCGTTAAAAATGGGGACATCGTAACGAGAAATGAAAATATTTTTCAAATCACGTTTAAAAAATCGGCAATGTAACGTAATTTGAAAAACAATTCAAATTCAGTTGACCCTGTGCCTATCGTATTTTGTAATCATGAACTGAAACCATATGTGGCATTTTCTGCATGACACTTCTGTGTCACGATGCACATGCGATTTGCTCTAGCACAAGAAACTAGATATATATTGCATATGAACACGAGTCTGTTTAAAGCCGGAATTCAACATAGTTACTTGTTTTGTAGTTTCGTCCATTCATCTTTTAGTCCGTCCGTGCTTTAAACGGCACCTCCAAATGCACAAGGCAGAATGTAACATATCTAAAAACATGTCTGGGGGAATTCTTAACATATTTTACAACAAAACAGTGAAAACTCAGATTATGCTGGTGCCTTCTGATCTGAGTCAACACAGTTTAAAAAGAGATTAAGTAGGTACAGATCAGACACCTATTAACTAGAAGTATAATATGCTGTATATATCTTAGCTGATTTTAACACCGCAATATATATCGTATTGTACGAGAAGATATTTCGAACATTAGTCCCACAATTGGTTATCCACTTTCAAATGTGCACAACAATAAATTAAATGCAGGGGTGGTCGCAGTTTTTCACATTGAAGAGAAATAATAAATTCATTAACATTTAAGATCAAGTAAAATAACAAAAATACGACAAAACAATGCATATTGTATTGTATTGAATGCTGATAAGCAAATATGCCGTCGTTAACAATAGTATGGTATCTCAAATCCTCAAGTTCATAAAAATAATCTTAACCCTTCGCTTGCTATCCACGTCAATATACCTACCTGTAAATAGTGAAGACCCAGATGAGACAGCTCCTGCAGGAGCTGTCTCATCAGGGTCTGCACTATTTACAAGTTGATTGTGCAACCAGTGCACCCCACAGCAGTGG
>OY755253.1:32359284-32449301 GCA_963576725.1 Azorinus chamasolen | reverse complement strand
AAAAGAGTTCACAACCAAACATGCAGTATGTTGTAGTAATACAGGATCATATCCCTTTTTAATGAATTGTTTTATATATTTGATGAACAAAGTGAGAAAATGGGTATGTCCAATAAGTTTACGAAGTTTGTAAATCACATCACCATAAAATTCAGGATGTGAAATACCGTGTCGCAAAAGTACATTGAGATTACATTTGTACTTGCCAATAAGCGAGAGATTTCGATAGTAAAATTTAGAGAAAGTTTTTCTTAGTTTATGGTATCTATATCCTTGTTTAAGCAGTTTTTTCAGTTAAAATGAGCTCTAATTGCATATAGAAAAAAACATCCTTAACACAGTTTAAGAATAAATAAAGGTTCTTAATGACACGACTGTTCATCAGATAAACGGTTAGAGGGTGTGTAACAACACTAGCTTTGCAACCAGCACAATGGCATTTTCATCATGATACTGTTGTCACGATTATCTTCATTTACGTCTTCATCATCGCAATTATCACGCCACCTCCAGGTCAGTACGATTATCATCAGCAGCAGCAGACATCACTTGTCTTGAACACGTATTTATAAAGTTGACAATGCCTTATTCACCATTAGACAATAGTACGTAAGCACATTTAATATTTAGCACGCTCGGTAATTGTAGTCTTCCTAAAATGCCATCTGTCTCAATTTGAAACGAATAGGTCCCTATCTTTTTCAGAGTCGACCACAGTAACAAAATATTTGGATCTTACTGAGAGGCCGAGTCACTCGACGTCTCATCTGGATCGGGTATTTTCAAAAGTAAGATCAGACTCGCATTAGCCTGCTAAAGGTTTATGAATCAGCATAGGCACTGAATACCTGTATCTGTTCTATTTACTTCAGTTGTTATCTACATAGCCATCCCTGTTTCCCTGCTGGTAATCATCGGCGTGATAGTATTCATATTGTGGAAATGGAGGTACGGTACTTTTGTATCCTTATAATTCCTTTCTTAACCCATGTATTTCATTACGAGAAATATGTGAGCCTCTGCTGAGATCCGAACTTACATTTTCATTCGGACGCAGACTCTATAAGATATTGATAATGAGACCATAGAAACATAAATGATGCGGCCGTTTAAATTTTCGTGAGGCTAAATGCTTCTTTTCATGCCTTTACACACGGAGTAGTCCCAGGTGAGATGGCTCCTATTGAACTGTTTGACCAGGGTCTGCCCTCTTTATACTATAATTTAGATTATCCCTGTGTCAATATACAAAAAAACTAGTAAATACTCATGATCTACTTTGAAGACAACCAAGATATTGATCAGCGCAAACAGCTTTAAAATGTCGGCCTACCTAAATTATTACCTACCCTATCTATTTCAGGGCCGAAAGCGGAAACATTGATAATTATTTTCGTAACCTGATATTTATTGTCGTCGCCTAATATCATACCAACAGATATCAATCATTTGCAGGTACATTAAGGTGTGTAAAGACGCCGACGAGAACTTTGATGAAACAACAACTTCAACAGCTACTACTGTCACTAAACTGGACAGTGAACCATGTTCACAAGAAAACATCCACAATTACTATGTTCTTGAACCAATGGACACATATGATTCTATTCAAGAAATTGGCGATGATGTTCCAAATGAAAACTGCTATGACACGACATCCGGGATTTCAAAAGTTACTGTAAATCCATACGACTCTTCGAGTGTTTACAATAAACTTGACAACGTGGACACGTATAACCACCTTGGAGGTGTCGTTCGGGCGGCAACGGATTTCGATGACACTTATAATCACACTGAAGTTCAAGACAGTGAACATATTTACAATTCAACAGCGGCTGTTCCAAAATGTGATAAAGTCAACAACTATTCCGATGACACGTACAGCAAGATGGAAAAAAGAACGTGAAGTTGTCGGAATAATTTAAACCATCCCCTCCTAGTGACGCATTTTGACGCCTCTGTAAAGACATATTTTGAAGCCATTTGAAACCATAGGAGCAAGTACTTTATTTATCACAACGCAATTCTAAAAAGTCCTTTTTTTCTAGTAAATTCTCCCTTTTCGATAGATTTATTCAAAGAGAGTGGATCTAAAAACAAGAGCCGCGTGTGGCGGCAATGCTCGTCTGATTTGGCGTTTGTCCAGCCAAATTGAACAATTTTGGAAAATATAAAGGCCCATAACTCCAAAATTTTGAAATAAAGAGTTATGGTTCTTATGTAGGGGCCTTCCCCTCAATGAGATCTACTAACCTATGAAGTTTCATGTTGATACCTCTTCTACTTTTTGAGTAATGAGCTACATTAAAGTTTTTGCGCACCGACGACAACGACAACGCCTACGACTCAGTGATCATAATAGGTCGACTTTTCTTCGACACAGACGAGCTAAAAATAGGCTAAGGGGAATGAGTTTACCTTTACACCCGTTGTGAAAACAAAAAATTTAAAACTGGTGCAATGTTTACTACGTCCGATTCGATCAGATCTTTTTTTAGAAAATATTGACCAAGTGTCAAACAGCTTGGATCTAAATAGTTTGCAAATGTAAGTCAGGTCACAAATAGCCGGACACGGGTTGAGAAAATTTCTTTCGTCAAATTATTTCTTTAACTCATTTTCTCCTAGGCTATTTTAGATCCAACCTTTTTGAATTAATCTACCGAAAAGGAGCATTAACTAGAGAAAAGGACTTGTTTAGACTTTTGTAATTTGAAACCATTGTAATAAATAGAGTATTTGCTCCTATAGGAGCAAATGCTCTATTTATCACAATAGTTTCACAATGTGAATTTTATAGAGACGCAAAAATACGTCACTATGGGCGTTAATGATTAGTATTTACCGATGTACAACTATGGAAATGTTATTGGAACAGTGTAACCACTTATCAGATGTTGTGAAGATGTCAATGAGTTAAATCGAAGTATATATTTAGCATGTCATTGGCTGCTGGTTTTGTCGTAGCGCGATTCTCCATGTACTGGTTATTTCTCTTGGCACTTTACCTGCAATTTGAGCGGTTGCTATGTGAATGGGTTTTTTCTGCGATGTGAGCGGACTGTATGTGATTTTCTGAAACCCTGCAATATGTACAGTGTTGGTATGTGGTTTTTCTGCAAGCCTGCATTGTTAGCGGTCGGTATGTGATTATATTCCAGCTGAACGGTCGATATGAGACTGATTTACTGCAATGCGAGCGGTCAGTATGTGATTTTCTGCAATGTGAACAGTTGATATGTGCAAGTTAATGTATCTCTCTTTTCTGTTTAACATGCGTGTCAGATTCGATCGTGATAGAACGCCGCCGTCTCATTTAATTTCGAACATACTTTACATATTTACTTACAAATTCCATCGCTTGCGAGGCTGCACAACGCGAATCTCTCACATTTTTTAAATGAAACTTTCAGTAGAACTGTAGTAATTTATAATATGAATGTTAACCCTTTCCTTCATATAAACGCATTTTCAGGCATTTGCAAACAGAGAAAACCCATATCAGACGGCTCCTATAGGAGCCGTCTGATCAGGGTCTGCTCTGTTTTCTAATGTAATTTGATAGATATGCTTATGTAGTTTCTAAAATGGCTACAATGTTCCTCCGTCAATACTTAATTATATATTTTTGCCAATGAATATTCAGTAGGTATTGAAATTGGAATAGACATAGAACATTGAAAGAGTTAAAATAAAACCTACTGAAACAGTGCCAGAGCTTAAAGCCTTCCTTCAACCCTGCGATCACACAGAAGGGACAAAGGCAAACATTATTGACCTAGATCAAAAGGCTCCTGGAACGACGGTTAGGGGGTCACTTGAGAAACATTTCTGAAAACTTATATTGTAATCTGGTCATTGATTTCAGAGAATGAGTTTCAGGGTCTGCTCTGTTTGCTAATGGAATTTGATAGATCTGTTGCCTAAATTCTAAAAAAAACTAGAATGTTACATTTTCCATACTTCAGTGTAACTATTTTGTCCATGAATATTCAGCAGGTATTGAAATTGGGAATTGGGAATAAATATAGAACTGGGAAAGGGATAAAAGACATAACAGGCGGACGAACGGCATTTCTAACCAGACTGGCAATTTAAAGTTTCTTTTGTCATACACATCGTTCAAATATGTCAAAATTAACCATACACTACCTAAAACAAACTAATGACCTAGCGATAACGTATAATTTGCTGTTTAACTTTCCCCTGATCAATTTTGATGTAGAAAATAATGACACCATGAATATTTATCAGTTAAATTATTGTTATATTTACACATGAAATTTTGGTTGAAACTTTAGATTCATGAATGTGTTTCTTAGGTTCATAAGCAAACAGCAGACGGTTAACCCTGGTCAGATCGCTCCTAACGGGGCATCTGGTCTGGGTCTACTATGTTTGCAAAAGACGTGAAAAGTGATATTAACCCTTCGCTTGCTGAATTTTAAAATACATTTCTTCTTTACCCATGCCCTGTTGTATATTTACATATATCTTCACTGTGTACAAGTATTTCGCTGTGCAATCACTGCTGTGGAGTGCACTGGTTGCACAATCAACTTGTAAATAGTGCAGACCCTGATGAGACAGCTCCTGCAGGAGCTGTCTCATCTGGTTCTTCACTATTAACAGGTAGGTATATTGACGTGAATAGCAAGCGAAGAGTTAAACATTTCCTCCATAAATATGCATTTGAAAACAAAGTAGACCCAGATCAGACGGGTCCTACAGGCGTTGCCATTATAAACAGTCCAGTGTCGACAAGATATTAACAAATCAAGCTAATATTCATGGCGTCATTCTTTCTTACACGAATATTCATCGAGGAAAGGTTTATGAAAGAAAGGGTCGACATTAACCATGCTACGGGCGATCCATTGAACACAATTGGATCCAGACAAGTCGCCTCTCCAGCCGTTTAGTAAACAAGAATATAGATCATCTTGGGCAGGTGACCGCAAGGAGAAATCTCCTTCGCCCGTTATAAAATACCAGCATTTACACTAATAATAGTTTGAAGTTCTCACTGCTTTAACCCATTACCTCATAGGCTATTTTTGATCCAACCACTTTGAATAAATCTACCGAAAAGGAGCATTAACTAGAGAAAAGGAAACAAGAGATGTCAGTCACGTGACAAATGCCCCCAAAAATTGTACCCTATGACCTTGACCTTTGACTCATGGACCAGGGAGTTGAACGCGACACATCGTCTCTGTCTGGTGAACATTTGTGGCAAGTTATATTGAAATCCACTGATAGATGAAGAAGTTACAGACCGGACACGAATTTGGGACGGATGGAAGGACAGACGGACGGACGGACGGACAATGCGATTACTATATTCCCGCCTTTGGGGGCATAAAAATTATTTTTTGTAGTTTGAAACCATTGTGATAAATTGAGCATTTGCTCCTATAGGAGCAAATGCTCTTATTTATCACAATGGTTTCACAAAGTGACTTTTACAGAGTCGTCAAAAGTCGTCAATATGAGGGAATGGGTTAATGCAGGATGAGTTTTGCAGAAAGCTCTTTTGGATGGTTTTCACCATGCATTAAGCTGCCACCTGCTGTAAGGAAGAGCACTGATATTTTGTTTCAATATTCATAAGGTAAAGGTTTGTAAAAGGTGCGTTTATACATATTTAATACTCTGGATGCGGTACTGGCCTTTTAAACAGTGTAGATCCAGATCAGATGGTTCCTAGAGGAGCCCTTTAATCAGGGTCTGCATTGTCCGTCATGCAAGTTAAAGCTTTTCATACTTCATAGTTCAATACCGATGGGCTATTCCACTCTGAAAATTTAGTGTTGAAAGTGTTAACCATTTAATAACCCATTCCCTCATATTAACGACTTTTGGCGCCTCTGTAAAAGCCACTTTGTGAAACCATTGTGATAAATAGAGCATTTGCTCCTATAGGAGCAAATGCTCTTTTTATCACAATGGTTTCAAACTACAAAATTCTAAATAGTTTCCTTTTCTCTAGTTAATGCTACTTTTCGGTGGATTTATTCAGAGGTTGTATCTAAAAATAGCCTATGAGGTAACGGGTTAACTGTTCAATATTCATGTTAGAAATAGTGAATTCAAGAATATTTATTACTAAAAAAATTTATAATGTAAACTTTTCAATGGAATCTTTTTGCTGAAACAAATTCCACACATTCCATAAGCAAACAGCAGACCCAGACCAGACGGCTCTTACAGGGGCCCTCTGGTCTGGATCTACTCTGTTTCCAATGGTGAGGAAAGGTGTTTATGAGAGTGAAATAGTTAAAACATTGCCATGACATTACTAACTATTAACTCATGTCCTCCTAGGCTATTTTAGACCAAACCTTTGTATAAATGTACGGAAAAGGAGCATTTATTAGAGAAAAGGAAAATTTTAGAACTGTGTAATGTTGAAACCTTTGTGATAAACAGAGCATTTGCTCCTATGGAGCAAATGCTTTATTTATCACCATGGTTTCAAAATGTGACTTTTACAGAGGCACCAACGTGCGTCACTAGGAGGAAATGTGTTCATATCAGACTTTCAGTACTTTTGTTACAAATAAAACAAAACAACATATCGGTTTCACATATTTTAATAAATCTACTTGTATAGTGCAACACATATAGCTCCCTCACTTCCGTCCCAACAAATGAAAACATTATAGTTCGGCAGAAGCCACTGCCGAAATTGCAACCAAAACACTTTCTTCGCAAAAACTCGTGTGTCGTCTACAAAATAACAGTCTGCTACATATCATAATCACAGTATCGAGAGGTTTGGATCCTGATGAGATGCCGAACTAATTCAGTGTCAGTCAACAGATTAACTCGTTCCCTCCTAGACTATTTTAGACCCCACTCCTTTGAATAAACCTACCAAAAAGGAGCATTAATTATAGAAAAGGAGAATTTTAGAATTGTGTAGTTTTGAAACCATTGTAATAAATAGAGCATTTGCTCCATAGGAGCAAATGCTCTATTTATCACAATGGTTTCAGAAAGTGATTTTTACAGAGACGCCAAAATGCGTCACTAGGAGGAAATGTGTTAATGACGTCATGAGCATTGCTATCAGTCTCAATCCTAACAGACAAAATGTCATAACCCTTTCCTTCGTATAAACACTTTTCACGCATTTGCAAACAGAGCAGACCCAGATCAGACGGCTCCTATAGAAGCAGTCTGATCAGGGTCTGGACCTGTTTGCTAATGGAATTTGACTTTTGGGATCCAGATGACACAGTCTCATCTGAATCTATCCTGTTTGCAAATGTGAATCAAGCTGCGGACTGTGGAATAAAAGGACTAAATACACATTTGACCCTTTATTCCATAAATACGCCTTTCTACGCCTCTGTAAAAGTCACCTGTTGAAAACATTGAGATAAATAGAGCATTTGCTCCTGTAGGAGCAAATGCTCTATTTATCACAATGGTTTCAAACTACAAAATTCTAAAAAAAATCCTTTTCTCCAGTTAATGCTCCTTTTCGGTAGATTTATTAAAGTGGTTGGACCTAAAAATAGCCTATGAGGGATTGGGTTAACCCCTTTGACACAAAAAGCTCAAAGTTTGGTCTGCTATTTACTCCATGAATATTCATTTAATAAATATGACATCAGGATTATCAGATTGTTATAATAGCACATGGACATGGGAATTTTTGCCATAGCAGAAACCGTAGAATCATATTAATATCTGATCTGAGTCTACTCTGTTTGCAGAGAAGTTGAAAGGTGTACTTATGTAGTAAAGAGTTAAGGGTTATCGTCTGCTTCGGGTTTCAAACAGGAGTTTTCTTCAATTTCTTTAGGAAAGCACAATATGAGTGTGAAACAGTTTGGATCATGATGAGAGTTATTTGGCAATCAAAATGAGTCATTTGGATCCAAACTACATTTTGAAATGTTATCAAGCATTCGCTTGTAGTGGCAAATAAGTTAACCCTTTACTCCATAAATACACCTTCCTAGTATGCCTTTGCAAACAGAGTAGACCCAGATCAGACACCTCCCGAAGGAGCCGTGACCAAACAGTCATGTGTCCATATGCTATTGTAACAATTATTGTAATTAATATTCATGATATCTGTATTTCTTTCATGAATATTTATGAAGTTAAAAGTTAATGACATCCATATATCACTAGATTCTATTCTAACAGGCAAAATGTTTTGAATGTAACTAGAGCATTTACTAGAATAAAGGAAAGTTTTAGAACTGTAGTTTTGAAACCATTGTGATAAATAAAGCATTTGCTCCATGTGAGCAAATGCTCTATTTATCACAATGGTTTCAAAATGTGACATTTACAGAGACGTCAATATGACTAAAATAATGAGGGAATGGCTTACAGGACACAGATACCCCTACTTATATACCATTGTGTAGCTATGGTGTCAACAAGTGACAAACCTATAAATAGTGTTACTGATATGATAAACTGTCCTATAAAGTCTGCTCTGTTTGCTTTTGAGTCTGATTGCAAAGGCGTGAAAATGCATTTTATATGAAGGATTATTCAATGATGCCAACACATTTTTCAAATTCATGACAATACTAAAATTACCCTGCATAGTCATTATATCCGAACACTAGGTAACACAGAGGAATACATAGAAACTTCCTTTTTAAGAATTGCTTTTTTAATTCTCCATAGTTCATTCATTAAAATTGTCACTCCGACAAAATGTAGGTAGGTCACAAATAGGGATTTGGTGGAAAATGATGACTTTAGTATATGAATTATGTCCCTTATCTGGTAACATATTTTACCCTTCATTCCATAAATAGACTCTGTATAAGTTCTATTCCAGAGCTCCAGATAAGATGCGTAAATTAAAACATTTTCAAGAATAGCTCCTTTATTTCTCTACCAAAATCTACACGTGACCACTCTAGAACCGTCTCTTCAAGACGATTCCAAAGAGTAGTCACAGTGTAGGGTTTGGCTGAGAAATGACGTTTTAGTATTTGGGTACGCATCTTTATCTGTAGCTCTGTTATATTCTACTTTGTGAGTGGCTCCAAGAACTATTAAATGCTAATTGGCCATCAATGTTTAACCCTTTCCCAGTGCAATATTTGTGTAAGAAATAATCATATCATGAATATTTATTAGCTGTCAAAGCTTTTATAACGTAAATTTTTCAAGCATTTTTTTTTTTGCTTGAGCCATCTGATCTGGGTCTCCCATTTGCAAATGTGTGAAACGCACTTGTACGAACATTTATGCATGAATTTATTACTTCATGAACATCCATAAACTTGTTTATTATAATATCAAATTTTAAAAGGGATATTTTGCTTAGATATAACCTGTAGGAACAGATTTCATTTCATAAGCAAACAGAGCAGCTCCTCTGTTTGCAAAGGCATGAAAAATGCATTTATATGAAAGAAATGGGTCCGTTTAGTATGGACGGCTTTGAGCTGCTACGAGTTTGAATGACAAACAGTGGAGAAGCTGACAAGAGCACTCCTCTAGGAGCCCTCTGATCTAGATCTACAGTTTGCAAATATCTGTAACTGTATGAGCAGTCTGATCAGGGTCTACTCTAATTGCTTATAAAATTTTAATAGATCAGAGTCCACAGTTTCTATCAATACTAAAATGTCCTGTGTACATATCCCATAACAAGAATTCAGGTAATAAATATTGATGATGTCATTATTTCTTACACAATATTTCAACAGGGAAAGGGTTAACCAGTGTATTTGTGTAGTAAAGGGATATACTATAATACAGTATAAACTTCGAAATTTAAGAATGAAGAATTGATGCATTTTTAGGAAGAGGGCTGTTTTTCTGCAGTATGAAAGTCATGCAGAAAGCTCCTAGAGGACTTTCAAACTGCGTTAAACTGTTGCCTGTCTTAAAGACTGATAATGATACTTGTTTTAGCTTTCAAACTATCAGGTTTTTAAGTTTTGACCTTTCACAAGCTGATAAATTCACACACTGATAGTTAAATTTTTTACTTGCATCAAATTAATTTTTTCAGAAAGTATCGACCTAGTGTCAAACAGCTTGGGTCTTCATGAGTTACGTCGCGTCTCATCTGGACCCAAACTGTTTGAATATGCCAGTCAGGCTGTGCTTAGTATGGGAGGGGTTAACCCTTTCCTTTATATAACGCCTTTTCATGCAATTGCAAACAGAGTAGACCCAGATCAGACGGCTCCTATAGGAGCCGTCTGATCAGGGTCTGCTCTGTTTACTGATGGATTTCGATAGAGATGTTTCTTTACTTTATAAAATGGTTACAATGTCCCACCTACCATTACAATGTCCCACCTTCCATATTTCATTATAACTATTTTATCCTATAAAATTTAGTAGATATTGAACTTGGAGTAAACATAAAATAGGGAAGGGTTAATCATAAAAATTTGTAAACAAGGATTACTGCCAGCTGATACCAATTTTTATCTGATAAACACATAGAAAGAATAAGTGAACCGTTACTGTGAACATGTCGAACAGAGTTAGGGCTCTTGGTCATAATGTAATGTTAAACAAGGTAATGAAATTGTACAAGTCTAGCTCTAAAACTATTAACTCATTTAAACCTCTTTTTCTATGTGCACCTGCCCAAATATGTACAGTAAAACCCCTCTTATGCGACCACCAAAAAGGGGCATAATTCAGTGACAAAGGCAGGTGGTAGCTTAATGTAGGATGAAAGTTATGCATAAAGGAGCTTTCTGCATAACTTTCGTCATGCATTAAAAAACCACCTGCTTATGAAGACAGCCATGTTTGTTTATTAAGTGGTCGCATTAGAGGGGTTTTACTGTACTTCTAAGTGCCCCTGCCTAAGTATGTATGTACTCTGAACCAATCACTTTACATTTAAAGTGGCAGTTCTGCAAAATTCTTTCCTTCAGAAACCCTTTCATTTTGTATAGCCCTTTCCCTCATATAAACGTGTTTTCACACATTTGCAAACAGAGTAGACCCAGATCAGACGGCTCCTAGAGGAGCCGTCTGATTAGGGTCTGCTCTGTTTGCTAGTGGAATTCGAATAGTTCTGTTTCTTTGCTTTCCAAAATGGCTACAATGTTCCACCTTCAAGGTTTAAAGGTTTCATTGTAACGATTTTGTTCATGAATATTCAGTGGGTATTGAAATTTGAAATAAACATAGAACAGGGAAAGGGATAGACAAACAGTGCAAACCCTTATCAGAGGGTTCTACAAGCTCTCTGATCTTTGTCTACACTGTTTGCCTGCGGGAATAATGGCCCTTGTCAGTGATACTAGATTTATAGCTACGATTGTAATGTTGTTATGTCCAAACAACTTCTACATAAAAACTCAAAGCTATGACATTATATCAGCAATGGCAAAACAAACATCATAAAAATTGAATAGTAACACTCTATACATATATACTAATTATTCTCCGCAAGTATTCTTAACAAATGCCCTCGGTTTCCTTGATAATGCCAATGTGAGATAGAGGTCCAGATAAGACGCGTAATTCTAAACATTTTCAAGAATAGCTCCTTTTTATCTCCACCAAATCCTATTCTGTGACCATTCTTTAGAATCGTCTCAAAGAGACGATTCTAAAGAATGGTCACAGAAAAGGATTTGGTGAAGAAATGACGATTTAAGTATTTGAGTACGCACCTTTATCTGTAGCTCTGTAAAATATTCTTTTAAACATGCATGCATACTAATTAAATTCCAGTATTTACTTATATATCATACACATATATTCTCTCAAATATACAAAACTTTGATAATTCAACATGGACGTAGATATAATAAACAGCAATCTTCAACAAATATTTTATCACAAACATTATTGGGTCTGGCTTCTTGGTAATATTAACCTTTCATTCCATGAATATTCATGACAGAAATAATGACATCATGAATATTAATAAGATTGACTAATATAATAACACATGGCCACAGGAATTGTGGCCATGCAGAAACTGTAGAATCATATCTACATTATATCATAAGCAAACAGAACAGACCCTGATCAGACGGGAGCCACCTGATCTGGGTCTACTCTGTTTGCAAATGTGTACTTATGGAGTGAAGTGTTTACCTTGTGAATATTTAAATTGGAATGGCTCGTCAGTGGTTTAACTACTGAGTCAATTCAGCATAAAAGGCCTAAATTTGCTATGAGTTTGAATGACAAACAGCGCAGACCCTGATGAAACTTTCCCAAGAAGCCAAGTGATCTGGATCTACACTGTTTGCAAATGTCAGTACACTAGTCTCCTGCATTAACCCTTTCCTTCATATAAACGTGTTTTCACGCATTTGCAAACAGAGTAGACCCAGATCAGACAGGAGCCTACAGGAGCCGTCTGATCAGGGTCTGCTCTGTTTGCTATTGGAATTTGATAGATCTGTTTCTCAACTTTCTAAAATTGCAATATTTCACCTTCCATATTTCATTATAACTATTTTTATCTATGAATATTCAGTAGGTATTGAAATTTGTAATCAACCCAGAACAGGTAAAGGGTTAAACTGATATCCTACTAGGTAAATCTTGTCCACATAAGTTTCACATAAGCTTCATTTGGAATATAAACCGATTTGCTTAACACTCCCCCACCCCCTTCCCGAGACAGAAGCCTTTGCAAACAGAGTAGACCCTGATCATAAAGCTCCTGCAGATCTTAAATCTGATCTGGAACCAAGCTGTTTGAAAATGCAGGTCACATAGCTGTCTGCAGCTCCTACTATATAACCTCTCTGTAACATGTACTCAGTAGAAGTGAACTCTAGAGCGTGTGGAAGCTTATCCCTTTCCTTCATCTAAGCACCTTTTCAAACCCTTTGCAAACAGAGTAGACCCAAATCAGACGGCTCCTATAGGAGCCGTCTGATCAGGGTCTGCTCTGTTGCTTATGGTGCAATATATATAGATGTGATTCTAGTTTCTGCCAAGGTAAAATGTTAAAAATTCAGCTAATAAATATTCATGATGTCATTATTTCTTACATTAATAATCAACAGGTAAAGGGCTAATGCAGGACAATTCATTCTGCATTAACCCATTCTCTCCTAGGATATTTTTAGATCCAACTTTTGGAATATTTTTACCAAAAAGGAGAATTTACAAGAAAAAAAGGAATTTGTTAGAATTATGTACTTTTGAAACCATTGTGATGGTTTAAAAAAAGACTTAGGTATCAAAAGGTGTCTATAGGAGGGAATGGGTTAAGTAACCACTTCCTTTATAAGTAGTTGCTATAGAGAGGGTCTACAGTAACGTTTAACGTCCTCATATCTGGAATCACGTTGAGCTTTCAGTTCTGTTGGTAGATATGAGATCATTCTGAAGCGTAACATCATCAAAGACATCCCTGAAAGAAAACAAAAGAAAATTTGCAAGTTGTCCATGATAAGGTAACTCTGTAGTGTTAGATATAAACCTCCTACTGTATTGCATAGTAAAGGATTAACCCATTACCTCATAGGCTATTATTAGATCTACCTCTTTAAAAAAAAATCTACCGAAAAGGAGCATTAACTAGAGAAAAGGAAAATGTTAGAATTTTGTAGTTTGAAACCATTGTGATAAATAGAGCATTTGCTCCTATAGGAGCAAATGCTCTATTTATCACAATGGTTTCACAAAGTGAATTTTATAGAGTCGTCAAAAGTCGTCAATATCAGGGAATGGGTTAACCCTTTCCCTCACATAAACTTGTTTTCATGCATTTGCTAACAGAGTAGACCCAGATCAGACAGATCCTAGAGGAGCCATCTGATCAGGGTCTGCTCCGTTTGCTAATAGAATTTTGATAGATTTGTTTCTTTACTTTCTAAAATGTCTTCGATATTCCACCTTCTACTAACTATTTTTTTAATGAATATTCAGTAGATATTGGAATTTGGCCTAGATATAGAACAGGGAAAGGGTTAAAGTCTACAAAAGGCATATATAAGATAACTCTTTTATTTCTCCACTGAACCCTATTTGCAAGGGGTCTGAAAAGGCATCTCTACCAGACCAGGGTCTGCTGTTTGCTTATAAAATAATATAAATCTGATTCTAAAGTTTATGCTATGGCCAAAATACCTGTGTTGGTATGCAAGTATAAAAAGTCAGCTGATTAATATTCACAATCTCATCATTTCTTATTTTCATAGTGTGCATGGATAAGCATCTAAGTTTCAATCTGCTTCAAAAGTGAAACGAAAAAATGTCCTAGAACAAAAGGAGAGAACACTCACTTGCTCATGTAGAAGAATATATAGCCACTTCTCTCCCTTCTAGCTATTACATCGTCTTGGCTTATTTTGGACACATGGGAATCGTCAAAACTGAACCAGCTCTTTTTCTTCATATCATAGACATCACTTAGGTAGTGGCCTAAGCAAAACAAACAGCAAGTCAAAAGGAATCAGGGTCCATGCTTATAAAGCTTTTAGCTGAGTCTGAGTTTCGTTCTCAAGCTTTTGATTGGTCAAATTTGAGTTCTCAAGCTTTTGATTGGTCAGATTTGAGTTCTCAAGCTTTTGAGAAAAAACTTCAAAAACTTGAGAACGAACTCAGACTCAACTGAACGTTTTATAAGCATGGACCCAGCTTTGTTATTCTGGTGTTCTATACATTAAAATTTCTACGCATTTGCAAACAGAATAGACCCAGATCAGATGGCTTCTGCAGGAGCTGTTTTATCAAGGTCTGCTGTTTGCTTATAATACAATATAAATATAATTCTACAGTTTCTACAATGGCCAAACATTTCTCAGTTAATTTGCTGTCAAAAATCTAATTAATATTCGTGATATCATTATTTCTTACATGAATATTCATGCTGTAAAGGTTTCAGACTACAAAATTCTAAAATTTTCCTTTTCTCTAGTTACTGTTCCTTTTCGCTAGATTTATTCCAAGAGGTTATATCTAAAAATAGTTTATGAGGTAAAGGGTTAACTCAATATATTATGTAAATATTCTTAAATAAAACTTAAATTAATTGATATTCATAGTCAGTATATTTTACGTTGATATTCATGAAGTGAAGACTTTAATATTGAAACAGTCATGGTATGTTATATGAATATTCACAAGTAAAAGGTTACGACCTGTATAACAATTTACCTCTTATGATTTTTTTTTACACCTTTGCAAACAGATCAGATGGCTCCTGTAGGAGTGGTCTGATCAAGGTCTGCTCTGTTTGCAGACCTGACTACAATTTCTACCAATACCAAAACATACTGTGTTCAAATGCTATTAAAAAAAGTCCGCTCATAAATATTCATGATGTCATAATTATTTACATGGATATCTAACAGAGAAAGGGATAAAGGACTCACCTGTAGAGGTTGATAGCCCCATGTGGTTAACTATGCTCACAAGTCTGTAGCTGTATGGCAGGTCTCCCTTCTACAACACAAATGGATATCACACTTGTAATTGTAAAACCTTTATCTAAAATGGCCACTAAACAGTATAACAGGGTTCATACAGACTTTTGACACTCAAATTCCATGATATTTCCATGGTTTTTCCATGACAAAAACATATTTTCAATGATATATGATATACGACTCCTGCAATGATTTTAAGCTTGCAAACTGAATCCTGTGTTAGAAATGAATGCTAAACACCAAGAACAAGTATTTATTTGTGTTTATGTAGGTATGTCGAGTATCCCAGTTTAATTTTTTGTTTATCTCTTGCCTCTTTTCCTTAACTGTTCTTCAGTCTTTTTACAGTTTGTTGTACAAATTGTGGATTATACCGACACATTGCTTTGCTGGGTCGCAACATTTTCATGCTTTGTTGACCTCGACGAATCAGCGGTGCGTTCATTAGTGGTGACCGTATGCAACCAGCTACTAGGCCGAGAGGGAATCACATAATCTTACAATGTGTTACACACTCTTGGTGTGTATAAATCAAAGCATACAGACTAGTGGACTATGGTAAGGCCCTTGTTGCAACCGGTTTCTTACGTAAGCCATCACCGAACGCAGGGCAGATTTTCACCATGCAATAAACAATGAACTAACAAAAAGGGCAGAGGACTTCCGAAAATTGAACCGTCGCACCGGAAATCCGTTTTCGGACCAATGACTGTTCGCTACCGGTGTCATAGTAGAAAACTCACGTTACTCATAACGCCAACCAGATTTACTTTCGGTTATATACTCTCCTTTTTTTAATTTCATGCCCAGAAAATTTATGTGTGGGTAAATCTACAAATAAAGGAATTATTCAAGGGTGTATTTGGTAATTTCCATGATTTTTTTCTGAATCCCCTGATTTTTCAATGATAAAATTTGAAATTCCCGTTTTCCATGATTTTTCCAGGCAGACCTCGTTTTCCAAGACTTTTCCAGGTCTGTGCGAACCCTGGTATAATATCAGTTTTAACCCTTTCCCTGTTCTATATTTATTATGAATGTCAATACCTACTGAATATTCATGGACAAAATAGTTAAAATGAAATATGAAAGGTGGAACATTGTAGCCGTTTTAGAAAGGAAAGAAACAGATCTATCAAATTCCAGTAGCAAACAGAGCAGACCCTGAGAGCCGTCTGATCTGGGTCTACTCAGTTTGCAAATGCGTGAAAACACGTCCATATGAGGGAAAGGGTTAACCCATCACTTTATGCCCAGAGGTCCAGTTAAGATGCATAAATTAAAACATTTCAACAAGATGTGTTTGTGACACACAATGCTCCTGATATGACCTCTGACCTTGATGTATGACCTTGACCTTAATAGGTCACCCATACAAATGTTCGCCTCTACAAGTTGCACATGCATGCCAACTTTGAAGTATACGTATGTGCAATGTTGAAAAGATTATCGCCAATGTTCAAGTTGGGGACAAACCAACCAACATAGAAAAACAATATGCCCCCCACCCCCAAATTTCTCAACCAAGCCCTATAAAAATTTATCTGATAAATCACGGTGTCATATTTCTTATATGAATATTTGTCAGGTATAGGGTTAACCCTCTATTCCATAAATATGCCTTTCTAAACAAGAGAAGATCCAGACCAGATGTCTCCTCTAGGAGCTGTCTGATCAGGGTCTGCTCCGTTTGCTTTTGATAAGATATGGGTACAATTCTATAGTTTCTGCCATTGCCAAAAGTTTCCTGTGTTCATGTGCTATTATAACAATTAATCTTATTAATATTCATGATGTCATGGAGGAAAGGATTAACCCTTTCCCTGTTCTATATTCATTCCATATTTCAATACTTACTGAATATTCATTGACAAAATAGTTAAAATGAAATATGGAAGGTGGAACATTGTAGCCATTCTAGAAAGTAAAGAAACAGATCTATCAAATTCTATTAGCAAACAGAGTAGACCCAGATCAGACGGCTCCTAAAGGAGCCGTCTGATCAGGGTCTACTCTGTTTGCAAATGCGTGAAAACTCGTTTATATGAGGGAAAGGATTAAACAAACCAGCTGCTTTAATGGTTATTTTCCCCTCTACTTCGTATGAATGCCTTTTCACAACAAAGTAGACCACATAAGACGTTTCCTACAGGATCAGGGTCTGCTCTGTTTGCTTATGGGATAATACAGGTTCCAGAATAGTTTTTTTCTAAATTAGCCGCAAATCTCCTTGTTCAAAGTCCAAATACAAAAATCCAGTTAACGAATATTAATTACAACATGAATTATTGTAAAACTATGACGGGAAAGCGTTGATTTTAAAAATCCGTTTTTACAAATCTGAGCAACCTATCGAAAGGTGAAGAAAAAGAAAGTCTCCATAACTGCTTCAACTATAGTCTATAACCAGAACAGAGCTGTACATAACATGAGTATTTACTGCATTATCCCTTTACTCCATTTAAATAAGCCTTTCTACGCCTTTGCAAACAGAGTAGACCCAGATCAGACAGCTCCTAGAGGAGCCGTCTGATCAGGGTCTGCTCTTTTTGCTTAATGATATAATATAGATATGATTATATAGTTTCTGCCATGGCCAAAAATTCCCATGTCTATGTGTTATTTTAAGAAAGTCTGAAACTAATCTACTTAATACTCATGACTTCATTATTTCTAAAATGCATATTTATGGAGGAAAGGGTAAAGCTGCTTAAACCTTTCCCTGTTCTCTGTTTATTCCAAATTTGAACACCTACTGAATATTCATGGAAAAATAGCTAAAATGAAATATGGAACGTGGGACAGTGTAGCCATTTTAGAAAGTAAAGAAACAGATCTTTCAAATTCCACTGACAAACAGAGCAGACCCTGATCACAGCTCCTATAGGAGCCATCTGATCTGGGTCTACTATGCTAGCAAATGTGTGAAAGCACGTTTATATCAGGAAAGGGTTAAGAAACTCAATAAAATATGATAATCCAATGTTTTCAACCACAATATTGGTCCTCAATAGAACTGTCCCTCTGAAGCAATTTTAATAGGAACAAATAAAATAGGTTTGGCCGAGAAATGGCTGATATAACCCTTTCCTTCATAGGCTATTTTTAGACCCAACCACTTTGAATGAATCTACCCAAAAGGAGCATTTACAAGGGAAAAGTAAAATTTTAGAATTTTGTAGTTTGAAACCATTGTGATAAATTGAGCATTTGCTCCTATAGGAGCAAATGCTCTATTTATCACAATGGTTTCAAGAAGTGATTATTACAGAGGCGTAGAAAGGCATATTTATGGAGGAAAGGGTTAAATGGGTAAGTATTCCTCTAACCAGTCTCTACAGTACCAAAGCAGAAGCAGTTACAAGTACATCTCATTACCTCATTTTTTATTTCCGGCAGATCGAGACTTTCTTCCACATAAGCATCCACTTCGTCTGCCTCTGTCATGGCTACATCCTTGTTAAACTCGGCCGGACTGGACAACTGTGGTTTCTCTGTACTGGGCAGTGTATTCTCCTTGTCATCTATGTTCAACATCCACAAGTCTGCAACAAATAGACAATGTGAACTTGAAGTGTACTCATCATGGCCAACCTCCCTACCAAATAGGAAGACTAGGTTAAAAGGTTGATTAATTATTGAAAACATACTAGATACAGATCAGACAGCTCTAATCAGACAGCTCTAAAATGTCCCTGTTTTTCACCCTTGACACCCCCCCCCCCTTTTGTGCACCTGGTTCTTTTTTGCCACACATTATCTCAAGGTGGTGAACATTTGTACCAGGTTACTTTGAAATTCGTTCATGTATGTAAGACTGGAGTTACAGAGCAGACACAACAAAATGTCCCCCTTTTTTAAACTTTGATCCCATATTGTATAATTTTCTTTTGAATAATAAAACTAGAATGCCCTCAGGCAACATGTTGATCCCACTGGCCATTCACCAATAGTATGACATAGCAGATCCTTATCAGGTAGCTCCTATAGGAAAGCCTGATCTGGGCCTCTACTTTTCAAAAGCATGAAAAGGCATGAATATCAAATAACGGGTAAAGGCATACATTGTGTTTGTAAAATCTGACTTTTAACCTCCAAGAGTAACCTTGACCATTTCACAAACCATCTATGCAGTTCTGAGTTAAAGCCCGGACAAGCAAAACATGTTTTTGTCCTTTGACCTCTAAGTATGACCTTGACCTTTCAGCTACTAGTGTGGTTTTTGTGCCTGACATGCCCTACCTTCTAGAGAAACATTTACAAAAGTAGGTCAAAGGTCAAAGTAACATGGCAACAGCATTGATATTGTTGGAAAGTTCTACAAAAGAAAGTTGCATACTAAGTAGGGGTGAAACGATTCAAAAAAATTCGATTCGATTCGATTTCGATTTTTTACAACACGATTCGATTATTTTCGATTCGATTCGATTTAAGATTGTAATAAAAAGAATGCACTATCTAGAATAAATACTGTGTATAACAACTCTGAAAACAGACTGCTTAGACATATACAGGTGGAAAAATATCATAAAAGCCTAGTCACAGATAGATCTGACTTTAACAGCCAAACCTTTCTGCAGTTTGTTTTTGGAAGTTCTTTTTTATAACTGCATGGTCACTTAAACCAAGCAAAATGGTAACTCTAACATAATTAGTATTGGCTAATTGTCTAATTGACTAAACTGCCTAACTCTGTAGAACATGTAAGTTTTTCCGAAAAAAAGAATTTGAGCACTTGGAGGAGATGTTATCTCTCTCTTCATCTGATACAGATAGCTATCAGTTGAAGAGAGATATGACATCTCCCTGTCTCTGAGCAACAAGAGCACCGCGAGACGGGGCAATATACGCCCGAAGGCTGTTCTATTTACACAATGTGTGAACCTTCAGAAGTTGCGCATATGAGGACTCTATTAGGGCTAAGGCAATAGCAAGGAGAGTAAAACTGCTTATTGTAATAGTAATCTTTTATTTGTCGGACACAAAATTTGCTAACGCTCTATTTGTGACCTTGACCTTGAAAGTTCACAATTGGGTTTTGTATGCAACACACCTTCAAGTGATACTGAAGCCCTATTTGTGACCTTGACCTTGAAAGTTCACAATTGGGTTTTGTACGCGACACACCTTCAAGTGATACTGAACATATGTGTGAAAGAATTTTGAAAATCGGAGAAAAAATGAGTAAGTTATAGCCAGGACACGAATTTGCTAACGGACGGACAGAATTGCTAACGCCCTATTTGTGACCTTGACCTTGAAAGTTCACCATTGGGTTTTGTACGCGACACACCTTCAAGTGATACTGAACATACGTGTGAAAGAATTTTGAAAATTGGTGAAAAGATGAGTAAGTTTTAGCAAGGACACGAAAATTGCTAACGCCCTATTTGTGACCTTGACCTTGAAAGTTCACAATTGGGTTTTGTACGCGACACACCTTCAAGTGATACTGAACATTTGTGTGAAAGAATTTTGAAAATCGGAGAAAAAATGAGTAAGTTATAGCCAGGACACGAATTTGCTAACGGACGGACGGACAGAATTGCTAACGCCCTATTTGTGACCTTGACCTTGAAAGTTCACCATTGGGTTTTGTACGCGACACACCTTCAAGTGATACTGAACATACGTGTGAAAGAATTTTGAAAATTGGTGAAAAGATGAGTAAGTTTTAGCAAGGACACGAAAATTGCTAACGCCCTATTTGTGACCTTGACCTTGAAAGTTCACAATTGGGTTTTGTACGCGACACACCTTCAAGTGATACTGAACATTTGTGTGAAAGAATTTTGAAAATCGGAGAAAAAATGAGTAAGTTATAGCCAGGACACGAATTTGCTAACGGACGGACGGACGGACAGACAGACAGACGGACACCCAGCCAGACGGCCAGACGATGGAGACCATAACATAATACGACCCTTCGGGCGTATAAAAAGCACTAGACATTGCTGCGAGTATATTTTAGCCAGTTATCAATACACGGCTTCATAAATTTTAAGCATACACAAATTTGCAACCAAGTTTACTGGAAGAAGACGAAGTGTAAATTGCAATACCTTGTTTCCGTTCCATACGATTTGACAGATTTGTCGTATTTCCTGTGTTGCAGAGAATATTTGTAAAATAATCTTACATGTTGGTTTATTTGTGCTGTTGCTCTCGCGAAATCTGAAATCTCCACATTTTGGAGCGATAGTTTTTCGGTGTAGCACGTAGATTGACAGCTTCAGCATCCGACATTTTGAGAGGACACAAAGACGCTTGAATAAAGCGCCCAGACGATCAGACTAAGTGCAACGATTGCAACGTGTAATTTGATTGGCTAAAACAGTTGGCCTTCATCCAATCGATTTGGGTCTATCAGAATTCGACGAGTATGTTTGTTTTGACAGCTCTAATGCCGGGAAAACAAGTATTTCGACTTTTCACGGCGAATTTTCATAGGTTAGTTTCATTTCGCTACCAATCATTAAGAAACTAGCCTTTTATAATAAAAATCGAATCGAAAATGAGACCTGTTGAACCGAATTGAACCGAACCGAATCGAGGGCAAAAGATCGCGGTTCAATTCACATCGCGATTAATCGTTTCACCCTTAATACTAAGTATGGAAGCCTAAATGGCCCATTGGTTCAAATGTTATAGGCATTTAAAGATTTTTGCAAATGTATGTCAAGGTCAGGAGAGCAAATGTTAGCATGTTCATACCAAGTATGGAAGTCCTAGGCCTATTGGTTCCAATAAAATAGCCATTTAAAGATCTTTGAAAAAGTAGGTCAAAGGTCAAGGTGAGAAGGGCAAACAATGATTTTGTTGGAAAAGTCTTAACACAAGCAAGTTGCATACCAAGTATAGAAGCCCTAGGTCCATTGGTTCAAATGTTATAGGCATTTAAAGATTTTTGCAAAAGTAGGTCAAAGGTCAAAGCCAGAAGGGCAAAAATGTTGGCATGGTCATACCAATTATGGAAGCCCTAGGCAAATTGATTCCAATAGTATTGGCATTTAAAGATTTTTGCAAAAGTAGGTCAAAGGTCAAGGTCAGAAAGGCAAAAATGTTGCCATGGACGGAAAGGTCTCGACAATATGAACCTTCTCACCAAATTTCAACATCATAGCACAAATATTAAGCTTTATACCAACCCATCCCAAAACTTTTAACTTGGTGAATTTTAGCAAAAAGAAACAGTCCAAAACATGTCAAAAATGGAATAAAAATTAAAAATATTTTTAATGTTTAACTTCATAACAGTAATATTTGACCCAAGATGAACCTCCATACAAAATTTCAGCATCCTAGCACAATTATTAATATATTCTGAAAATAGGTGATCCTTCGAAAGCAGAAGTAGAAATGCAAAAAGAGAAAATTGCAGACTCTGTATTATTGAGTCTGTTCATGAGTAGTAATTAAAAGGCCGACACTACTCACGCCTCCTAGCACCGGCTTAAGCAGTATTCAATTTTCAAAACTAATAACATGAAAACTAATGATCCCGAAGGACCAGAAAATATAACAACACTGAGAATGAAGTATGGGGCGACTTTTTAGGGCCGCCACACAAGCACTTAACACCTGCTGTTGTGAAGTACATATATTCTGAAAATGTTTGATCCTTCGAAAGCAGAAGTAGAAATGCAAAAAGAGAAAATTGCAGACTCGGTTTTATTGAGTCTGTTCATGAGTAGTAATTAAAAGTGCAACACTACTCACGCCCCCTAGCACTGGCTTAAGCAGTATTCAATTTTCAAAACTAATAACATGAAAACTAATGATCCCGAAGGACCAGAAAATATAACAACACTGAGAATGAAGTATTAAGTTTTAAAACAACCTGTCCAAAAAACTTTAACCTGGTGTCTTGTGGCCAAAAGAACAAAGTCCACATGTCAAAAATTGATAAAATTTAAACATATTTTTAATGTTTAACTTCATAACAGCAATATTTGACCCCAAATGGTCTACCATACAAAATTTCAGCATCCTAGTACAAATATTAAGCTTCAAAACAACCCGTCCAAAACATTTCAACCTTGGCCACGCTCACGCGCACGCTCACGCCAAGGATATAACATACCCGTAAGCTCGCTCTACTGTTCTACGAACAGACGAGCAAAATAAATGCTAACTGTATACAACTTCTACACAAAAAAAGTTTGTAAAGATGAATATAGTGAATGCGGCACCATGATGACTTATAACTAAATTATAGAGAAGCAAATACCATGGCTTGGATTAAACTTCTCTTTCAGAAGAACTCTGATATGGGTCCGCACTCACTTGCCAAAGTTTTATTTTGAGAATTAGAGTATATATCTTTAATTCTATTTCTATCTAAATAATTATTACATAGTTTTAAATGTCATCACCTACCATCTTCATCATAGTCAAAACCAAAGTTATCTTCTTTCTTGCTTGGATTCCCTCCCTTTTTGGCCAACATTGGTTTCTCAGAGTTATTCCCCTTGTTTGTTAACTGGCACTTCCTTTCTAAGGGTGTTTTCTTATCACATTTAACATCCACAATCTCACAGAACTGGTCACTTTCAGCGTTGTTACTAGTGTCATTATCACAGTCAGAGGCTGATTGATCATAGTTTTTCTCAAGCTCTGTTGCTTCTGCTTCAGAGCCACTATTAGTTGTCAAATCAACACATTCAACATTATCTATACAATTATTAGATTTATCACATTCAATATTGCCATTCTGCTTCTTGAATACTTCATAAACAGTCCCTTTCTCTGAAGATTCTGACAGTTCATTTGCATTATTTTCTTCTATAGCTGTTTCTAAACCAGGACCAATCTCTTCATCTGCACTTTCAAATGAACCCTCACCTTGAAATTTATCACCATTGTCAGCATTTAATTTGTCTGTTTCCACAGATGGAACACTTTCCTCCGACATGGTTTCAAGGCACAGGTCATCAAAGTTTTCTTTCTTTACTTCAACTTCTTTCTTTTTACTGTAGGTTTTACAGTATGTCAGATTTGTTTGTTGATTGTCCCTATCTGGTTCAATGTCATCACCATTGTCAGCATTTAATTTTTCTGTTTTCACAGATTGAACACTTTCCTCTGGCATGGTTTCAAGGCACAGGTCATCAAAGTTATCTTTCTTTACTTCCACTTTCTTTTTTTTATTGTAGGTCCTGCAGTATGTCAGATTTGTTTGTTGATTGTCCCTATCTGGTTCGATGTCAAAACTATCACTGTACTGACTAACACTTGTACTATGACTAGTATCATTTGTGCCTCTTGAGTAGTTGTGGTGTCCTTTTTCTGTGACATCATCACATTGTGTGTAGTTATGATGCCTGTTCTTTTTGACATCATCAATTTGTGTGTAGATGTGCCTATCTTCTGTTTGAACAAGGCTGGCATTGGTATCACGAAGGCTCTGTTCTATAGCCAACTGTATCATTTCTTCCTCCGACAAATCCTTCAAGTCCTTACTCTTGATATCATCCATATCTGTAAGAAACAAAGCTCCAGATAACAGATATTCATGAATATTCCTACAAGAACTCATGCCACCATGCATTATTTCTAACATGATTTTTTTTATAATGGCATGAGCACAAAAAATATAACCCTTTCCCTCATATAAATGTGTTTTCACGCATTTGCAAACAGAGTAGACCCAGATCAGACGGCTCCTATAGGAGCCGTCTGATCAGGGTCTGCTCTGTTTGCTAATGAAATTTGATAGATCTGTTCCTTTACTTTCTAAAATAGCTACAATGATCCAATAGAGTACAGTGTGGAAGTAAATTTATCACATCATAACATTTTACTCCATGAATATGCATGCAAGAAATAAGTACCCCATTAACATTTATTAGATTAATTTTATACTGGCACATAAACATATGAAATTTTGGCCATGACAGAAAGTGTACAATCAAACCTATATTATTTCATAAGCAAACATAGCAGACCATGATCAGAAGACTCCTAGAGTAGCTGTTTGATCCTAGTCTACTCTGTTTGGAAAGGCACATTTATGGAGTGCATTGTTCAGCAAAATGAACAGACCCTGATCAGGAGCTGTCTGATCTGGCTCTACTCTGCAAAGGCGTAAAAAGATGAAACTATCAAGAATAGTGCTAACCCATTCTCTTACAGGCTATTTTTAGACCCAACTTCTTGGAATGAATCTACCAAAAAGGAGCATTTACTAGGGAAAAGGAAAATTTTTAGAAGTGTATAGTATTGAAACCATTCCAAAGGAGCAAATGCTCTATTTATCAAAATGGTTTCAAAAAGTGACTTTTACAGAGGCGTAGAAAGAGTTATTTATGGAGGAAAGGGTTAATGAACATACCGTTATCATTTTCTCTTCGACTAAGTTCCATAACTCTTTCAAAATTGACCTCTGTATCTTCACCAAAGTCCCGTGCCATCTGTAAATACAAAAACAAACTAGAGGTTTTTGTCATAAAAACGGACGTCTCCCCTCTAATAAAAACAATATGTAAAGGGAAATCACTAAAAATGTTATGGACTTGATGAATGATACTTCCCCTCATTATGCGCTTTCCACACCACATTTTTCAAGAAGAAAATGATAACAGCTAATAACTCCAAAAATACTGATACCAGAGTTATGACCTTTGCGCATGACACTTACTTTCATCATGCTCTTTCCAAAAATAAAATGTCATTCCAATAGCATCAGTCGAACAGGAGTTATTGATCGGCCAAAAAATGTAACAAAGGGAAATAGTTCCAAAAGTATTGAAGCCAGAGTTATGGCCCTTGTTCATGACACTTTCTCTCATCATGCTCTCTCCATGTATGATAATGAAGTTTCAATAAGATGGCAAGAGCCATGTAGGAGTTATCGTGCATACAAGAAAGCATTAACAAATGTACAAGGGGAAATAACTCTTAAATTTATTGAAGCTCGAGTGAAGGATCTTATGCATGACACTTTCTCTTATCATGATCTTTCCATGTATGAAGTTTCACTCCAATGGCATGTGCCATATAGGAGTTATCGTCCTGACAAAAAAATGTGATATTTTTTACAAAGGGCTATAACTTCAATATTAGTGAAGCCAGAGTTATGGACCTTAAGCATGACACTTCCTCTCATTATGATCTTTCCATATATGAAGTTTCAATCCAATGGCATCAGGCATATTGAAGTTGTCGTCCGGACAAAAAATTGTGATTTTTTTTTACAAAGGGCAATAACTCCAATATTAGTGAAGCCAGAGTTATGGACCTTGCGCATGACACTTCCTATCGTCATGATCTTTCCATATATGAAGTTTCAATCCAATGGCATGAGCCATATAGGAGTTATCATCCGGACAAAAAGTGTGACGGACAGACGGACACTCACAGACAGATGGACGGACAGACAACTCTCACGAAAACAATATGTCCTTTGACCCTGAAGGATGACCTTGACCTAGCATGTCACAGATGGTGATTTGACCTATATATCTGACCTCTGATCTTGAAGGATGACCTTAACATGTCACCCCTCACTTTGTGTGGCTTTATGAGATACATACGCATGCCAAAAATAGTCTCCATCTGTACTTGCTCAAAAGTTATGACCAATGGTAAAATTGGTGACAAACAAACAAGCAGACAGAGCAAAAACAATATGCCCCCCAGATCTGAGTATTTACTAGGCTCGTATTTACCCTACTGGTCAATTGAAAATTGTCATTATTTGTCTCAATCTCTATTTCTATATATGTGCTTTATTCCTTAAAATTTGCAATTATTTATCTCATTTCCTTATTTTACCGAATGATTTAAAAAACTTGGATTGCAGACGACAATTAGAAATATTGCACCAAAAGGGTTAAATGAAACTAATTGAGTAGCCAATAAAGAGGTTTGGGTCTGCATAGCCACAGCTCCAGATAAGATGCATCAATTAAAACATTTTCAAAAATGACTTTATTTCTCCATGAAATCCTTTGTTGTGACCACGCTTTAGAATCGTCTCTAAAGAATGGTCACAACATAGGGTTTGATGGAGAAATGACGGTTTTAGTAATTGAGTATGCACCTTTATCTGTGGCTCTGCATAATTATGAATATTTATAAAGTAAAGGGATACATTTGTAAACAAACAGGAACATGTAAAAGCTTTATGCTCAAGTCCAGATCAAAATGGTCTTACACTGTTCACACCCTTTCCCTGTTCTATGTTTATTCCAAATTTCGTTACCTACTGAATATTCATGCACAAAATAGTTCATAAACTCTGACTTATACTCAGAATTCTTATTACTTCTGGACGAACTGTCCAAGATTATAATATGCTCAGTCAATAACCATTTAACCCTTTCCCCCACAAAAATTAATGTCAGAAATAATGACATCATGAATATTTTTAAGATTCATGGTTATAATAACACATGGACCCACAAATATTTGGCAAAAGCAGAAACTGTATAATCATATCTATATTATATCATAAGCAAACAGAGCAGACCCTGATCAGACCGCTCCTAAAGGAGCGGTCTAATCAGGGTCTACTGATCTTGGTCTTACCTACATGCAAATGCCAGTACATAGAGGATCTTGCATGAGTGTTCATTACACATTGTTTTTATGAAACGAGTTTACTATAATAATATGACACAAGCTTTAGAGAGTGTCATATTCATTACAGGAAACGAGTTTCATAAAAACAATGTATAATGAACACGAATGTAAGATTCTTTTTATCACATAATCCTTAAAATGCCATAGAAAATAAAACAGACTAGCTGGCGGATGTTTCTGCCGTTGCTTTACAAACAGCGTAGTAATGCAACAGACGATGCGCATGGAGTGCTATGATTGGCTAACACTTTTTAAATGAGCGCTACGATTGGCTCACTTGCTAATTTGCATAACAAATGCACTAGTGCAATTCTGCAAAATACGGCACTGTTACGGCACTCCCGCATGGTAGATTATGTGATAAATTTATTTCCTGCATTTAACCCTTTCAATGCTGAATTTTTAAAGTGGAATAGTCCATTACTGTTTAAGAGTAGATTTCATTCAGTATGAAAGGGTATACCTAGGATTCTGAATGACAAACAGTGCAGGAGCCCTCTGATCTGGGTCTACACTGTTTGCAGATGACAGCCAATTTGTTTCCTGCATTTGATGGGTTAAAGAGTAAATAGCCGAACGGGAAAGTCCTATATTCCTACTTTGTCTTTTTCCTCATGTTCTTTCAGACTCATCTCTATGGCTCGGGCAAAGTCGGGGTCTTCCTCGTCCTCCAGCGTCAGCGGTTTCGGCTGCATAGAGTCCACCTCATCTCTCTGCAACACAGAAACAAGAAATGACTGTATAATCTACTTAAAAACACAAAAGCAAACATGGAGTACTGTGGAAGACAAGGCCAGTAAAAAAATATCAATTTGACCTTTGATATTCAAGTATGATCTAAACAGGAAAACACTCAAAAGTTGCAACTTCATGAGATGTGTATACATACCAAGTATGAATCTTTATCAAGTAATTTTCATATTTAACAACCAAGCTTAAACTTTTAGACCAAGAGGCAGATAGGAATAAAAACAAGATGCCTACAGGTCGCAAATTTGGGGGCATAAAAAATACAACTGTAAACCCATGTCAACACTTGACTGTCCCAAGAAAATCAGTGTTTAACCCATTACCTCATAGGCTATTTTTAGGAACAACCTCTTTGAATAAATCTACCGAAAAGGAGAATAACAAGAGAAAGGGAAAATGGTTTGTAGTTCGAAACAATTGTGACAAATAGAGCATTTGCTCCTATAGGAGCAAATGCTCTATTTATCACAATGGTTTCACAAAGTGACTTCCTCAGAGTCGTCAATATCAGGGAATGGGTTAACCACTTTACTGACAGATGCCTTTATAAACCTTAAGTGGACGCAGATTAGAGAGTTCATGTAGGTCTCCTTTGCTTATTTATGGAATAATATAGATCTGACTAGTTTCTGCTACAGGCTCAAGATCCTGTGTTCAAATACTATCATGAAAATTCAGCTAATAAATATTCATACTGTCATTATTTCCAACATAAATATTCATCAGGGAACGTTTAACCATTTACTCCATAAATATGCCTTGTAACGCCTTTGTAAACAGAGTGTACCCAGATCAGACAGCTCCTACTCTACTTCCTTATGGAATTTTATAGATCTGATTGTACAGTTTCTGTCATGGCCCTACTTTCCTGTGTTCATGTACCGTTATAAAAACATTATCCGATTAATATTCATGCTGTCATTCATTCATACATGAATATTCATGAAGTAAAAGGTTAACCCATTCCCTCATACTGACGACTTTTGACGGCTCTGTAAAAGTCACTTTGTGAAACCATTGTGATAAATAGAGCATTTGCTCCTATTTGCTCTATTTATCACAATGGTTTCAAAACTACACAATTCTATCATTTTCCTTTTCTCTAGTAAATGCTCCTTTTCGGTAGATTTATTCAAAGAGTTTGGGTCTAAAATAGCATATGAGGCAATGGGTTAAGTGATAGTTAAAATAGTGTTGCACCAAAAACTATGTTCCCTCGTCTGCCCCCTTATTTGCAAAGTGAAGTTACCTGAATGGAGAGTGTTGGACTTATAACTGTTACTTACTTTGTCTGACTTCTCATCATCTGTATCGTCTTGTTTACCTACAGATGACAGACCAGTCTTGGTGAACTTGAATCTGTAAATATAAAACAGAACCAGGGTCTCCATTAACCCTTTCACTGCAAATGTCGCAAAAAATGCACCTTGACAAATAGTGCAGTCCCAGATCAGACTTGTTTCATAAATCCTTTTTGACAGCTTGTTTTGGAGATACATCTGATAGTAGTGTATTGAAATTCAGTTGGAGACAATAGCTTTAGTAAATTAAGGTTCACATGGTCATTTACAAATGTCTTGGCAAAAGATGGCGAAAATTAACTTATGTTTGGATTGGGACCCCCATCATATCGTCAGAACCCTTAATTTCTTCATCAGAGAGTCTTTGGGACACTCAAATTTAAAGGCTAATGGAAACCCTGCAGAACATGGCAGCCACATTTTTGACAAAGCTTCTCAAGGCACCCTTTTCTTTATATACACACTTCTTCAAGCATTTGCAAACAATAGACCAAGACCAGATGACTCCTGGTAAAAGATGTCTGATCTGGGTCTGCTCTGTTTAAAAATTGCATTGCTTTCAACCAATACCAAAAAGTGCTGTGTACATATCGAGGGCTTGGTGCAAAACTATGTAACTCCTTCACTTGTTTTGCACCACACCCTCGATATGTCATTACAGAAAATTTGCTAATAAATATTCATGATGTCTTTATTTCTTACTTGAATAATAAACAGGTAAAGTCTTAATACAAACAAGACTTTGCAGTCACCTTTTTGACAAGAAAAAATCCTGAACTGTTAATAACTGCAAGTCTTTGCACTCTTATGTGTACCAAGAATGTCAAATCAGGGTCTACTGTTCGATTACAGAAAATTATAAATCTGGTTCTACTATTTCTGCCATGGTCAAAATTCCTGTGTTCATAAAATATTTATAACGTCATTATTTCTTACATGAATATTCATCCAGTAAATGGTTAAAGTCTTGTTGTCACTTACCCCGGGTACTCAAGTTTTCTCCTGCTGGGAGCATCTTCTTTGGAGTCATCCAGATCACTGGAACTTTTCTGCTCGCTGTAATAGATGTAATACAGTAAAACCTCTCTATAACGACCGCTAAATTACATCAAGCAGTGTTTAGGCTAGAATCCTAACTCTATGGGTCATTTTGACCCATTATCATTCAAAACAGTGGATCATTTTCTAAATCAGTGGGCCAATCTACATATCACTACAGTAACTTAATAAAATAGGCCATAAAAATCAGTGTGTGCAGCACTGAAGATTGCCAGTCTGCTCAACTGAACCGACAGACAGCTTATGGTCATTGCTCGCTATGTGTCTAGTGATCATACTAACTTGTACGAAAATTGTCTGTACCAATTGAAAATGCATTAGATTTCTTTGTGTTTATGCACAACTTACAAAACATTCTAGTTTTTCACCATCGTAACTAAGCCATGATGCGTAAGTCGAGAGTCATTTTGGTTGGAACTTTCTGGTATTCTCGCCGGCTGACGATGACAGCGCATCTTTTTCTGTTTCTTGGCTGCCGATTTGCCAGTAAGAAAAAGGGACAGAAAAGACTTTTTCTTTTTTTCAGCAGACATTTCAAGTTACGACGATTCAGAGTAGAAAATCTAGTTTCGATTCACTGCAGCGCACGGAATAACATAATCCGATTCGTTAATCATACAGGCGCTGTATTTTAAAAGAGATCGCTATAAATCATGCGTCTGGGGTACAGGAAATGATGCGGGCAGTAAATAATAGGCTAAAACACGGGCCAAGAGACGGATTTCGGCAATTTTTCGGGACAGAATACGATGCGCCAAAATGACCCACAGAACTTTTTTTCATGCGCCATTTTTAATTATTCTGCGTCAATGACGCAGGGGCGCGGCCTAGCCTAAACACTGATCAAGTATTTTGTGTTAAAGGCATGTGGCTACTTAAAGCAAGGTGAAAGTAAAACACAACTATAGGAGCGTTGTGTTTTACTTTCACCTTGCTTTAAACAGCCACCTGCTCTAAATACCAACTAATTAACACAATTAGTGGCCGTTATAGAGAAGTTTTACTATATATACAGTAAATCTAAGTAATTGAACACTAAAACCAGTTTCATTATTGGTTTTTAAGACTGGTGGCAACTTAACCTTTCCCTCATATTGACACCTTTTGATGCCCTGTAAAAGTCACTTTTTTAAATCAGTGTGATAAATAGAGCATTTGCTCCTATGGAGCAAATGCTCTATTTATCACAATGGTTTCATCAGAACATAATTCCAAAATTTTCTTTTTCTCTAGTAAATGCTCCTTTTCTCCTAAAGGAGCTGACTGATCTGTGTCTGCTCTGTTTTCTAATAGAATTTGAATGATCTGTTTCTTTACTTTAGTTCCTAAAATGGGTACAATGCTCCACTGTTCATGTTTCATTATTATAAGTTTTTTGTCCATGAATATTCAGTAGGTATTGAAATTTGGAATAAACATAGAACAGGGAAAGGGTTAACCTGTCAATAAAAGAGCTGCCTACTAAATTTCGTTTTGTGTAGTTGTCAGATTGTCGAACAGCTTGGATCCAGTTAAGACTCCTAGTAACTTGGAATCTCATCTTGATCAAAGCTGTTTGCATATGGCACTATAGTCGTAAGATAGTTGGCTAAGGGTTATCAAACTACAACAACATTTGGCGGCTAGCCTGGATCCAACCTATTTGCATACATGGCAAAACATAATGCTCCCTGACTATTGTCAACGGGGCATAATAAAGGGATAATTCCTACTCTGCAAAGTCAAAAGGATTCTGTATCAGTGAGACTTAATCCCAGTCTTCTCCTATTTGTGCATCAGGACGTATCTTGAACTGGATTTAAGGTGTTTACAATAACCATTACTAGTTCAGCATCTTATGTGTCAACACTTTACCTAATGAATATTCATGTAAGAAATAGTAACTTTATTAAAATTAATTAACTAATTTTTTAAAAATGGTATACAAACACAGAAATTATTTACCATGGCAGAAGCTAAGAAATCAGTTCTACAGTAGAACCTCTCTATAACGGCCACTAAATTGTGTTAATTAGTTGGTATATAGGGCAGGTGGCTGCTTAAAGCAAGGTGAAAGTAAAACAGAATGCTCCTATTGGAGCGTTCTGTTTAACTTTCACATTGCTTTAAGCAGCCACCTGCTTTGAACACAACATACTTGATGTAATTTAGTGGCCGTTATAGAGAGGTTTTACTGTATCTTGTATCATGAGCAAACAGTGCAGACCCTGATCAGATGGCTCCTACAAGAGCCACCTGATCAGGGTATGTTCAGTTTGCAAAGAATATCTATGGCAAATGAGTTATATGATTGGTAAAATCCTTTACCTGGCGCCTGTATCCTGATGATGAGCAGGGAAGGCTGGCTGGGTCTGCTCTGTGCAGTGGTTCTGTAGTGTAACATACTGAGGTATGGCCACGTTCTGACCCATCTTGGTGTTCTTAGCAAATGTTTGGTTGTATAAATACCTCTTCAGGTGTAAAATAAAGATTCTGGAAATAAAGATTTTAGTATAACCTAAATAACATTTTTATGCATGACCTTGAAAATAACCTAGTATAACCCTTCAATCAATAGATATGTATTTGCAAAGGGAGTAGATCCAAATCAGATGGTTCCTATAGGAGGCGTCTGATCAGGGTCTGCTGTTTATTTATACAATAATATAGATCTAATTCTACAATTTCTTCCATGTCCAAAATGTCCAGTGTTCATATACCATTACAATAATTCAGCTAATTAATATTCATGATGTCATTATTTCTTATGAGTAACCATAGTAAAAGGCTAAACTAAAAATTGCACTCTGAACATGATTGCATTCTTTTAGTCATATATTAACCCAATTCCTCATTGGCTTTTTTTTAGATCCAACCACTTTGAATAAATCTACTGAAAAGGAGCATTAACTAGAGTAAAGGAAAGTTTTACAATTTTGTAGTTTGAAACCATTGTGATAAATTGAGCATTTGCTCCTACAGGAGCAAATGCTCTATTTATCTCAATGGTTTCAATAGGTGACTTTTGCAGAGGCGTCAAAAGGTGTCAATATGAGGGAATGGGTTAAGTGTTTTTCTAGTGTCATTAAAAAAATAAAGAGTATCACATGCTGGTGCCAACATTCATCTGCAATACATTTCCTTATACATTTCCTAAGTCCATAAAGGGGCATACTTTTGGATACATGTGTTTGTGAAACACTATGCACCCCCACCCCAAAATCTGACCTGTGACCTTGATGTATGACTGTGTGTGAAGTTTCATAAGATTTGCATGAATAGTAAAGTAATAATGAAGTAATTCAACAGTATTCAATACAAACAGGATCCTGATAAGATGCCAAGTATCTTGACGTCTCATCAGGATCTAAACGATTTGACACCGACTACATTTTTTAAGGTAAAAAACCTCTACCTTCAATCATATATTTACCCTTTTTCACTTTTTGCAAGCAGAGTAGACGAAGATCAGATGACTCCTGTAGGAGCTGTCTTATCTGGGGCTGTTCTGTTTGCTTATGGAATTATATAGACCCGACTCTATACTTTCTACCACTAAAACAAAGTCCACAAAGGAATTTACAGTAAAACCCCTCTAAACCAGAATTCTAGTTGAGAAGAATTTAGATACTTTTAGGCAGGTGGCTGCTTAATGAAGGGTGAAAGTCATGCAGAAAACTCCAGGAGGAGCTTTCTGAATGACTTTCAACCTGCATTAAGCTGCCGCCTGTCTTCAAGACTGACATTCATACTAAATTTAACGTTCCATTTCGAAGGGTGTTAAACTGTACATGAGGGAATGGGTTAATAAGCAGTGGAAGAGTACTTAAAGTATCACATAG
This sequence comes from Azorinus chamasolen, assembly GCA_963576725.1. NCBI lineage: Eukaryota > Metazoa > Mollusca > Bivalvia > Cardiida > Solecurtidae > Azorinus > Azorinus chamasolen. The sequence continues at coordinate 32,414,420 of OY755253.1, read as the reverse complement.
ACAGTGCTTACCTGGGAAGTCTTGAGATCTTGTGAGTAACGTATGACTTGGTGTGGTTACACTTCTCGCACGCATACTCGATTTCTTCATTCTTGAAAAATAAACCAAGTGCATCTTGTAGTGACCTCGGTGTAAACCTGTCTCTGTAATAAATGTATGAATATGAGTCTCAACCCATTATTACCTCATAGGCTATTTTTAGACCAAACCACTGAATAAATCTACTGAAAAGGAGCATTTACTAGAAAGATGGGAAATTTTATAAGTGTGTAGTTTTGAAACTATTGTGATAAATATAGCATCTATAGCCATCTCCATATATCACATCATAAGCAAACAGAGCAGACCCTGATTAAATGGCTCTTTCATCATTCATATGATCTAGGTCCACTCTGTTTGCAAATGTGTTTTAAAGCCATTCCCTCACAGGCTATTTTACACCCGACTTCTTTGAATCAATACTGAAAAGGAGCATTTTTACTATATAATAGGAAAAACCATTGTGATAAATACAGGATTTGCTCAAATGGAGGCATCAAAAGGTGTCTGGGAATTAGGGATATTTATGGAGTAAAGGGCCATAATGAAGATGGCAAAACTAAAGTTATAGCAATACTGCAACTTTTTCTCTTGAAATGTTCAAACATACAAGCTACAAATGTAATTGCAGATCTGACACATAACATATTACTAGTCTACTAGTAGGGTCTTAAAGTTTGGCTGACAACACTTACTTGTGTTTGGGTATATCCAAGGAGATGTCATGAAACTGCTCTGCTTTCATCATGCACTCCCCACAACTGTAATGGAAAAGATTATTATTATTTCAGGTAAGATTAATTTTGCACAAGTGCAATGCTCATTTACTTAGCCCTTTACTCCACGACTAGTCATGCAAGAAATAATGACGTCATGGATATTAACCCATTACCTCATAGGCTATTTTTAGATCCAACCTCTTTGAACAACTATACCGAAAAGGAGCATTGACTAAAGAAAAGTAAAGTTTTAGAATTATGTGGTTTGAAACTATTGTGATAAATAGAGCATTTGCTCCTATAGGAGCAAATGCTCTATTTATCACAATGGTTTCACAACGTGACTTTTACAGAGTCGTCAAAAGGTGTCAGTATGAGAGAATGGGTTAATTAGATTAATTTGTTATTATGGCACATAGACAAATGCATTTTTGACCATGGCAGAAAATGTAGAATCAAATCTATATCATATCATATAAGCAATTTTTGACCATGGCAGAAACTGTAGAATCACCCTTTAGGCAATACGGCCAATAAACACACACACCTGATTTCGGGATAAACCAGGGTTCATTTAAGGTATATTTATTTAACTATTTAAGGAGCAGCTCATCCACCTACATTGCTTCACGGGATCGGCCCGCGTGTTGGCGACATGGTTGGAGGCATTTCCCAACACCTACGTGGGAGTGACCACCAAGGTGCGAAGACTCAGCTTCGCACAGCGGGAGGCAGTCAGGGCCTTGGATCGCCATCGCCTTCTCCTGGAGACTGATGCCCCATACTTTGTGCCAGCAGGGTACCGGAGGGTAACCCCAAGCCTGCTGGGTGTGGTGGCATCAGAGTTGGCCGATGTTGTGGAGGTACCATGGCAGGAGCTGCTAGCCCTGACCCGTGCAAATGCGGAGAGGATGTACCTTCAAAGGCAGCCTCCTTTGCAATTGTAAGGGTCCGGGAGCGAGGAAGAGGGGGGCTGCTGCGTCCAGTGACCAGCACTGGACGTCCCGAGGAGCCAGCAAAGCAGCCCAACCCCAAGCCCGCTTTGTCCAGGAGGCGGGAGGTGCACGGCATGGCGGGACCAAAAGCCCGCCATGGAAGCAGTGATGAGGGGCGGGATCAGAGCCCGTCCAGCCAGAGCCCTGCCTTTCAAATAAGGTGGGGAGGAGTGTGGTGATAGCCGGGAACCGGTTATCGGCTGGTTCCCGGAGACTGAGCGAACATCCGGGTCCTGCGAGAAGCCCCGGATGTAGAAGATAGTCCGCCATATTGGGTAGCAGACGTATAGAAGAGTAACCTAGAAGAATTAACCACTACTAAAGACGAGACCCTCCATCTACGGATGGTAAGTTGCATAGAATAGAGCATTGTATTAGTGTAGCATAGGCACGAATACAACAGTCTGCTCATTTTGAATTTTTTTCGCCACTTAGGATTTTTTTTTGCCATTTGCGAAAGTGGCGAACTACAGCGGAAACCCTGCATCTGATCAGAGTCTACTCTACTTGTAAAGGTGTCAAATGGATCTACTCTGTTTGCAGCAGCATGAAAAGGCGTTTATACGAGGGAAAGGGTTAATATACTCACTTCAGACAGGTTAGCGTGTGTACAACTTCAAACTCAAAATTTGTAATGATGGGGTTAGCTGTGATGCCAGACATGTCTGGGCTTGTAACTGTGTCAGTGGGCTCTTTGTTGGGACTTGGGGTGCTTTTGTTGACCTTGATGACCTCCTCTTTCAGCTGATCTAAAACCTGTCCCAGGAACTCATGGGCATCCTGAAAAAAAAATCCAATCATTGGTAAATCCAAGACTTAACGCCTTTTCTATTCTGTTAGCCAATCATTTGAGGAGCTAAACTTATGCAAACAGTGCAGACCTAAATCAAAATCCTCTTGAAGGAGAAGATCAAAGTTTCAGAGGTCCAGGTAAGACGTGTAGATTTAAAAAATTTCAAGAAAAGTTCCTTTATTTCCCCAATAACTTACTCAGCTTCACAAAGAGACAATTCTAAAGATTGGTCACTGTAGAGGGTTTAGTGGAGCAATGACAATTTTAGTATTTGGATATACACCCTTATCTGTAGATCTGCGGCAGTGATTCATTTTGATCTGACATTAAGGGTCCTTGGACTCACATATTTTGAAACAATGAGTCCCAAACCAAATGAATGAGTCACAGTAAGTTTTGATCAAATAGTATGAAACAATGTGTAATAAAACAGTAACACTTTTAACAGTGACCCATTATGACTTTCATTTTAAGACAAGATGAACTCGAGGTTCAATCAGCAGCTTCAGCTTCATCCTCGAAATTAACACTGTAAATGCGCAATGGCAGCAGTGGGAGTCTGTGAAATAACTTCACATTCAGTGTTTTCAGGCTGTTTTGCATTCTACTACATGTATTAGTTTTCTCTTCACCAACCTGATTCACTACCTGTGCTACTGCTAGGACTCAGTGTTTTATTAAAAAAGACTGCTTTTTTGGAGGCATGAACACTTGTGAGTTGTTGACAATTTCAAGGTGACCTTCATCTGGGCATTTACATGGAGAACCAAGAGCAGCGATTGGTTGAGACTACCAGTGCTTTAGTACTTTTTACCATGGTCTAGTCTGAACCATTCAGACGCTCATTATCGAAGTAGGATCAGATAAACTGATCCAGACCAAAAAATGCTTGACCCAGCATTGATGCGAAAATGACTCTAAAACTTATTTTAATATTTGTATTGGAGTTGTAGGAATGTTTTTTAGCAATTTTTTTATGTATTGCATCCTGGAGACTCACATGTTGATGCTCAATGCGTCCTGACGAAATTATTATGGCATTTTACACAGTACACACACTCAAATGAATCACTGCTGGGGTCTACATTATTTGATACTAGCCAACTACGTCAGTCTATTCAAGGTTATCCAAACTAACTTATTCAGCTACACAATGCTGTGGAGAGGACAGACCGGGTGTTAAATTAGTTACAGAGAGTATTACAACAGTAATTATTACACTATACTTACATGCTGGCCGTATCCAAGAAATCTCTTAGCGGAATTGGATATAGCACTCTTGACTCTCTTCAGACACTCCCGTCTTGTCAGATCAGCCGAGGTCTGCACTCTTTTCACATGAAGAAGTTTCACTAAAGCACTGAAGAAAATAAACACCATACAGCATATAAACCCTTTCCCTCATATAATCGTGTTTTCATGCATCTGCAAACAGAGTAGATCCAGATCAGACGGCTCTTACAGGAGCCGTCTGATCAGGGTCTGCTCTGTTTGCTAAAAGAATCGGGAGAGATCCGTTTCTATACTTTCTAACAAGACTACAATGTGCCATATTTTAAATAAATAATTTGTCCGTGAATATTCAGTAGGTAATGAAATTTGTAATAAACAGGGAAAAGGTTACCATATGTTCGACCGTTACCCCATAGAAATACCATTTGACACTTTTACATACACGGCAGACCCATATCAGTGTCTGCTCTGTTTGCTTATAGAATACGTTAGATCCGACTTCATACCAGTTTTCATTGCTATGTATTCACTCATTTTATACAAAAATATAAAGTTAATTAATTTTTATAGTGGATGGAGCCTGCCATGAAAATTCATTGAGAATAGGTTTAAAGTCATTTTGGTGCTCCCTCCAATCCCTAGTTAATGTCACATCAGAGCTACAGATAACGGTGCGTACTTAAATACTAAAATCGTCATTTCTCCACCAAACCCTATGTTGTGACCACTCTTTAGAATCGTCTCTTCGAGACGATTCTAAAGAGTGGTCACAACAAAGGGTTTGGTGGAGAAATAAAGAAGTTACACTTGGAAATATGTCAATTTAAGCATCTTATCTGGAGCTCTGTAACATGCAATTTTGCCATCTGCAATTTTTTTTCAAAACAGTTTATATCCTTTTCCTTACAATAACATTGATTATATGGACACAAAATTTTGATCCCGAGGAGACCAAATCATCAAGAATTCCCATTTTCCCAAAATCTAGGTTCTAATGTGTAAAGATTTATTTTCTGAGTCTTCCTTCATATACCTCAAATACAGTTTTATCAAATTTTGGCTTGTCGACTGAGCTTGTCCAATATTTTTTAATTACAACAGGGTACTACAAACCTGTGAAATTCAACAACAGCTAACACCCCAAGATATCAAATGTTTTTACTAAACAGTAAACAGACTAAAGGGAACAATAAAATGACAGTGAAAACTATGACACAGTCATATATAATGGTGCTATTCCAAATACTGAAATTGTCATTTTTCCACCAAACCCTCATATATAAGGGTGCTATTCCAAATACTGAAATTGTCATTTTTCCACCAAACCCTATGTTGTGACTACTCTTTAGAATCTCTCGAAGAAACATTTCTTCAAGACGATTCTAAAGAGTGAGTAGTCACAGCATAGTGTTCGGTGGAGAAGTAACGGAGATATACTTGAAACAATGTTCAATTTATTCCTCTTGTCTATGCCTCTATATGTAAGGCTCACACATTTCGACCAAACTTTTTTAGCTATATAACCACAGTAGAGCCTGTCTTAAGTGACCAAAAAAAGGTATAATTTTGGGTCTGTAAGGCAGGTGGTAGCTTAATGCAGTTCAAAGGTAATGCAGAAAGCTCCTTAAGGAGCTTTCTGCATTACCTTTGCCCTGCATTAAGCAAACCACCTGTTTTTTACGATTTCTGAGCTCAATCAATTCAAAGTCACTTAAGACAGGTTCTACTGTATATTCAGCACTCCACTTACTTGAAGAGGGACTGCGGGGGCAGAGCTTTCAGGAGTTTTTTGTTCACCATCAGGTCATTGGAGAATGTGTCTAGACCAAACAAGGACTGCAGTATTGAGTTCATATAGCAGGTGTTACCAAGATTGGAAAACCTGAAACAAAATCACATACATATTTGGAACATATGTGCAGTACTGTGCCAATATTTGGGGGACAATCCGAGTTTTGGAACCCCTTTCACATTTCAAGTCAACGGACAGATGCTTGTTTTAAAAGGACTCTGGCCTTGTAATGTGGGCAAATGACTCCCGGGCTCGCCCTAAGCACAACACTGCATGTGTCACAAGCAGACAGATGGGCACACACAAGATGGAGGACTGGCCATTGTTAAACCCTTTCCCTCATATAAACGTGTTTTCACACATTTGCAAACAGAGTAGACCCAGATCAGACGGCTCCTCCACCTCCAGGCACCTGATCAGGGTCTACTCTGTTTGCTAATAGAATTTGATATATCTGTTTCTTTACTTTCTAAAATGGCTACAATGTTCCACCTCCCATATTTCTTTATAACTATTTTGTCAATGAATATTCAGCAGGTATTGAGATTTGGTCTAGATACAGAACAGGGAAAGGGTGAAAAAGACTCTCCCAATCTAAATTCAGGACTTAGTCCAATGGAATTCATTGGAGTTACCCTGATTACCCCAAGACAGACAAACTTTGGCAAACAGTGCAAACCAAGATCAAACTGGGTCTACACTATTTGCTACAATGTCAGTCTAAAACATTTTAAAGTTATCAAAATGGTGCCAAACATTTTATCCAGCTGTACAAACCAATTGAAAGGGGAGACTGTCCACATAGTTAACCCTTTCCGTTTGTTTATTAAATAATAATAGACCCGACTCTACAGATTCTATCGAGACCAAAACTGGGTAGCTCAAAGATTAAGGTTACGGCAAGTTGTTAAAGTGTTTTTTAATAATTAAAATCTGTTTCTTCTCTCTCATTCTTCATTTACCATCAACTCTCATTAAACAGACACTTAATTAAGAGTGCACAGAGAAAAGTAGAGTAGATCTGACATCAGGAACATGGAAACCAACTGAAACTTTACGTACCCTTGAAGAGTCTGAGCCTGTTTGGGGTTGGACTGAGGGCTTGGCTTGGCTTTCATGGAGTATGATATGGAATCGGACAACCGAGCCCTCTTCTGCGGTGTTGGATCTGGCATGAGACCTGGCCCTCTTTTACTACAAGATTCATACAAAATTGTATGGAAAGAAAATAAGCACCTTTATGCATTTATAATTATCTAACATAAGACAGGTAGAAGCTTTTATTCACATCCTTTCATATACATAAACATATACAGTATAACATGGCTTATCTGAAACATCATTTAACCACTTACAGAACTCACACATTTATCAGTTGAATTAATTTTAATAGCATATGAACCGGATTTTTTCACTTTGGTAAGAACTATTGAATCAGATCTGTACATGTTGTATATGCAAACAGAGCAGACCCTGATCAGTTGGTTCTGGATCTACACTTTGCAGATGTGTGAAGGCATCCATATCATGTATAGGGTTAACCGACCACCTCTATTATAAGACCCTTTAACCCTTTCCCCCATAAATACGCCTTTCTACACCTCTGTAAAAGTCACTTTTTGAAACCATTGTGATTAAAAGAACATTTGCTTCTAAGGAAACTTTTTAATAGAACCCAAGTTCAAATAATTTCCAATCCAATTTTGCCATACTTACGAAGCATTCAGCCATGCTGGTTTCGGTGTGCTGTTGTGTAGTGGCTGGGATGGTGTTGATTTATTGCCATAGAAACCCTGTGACGAGATGAACGGCTGGCTCTTCTCGGCACTTCTTTGCAGAAATTTGTTCCCTCCTTGGTTTAAAGAGCCACTGTTGGACAAAGATGAATCAATGATAGCAAATCAAAACAAGATGTGTTTGTGAAACACTGTGCCCCGATATGACCTTTGATCTTGATCTATGACATTGACCTTAATAAAGTCACCCCTAAAAATTGTACCCTCCATAAGTTCCACATACATGCCAAGTTTGAAGTATGTATGTGTAAAGGCGATAAAATTATCACCAACATTAAAGTTGGGGCTAAACAGACAAACCAACCAACCAACCGAGCAAAATCAATATATGCCCCACCCCTCTGTGATATTTGCCAAGCATGCCATCAGTCAGGTCCCTTTACCAGTGACACCATTACAGTGACATCAGTCAGTTCTTTACAAGTAACATCAGTCAGTTCTTTACAAGTGACATCAGTTTTTAGAATTTTGTAGTTTTGAAAAATTGCCGAAATCCATCTTTCGGTCCGTGTTTTAGCCTATTATTCACTGCCCGCATCATTTCCTGTACTCCAGACGCATGATTTATAGCGTTCTCTTTTACAATACAGCGCCTGTATGATTAACGAATCGGATTATGTTATTCCGAGCGCTGCAGTGAATCGAAACTAGATTTTCTACTCTGAATCGTCGTAACTTGAAAATGTCTGCTGAAAAACAGCAAAAGTCTTTTCTGTCCTTTTTCCCTACTGGCAAATCGGCAGCCAAGAAACAGAAAAAGATGCGCCGTCATCGTCAACCGGTGAGAATACCAGAAAGTTCCAACCAAAATGACTCTCGACCTACATGTATGCATCATGGCTGACTTACGAAGTTACGATGGTAAAAAAATAGAATGTTTTGTAAGTTGTGCATAAACACAAAGAAATCTAATGCATTTTCAATTGGAACAGACAATTTTCGTACAAGTTAGTACGATCACTAGACACATAGCGAGCAATGACCATAAGCTGTCTGCCAGTCCAGTTGAGCAGACTGGCAATCTTCAGTGCTGCACACACTGATTTTTAGGGCCTATTTTATTAAGTTACTGTAGTGATATGTAGATTGGCCCACTGATTTAGAAAATGACCCAGTGTTTTGAGTGATAATGGATCAAAATGACCCATAGAGTTAGGATTCTATCCTAACACTGGTTATGGTCAATGTTAAGATTTCGAACAACAACGCCGCCGCCGGAGTTACATCAATAGCTCGTGATTTCTTCGAAACAGACGAGCTAATAAAGGAGTTATTCTTGAAAATGTTTACACATCTTATGTCTACCTCTGATACAGTCACTAGTTTATGCAAGGATATTCATCAGGTAACAGGTTATGTATTCAGAACATGTGATAACTTTGTGCTAAAATAAAGTCAATAGGTTCTTACATATAGAGATTTTCCTTTTCATCACCCCCAGTCAGATCCTCAAATTGCCGCTCTGCCTTTTTGTTTTCCTTCACACTGAAAGAGAATACAATTTAACCCTTTCAGTGCGAGAAAGAGTCCCCACTGTCCTTTGCAAACAGTGTAGACCCAGATGATAGGGCTCCTCTAGGAGCCCTCTCATCAGGGTCTGCACTGTTTGTCAAATTACACTTTTCTTTAAAATTATTCCTGAATATTCATGCTAAACTTGATGTTTTTCACAGAGCTACAGATAAACGTGCATACTCAAATACTAAAATCGTCATTTCTCCACCAAACCCCATGTTGTGGCCACTCTTTAGAATCGTCTCTTCGAGACGATTCCAAAGAGTGGTCACAACATAGGGTTTGGTGGAGAAATAAAGAAGTTATACTCGAAAATATTTTCATTTACGCATCTCATCTGGAGCCCCGTTTCAGATTTTGAAATAGTCAATCTGACAATTCAGCACTGAAATGGTTATTCCTTATCCAGCTAATGACCTAACTAGAATAGAACTATCCAAAGACAGGGTTGCCACAAACCAGAGGAAACAAAATTTCCTGACAATTTCCTGACATTTCCCCGACATAATTTCAAATTTCCCTGACACATTACATCGCGTAATTTGGTGTTTCCGTCATAGTTTCTGTAAAACATTTATGAAAATTTAAAATATATGACCTTCATTCTCATGTTTTTTCAAAATTCCCTGACAATTCCCTGAAATTTGCCTATATTTTAAAATTTCCCTGACAGTTCTCAAAATTTCCTGACAATTCCCTGACCTTGAAATTTTTTCAATTTCCCTGACGCGTGGCAACCCAGAAAGAGCTTTTGACAAGTAACTGATCAGGATGAACACTGGTGACATTACTAGAGTTTGCAAACAGCTTGGATTAAATTCTTTTGACATGTAACTGATCAGGATGAACACTGCAGTCTGCCGGACACCAGTTTCTCAAAAGCTTCAATGAATCAGAAAATTGGCAGCAGATCTTATTTTGAAAAATCCATTTACCCTACCACTGCTCAAAATGGGACATCCTATCAAACAGCAAAGAATACTATTGAAAGCTATCTTTGATATTACAGAGCTACAGCTAAAGGTGCGTATCCAATTACTAAAATCGTCATTTCTCCTTCGAGATGATTCTAAAGAGAGGTCACAGTATAGGGTTTGGTGGAGAAATGAAGATAGTCTTGAAAATGTATAAATCTATGTGGACCTCTGATACTAATCATCAATGTTGACTCATTCCCTCACTAATATTTATGTAATAATATCATGAATATTTATTAGCTGAATTTTTACAATTACAGGAATTATTTGGCTATGGCAAACTGGAATCAAATATTATATATAATATATAATTTCTGAAGCAAACAGAGCAAACTGTGATCAGACAGTTCCTACAGGAGATGTCTGATCTGGGTCTACTTTGTTTGCAAAAGCATGAATAGACATTTCTAAATGTGAATATTATGTAAGAAATAATAATAATATAAGAATCAGCTGAATTTTTCTGATGGCAAATGAGCACAGGAGTTTTTGGTCAAGGCAGACATTGTATAATCAGATCCAAACAGAGCTGACCCTAAACAGACAGATCCTACAGGAGCTATCCAATCTGGGTCTACTCTGTTTGTACAAGTGTTAACCCATTCCCTCATATAAATGAGTTTTCATGCATTTGCAAACAGTAGACCCATATCAGACAGCTCCTAGAGGAGCCATCTGATCACGGTCTACTCTGTTTGCTAATAGAATTTGATAAATCTGTGTCTTTACTTTCTAAAATGGCTACAATGTTTCACCTTCCATATTTCATTATAACTCTTTTGTCCATGAATATTCAGTAGGTATTGAAATTTGGAATATACATAGAACAGGGAAAGTGATAACCCTTTCCTCCATAAATACCAGGGTTGGGCGGTAAATACCGGGGGCGGTAAATACTGCTGGTAAATACTGGTATTTACCGGTCCGGTAAATACTCCCAAAAAGGCCAATACTGGCATTTACTGGCAAATACTCCAGAAAAGGTGGAATATGTATTATTTCTTTGAAGCTTATTGTTTTTATAAAGGCTGTTTTAAATTGCTGGTTAGTGGAATATTGATAAGTTTAATTATTGATTTCTAACCATCATTTTACTGAGGGTTTATAGAGAATAATAGGTTAGTGCCGTAGATGGGACGCTTTATCCGACGAGGGGAGAAAACGTTGAGGCGAGGCTTGCCGAGCCTCAACTGTTTTCTCTCCGAGTCGGATAAAGGCGTCCCATCTACGGCACTAACCTATTATTCGATTTATCCAGTCAATATAGTTAAATGTCTTTTATAGACTCATAACACTCTTGAAATAATTTACATTGAAAATGCAGTTTTTCGATCAACGGATCCCTCCCTTTTCACTTCCATTTAGACGTAAATAGATCTAATGAGCTACCGCAGAGGAATATAGTTTCGATACTTGTATTACTAGAAGGGAAACGTGGTTGAATTTGAAAAATAAGATGATTTGAATCGAGGGTCGATAAGTTATTTCAAACAGACATGATTTATATTCTTTGGTCAAATTCGAGTTACGTAGTCTCGGTTTCTATTTTTAGATTCTACCTAACGTCACTCAGAAATCGATGGAACTGAACAGGCTATATTTAGGTTTATGACTATCACCGCCCCTGTAAGAGTTTATCAATCAAATAATCGTGAGAGTAATAAGAAAACATTTACTATTTATCTGTCAATCTTTGGTTCCAGGTTTGATTTTATCAAAAACGGGTTTTGCCAGCGGTGGATTAAATTAATAAAAGTGATAAATCAACGTCATTTTGTATGTGGCCTCAGTGGCGTAATCGGTAAGCGCGACGTCTCTAGAGAGATTAGAATTAGTTTTTGTAGGATCAGGCGCGGGTTCGAATCCAGCTGTAGCCAATTATTTTTATTTTTTCCCATTTGAATAATTCTTCTGGTGACCAAATAGATCTGTTAGATCTATTCCATCAACATGTTTATGAATATTTACAGAAAACTAAAATAGTTCCATGGTTATAGAATCATTACGCCCATCTACTAACCTAATAAACCTTCCACTACCGGAAGTAACCAAATAAACCTAAGTTTATTTGCACCCCCTTTATTATGTCACTAGAGAAGCCTGGTGACTGGATAAATAGAGAATAATAGGTTAGTGCCGTAGATGGGACGCTTTATCCGACGAGGGGAGAAAACGTTGAAGCGAGGCTTGCCGAGCCTCAACTGTTTTCTCTCCGAGTCGGATAAAGGCGTCCCATCTACGGCACTAACCTATTATTCGATTTATCCAGTCAATATAGTTAAATGTCTTTTATAGACTCATAACACTCTTGAAATAATTTACATTGAAAATGCAGTTTTTCGATCAACGGATCCCTCCCTTTTCACTTCCATTTAGACGTAAATAGATTTAAATGAGCTACCGCAGAGGAATATAGTTTCGATACGTGTATTACTAGAAGGGAAACGTGGTTGAATTTGAAAAATAAGATGATTTGAATCGAGGGTCGATAAGTTATTTCAAACAGACATGATTTATATTCTTTGGTCAAATTCGAGTTACGTAGTCTCGGTTTCTATTTTTAGATTCTACCTAACGTCACTCAGAAATCGATGGAACTGAACAGGCTATATTTAGGTTTATGACTATCACCGCCCCTGTAAGAGTTTATCAATCAAATAATCGTGAGAGTAATAAGAAAACATTTACTATTTATCTGTCAATCTTTGGTTCCAGGTTTGATTTTATCAAAAACGGGTTTTGCCAGCGGTGGATTAAATTAATAAAAGTGATAAATCAACGTCATTTTGTATGTGGCCTCAGTGGCGTAATCGGTAAGCGCGACGTCTCTAGAGAAATTAGAATTAGTTTTTGTAGGATCAGGCGCGGGTTCGAATCCAGCTGTAGCCAATTATTTTTATTTTTTCCCATTTGAATAATTCTTCTGGTGACCAAATAGATCTGTTAGATCTATTCCATCAACATGTTTATGAATATTTACAGAAAACTAAAATAGTTCCATGGTTATAGAATCATTACGCCCATCTACTAACCTAATAAACCTTCCACTACCGGAAGTAACCAAATAAACCTAAGTTTATTTGCACCCCCTTTATTATGTCACTAGAGAAGCCTGGTGACTGGATAAAAACTGTTTCATGCCTGCCAAGGGTACTCATCATATGGCTTATATATCTATCTAGGAGTTTCATCTGGTTTACAGAAAAGTCCTGTACAGCTCTAAATTTAAATAATGGCATGATTCTGCTGGTATAATGTGTTAAAATCATCAGTACAACAGACCAACTCCTTTGTCTGATACTGCAATTTGATTGGTTTAACCTGAATCATTGCCCCCTCCCAATTGTCTATATTGTGTTTGACACTTCATAGTTCATTGTGTGTATCTCTTAAATGAAAAGTGTGTATGTTTTTACAACAATTACCATAGTGGCCAGTAGAGGTGTCAAAAGCTGATCTGACAGTAATTTGCAGTGGGTTACGTGGTCAGTATTGTTTCTCTTATCTGTTACTCAGTTTTCTACAACTGACTGCCAGTCTTTTGATTTTCATGAAACTTGGTTCATTCAAAATTCAGCTTAAACTAGAAAACTGACTCAGTCACAGAGAGAGAGAGCCCTGTAATCAAGGGCAGATTAGACATAGTGATCAGATTCAACCCAAAAACTATAGGCGTCTTCCTCTGATGATACTAAGCATATGCCTTAATATGAAACCAATATGTGAAGTACTGTTTGAGTTATCATGTCACATCAACATTGTTAACGGATGGACAGAAATTGTGATTCCTATAGGGCTCCTGCATTTCCAAGCAGGGGCCTAATTACACCTTTTATTTTATTTTTTGGGTTGTTTACACTGCAAATACATAAGGCAAAACTTGTATATATGATTAGAGAACTAATAAAGCACATTAGGATGGTTTAAATATGTGCTAAGACCCTGGACAATTCAAAATACCAGTAAATGCCAGTAAGTGCCAGTAAACGCCAGTAAATCCCGGTATTTACCGCCGGCACGGTAAATACTCATAAATGCCGGCATTTTGCCAACCCTGATAAATACGCATTTCTACACATCTGTAAAAATCACCTATTGAAACCATTGGGATAAATAGAACATTTGCTCCCTAGGAGCAAATGCTCTATTTATCACAATGGTTTCAAACTACAAAATTCTAAAAATTTCCTTTCCTCTAGTTAATGCTCCTTTTAGGTAGATTTATTAAAAGAGGTTGGATCTGAAAATAGCCTATGAGGTAATGGGTTAAAAGTGGTTACACTCTTACCTGGTGAATCTTTGTGGGGAGGCATCTGTGGTGCCAGCATCTGCTATGTTTGGACTGGTGCTACTCCAGAGAGGAGACTTGTTTGGAGTGGCCACTGGCTGCTTTGTTCCCACCTCACACTTAGAAAATGATAGAGCTGAAGCATAACAATAAAGAATAGTAATCCAGAGCTACAGATAAGGGTGTGTACAAAAATCCTAAAATCGTCATTTCTCCATCAAACCCTATACTGTGACCACTCTTTAGAATCGTCTCAAAGAGACGATTCTAAAGAGTGGTCACAGTATAGGGTTTGGTGGAGAAATAAAGGATTTATTTTTTAAAATGTTTGAATGTACGCGTCTTATCTGGAGCTCTGGTAATCCTTCCAACCCTTTACATGATGAATATTCATGTTGAAATAATGACATCATCAATATTTATTAGCCAATTTTTTTTAAAAAAAAATTATAATCAAAAAGGAACACAGGTTTTTCACCTTGTCAGAAACTGTAGAATATATCAATTAATATAATTCCATAAGCAAACGAAACAGATCCAGGTCAGACAGCTCCAACAGCAGCCACCTGATCTGAATCTACTGTTGGCAAAGGTACAGTAAAACCCCTCTAATGCGACCACTTAACCCTTTCCCTCATATAAACGTGTTTTCACGCATTTGCAAACAGAGTAGACCCAGATCAGAGGGCTCCTATAGGAGCCGTCTGATCAGGGTCTGCTCTATTTGCTATTGGAATTTGATAGATCTGATTCATAACTTCCTAAAATTGCTACAATATTTTAACTTCCATATTTCATTATAACTGTTTTTTTCCATCAATATTCAGTAGGTATTGAAATTTGTATTAAACATAGAACAGGGAAAGGGTTAATGAACAAACATGGCTGTCTTCATAAGCAGGTGGTTGCTTAATGCGAACGAAAGTTATGCAGAACGCTCCTATGGGAGCATTCTGCATAACTTTCATCCTGCATAAGCTACCACCTGCCTTTGCCACTGTGAAGTATGCCCCTTTTTGGTGGTCACATTAGAGGGGTTTTACTGTATTTATATGAAGTAACAGCTTAACTTACTTCTCTTAATATCAAGTAGAGTTAACCTTTTCCCTCATATAAATATAGGGTTAATCCTACTGTAATTTGAAATTTGCGACGGTATATGAGGTTTTTAACGGTCGCAAATTATTTTAATGGCGACGCCAAAGGCGGAGCCGTTAAAATAATTTAAGACCGTTAAAAACCTCATATACCTTCGCAAATTTCAAATTACAGTAGGATTAACCCTATTCTAACGCAATCTTAACACGAAAAAGGCCAAATTGTTGTTATATCCTATGCGCGCAGGTGATTGAATGAGTGATGAGGCGAGAAATAGTGCCCAGTTTCTCTCAGATTTCTTAAAATAACTGGATTTTTTCACCCTGGTTTACACAGTCAAAACACCGACCCAGTTGTAAGTCACTATTACATTTGTCATGAATCATTATGCGACAGCTATTTTACATTTCAATACACTTTCAATACACATGTCAGGAAACGTAACGTTATCTTAGTCTTTGGCGCCGTACGCAAAAATGTCGTCTGTGACAATGACGTCACGTTATAACGCAATGTTTGAATAGTATGATAAATAAGGTTGAATCTGAATCACAACGCTTTGAGTATATCAATAATTCTCCACATGACATATAAAAGACTGGCCAAGTCGTGACAAAGAATGGAAATTAATAACTTTCAAAATACCGGACTGAACTTGAATATATGTCAGTGTATGCATACGAATTAATCAGTAGAACTAAGTGTTTGATAAACAAAGCGCATTAATATATTTACAGGCTAATGCTGTTATTCGGCCGTTTTCGATTGGTTGAATTTGCAACATATAAAACAGTTTTTATATGCCGCAAATTTAGTCACATGAGCCAATCAGATTGCAGAAAATTGACAGATTGCGTTAGAATGATCTATATGACTCAACAGTTTCTGCCATGGCAAAATTATGAGGGAAAGGGTTAAATGTTTTAATGTGTAATGCAATTAAAATCAACCAAAGCAACCGAATTTGCATAAATTTCCAAACAACTGATCAAGCTTAGATGAGATGCCAAGTAATTTGGCATTTATCACCAGGTTAAACACTACCTAGCACTTAGTACAAAGTCTTTCAAAAGTTTCATTCAAGCCAGAAAGAGACAAACCCAAATTTGAGTAATTTTTACTTCACAGTGGAAAATAAAGGTTAACTTGTAAATGAAAAATTGAAGAAGTTATGGTCAATGTTAAGATTTCAGACGACGACAACGCGTACGCCAGAGTTACGACAATAGCTCCTGATTTCTTCGAAACAGACAAGCTAAAAATAGACTAAAGGGGTATGGGTTAAGGGTTGATAGGGAAAACATTTAATCATACCATCTTGTTTGGACGACTTGATTTCATCAATGATTGACTGCAGTGATCTGACCAGTGACTTATGGGTTGGTCTGTACGACACCGAAATCAAGCCCATGTTACCCTTCCTATAGTCCAGAAAGAAACCAGTCTCCCTACATACGACTCGGTTTATCTTGGACTCATTAAGCTGGAAAACAAACATCAACATATATACATTATACCTAAAAGCGGCTGAAGATTACAAAACACAGAGCTTTCTAGAAGAGAGGCTTCTATTATAATACCAGTTTCAGAAACAGAGAAAAGATGCATGAATTAAACCTTTTCCTAATGCAAAATTGCTTAACATTTTTCCCAATGGGGGAAAAATCCCAATAGAAACCAAATTTTGAGTAAAATGCTAAAAAAAATGCATAATTAGTAAAATGGGATCAAAAATGCTTTCCAAAATCATCAAGTTTTACATGAGAAAAAAATCCAAAGTATCAACATACATTTTCCCCAAGATTGCCAGCAAAAGCCTGATATCTCCCAACTTTATTCCATGAGCACTCTTTATAGTAGAGCCGACTCTACAGTTATAATAGATAATTAGATATATGGTAAAACCTCTCTATAACTGCCACTAAATTGTGTTAATTAGTAGGTATTAAGGGCAGGTGACTGCTTAAAGCAAGGTGAAAGTAAAACAGAACACTCCTATATGAGTGTTCTGTTTTACTTTCACCTTGCTTAAAGCAACGACCTGTCTTTAACACACAACACTTGATGTAATTTAGTGGCTGTTACAGAGGTTTTACTATACATGACTAGTTTCTATCATGATGTCATTATTTCTATCATGATGTCATTATTTCTATCATGATGTCATTATTTCTTACAGACATACTAAACAGGGGAAGCGTTAATATTTTTTCTGGTTGTTACTCTTTATTACAATTCTCTAACAACTTTAGGGTTTGGCAGCAAACTGCCAAAAAAAGCACCGAAAATATTTTAACCCTTTCCTTCATATAAACTCCTTTTCACACATATGTAAACAGAAGACCCAGATCAGACGACTCCTATAGGAGTCATCTGATCAGGGCCTGCTGTTTGCTTTTGACATGATATAGATCTGATTCTACAGGTTTTTGGCAAAGAAAACTTTCCCTTGAAAAAAATTACATTATAAAATTTGAGCTGATTAATATTCATGTTGTCATCATTTCTTACATGAGCACTAACAGGGTAAGGATTAACCTTTTCCCTCATTATACATATAAACGTGTTTTCATGCATCTGAAAACAGAGCAGACCCAGATCAGACGGCTTCTATAGGTCTGCTATGTTTGGTAATGGTGAGATTTGTTTCTTTAGTTTCTAAAATGACTTCAGCATTCCACCTCCCATATTTCATTATAACTATACAGTGTAGTTCCATTACATCGCGGTCCGCTATTTCGCGAAAGCCAATATATCGCAGTCACGGCTTGGACCCCGTTTTTTCCTATACATGCATACTAAAGTCAATAAAAGCTGAGTAGCAATAATTTCTGTATGTTTAAGAATTATATTTTTCATTTACAGGTCGCTATAATTGCGTAATCAGTGCCAATTAACACCATCTATTGGACTTGTTATCGCGCTGCGTGTCAACACGCTGAGTCGGTGACAGAGGTGTGACACTAACAAACAAACAATGCTGAGTGAACAAGCGCATGTCAAGTTTCGCTCATTTTTGAGCATTAATTAGCAAACAAACCTGATTGAGTTATAACCGTCACATCAATTAATCCATATTTATAGCAGTGGAGAGATTACCACAGTCATTCATATTTTGATACCAAGCATCTACACATCTTCCAGACGCTTACTTCCGCTGCGATTCGTACCAGATAAGAACGTACTCCAGACCATGTCGGCCAAGAAGAGAAAGAATTTCTCAATTAAAGAAAAGCTAGAGATAATCGACCAGACGAAGAAGGGCCAGTCCAGATCATCGGTTTGCCGCGATCTTGGCATAGCTGAATCAACTCTGAGGGGATGGCTGAAAGACGAAGACAAGTTACGTCTGGCATTCAGCGACATGGACGAGCCGGGGCAAGAAAGAAAGCGGTTCAGAGGGGCAAAAGATAAACCTCTGGACAAAGCTGTCATGACCTGGTTTGTCCAGGAAAGATCACAGGGCACTCCACTTTCAGGCCCAAATATCATGCACCAGGCCTTGAAATTTAACAAGCTGCTAAACCCAGACGATGCCTCATTTCAAGCAAGCAACGGGTGGCTGAGAAATTTCAAAAATCGCCATGCCATTAGGCAAGTAAACATACACGGCGAACAGCGTTCTTCTGACGAAGACGCAATAGAAAGATACCCTCATGAGTTACTGAAAATCCTGCTCGATGGTGGTTACACTAGAGAGCAAATCTACAACTGCGACGAGACAGCCCTCTACTTCAAGATGCTGCCAAGCAAAACCCTGGCGACAAAAGACGACACGAGGAAGACCCTGGGATACAAACAAGACAAGAACAGACTGACGGCGCTTTTGTGTGTAAACAGCTCTGGCACACACAAACTGAAGCCCCTGATCATCGGGAAGTTTAAGAACCCGCGCTGTTTGCACCATGTCAACAGAAGCGCCCTTCCCACGGACTACAACTTTTCAAAGAATGCATGGATGACAGGGGCTATCTTTGAAGACTGGTTCTACGAAGTTTTCGTACCTGCAGTAAAGCGCCACCTGAGAATGAACAAGCTCAAGAGGAAGGCAATTCTCCTGGTGGACAACTGTGCAGCCCACCCAACTAACCTGCAGTCGAAGGATGGCAAGATCGTAGTGTCTTTTCTGGCGAAAAACACTACGTCAAAACTGCAGCCATTGGACATGGGAATAATAGCCACGGTCAAACGTAACTATAGACGAAATTTGGTTACGGGAATCATCGACAGTGACGTCACTCTGACAGAACATGTCAAGAAACTGACCATTAAAGACGCCATGCATCTGTTCGGGCAATCCTGGGAAGAAGTGTCTCCAACCGGCATTAGTGCATGTTGGCAAAAGGCTCTGGGTTATTCACTGCCCAGTCTACATGATCCAGAAACAGAGTTTGACGGTTTCGACGAAGAAGACGTGAGGCAGGCAGAGCGCAGATTGGAGGAATATGAAGGATTCAACGCAGAGGACATGATGAATGTACGAGAAGTTATGGGAGAAGTGTCGCCTGCTGTTATCGAGGAATGGCTGACACATGACAACGATACACCAACAACCCACACATTGACGGATGAAGAAATCATCAACACATCAACATCAACGAACATCATAGAAGAAGAAGAAGACGATGACGAAGAAACGGAACCGAAACCCGCCATGAAAGACGTTATACAGGGACTTCAACTTGCTATAAAATGGGCAGAATCATCGTCCACCAGCACTTCACTAGACGTCCTCCATATGAACAACATGCTTCGACGAGCGAAGAAAGAAGCTCGTGACTCCTGCAGACAGATGAAGCTGACTGACTTTTTTGAGAAGCGCTGAGATAATGTGCTGTGTACAAAAACAATTTTAGCGTGTGCTTTTGTGTTTAGTGCTGTTAAGCATATGTATGAACTGTATCCTGTGTGCTAATGTTTGCTTAGTAGACTTTGTATGAACTAATGTGCTATCTTCTTCTTCTTCTTATGAAGTACAACACTCTCTCAACTTTGAGAATTATGTGTTGGCGCCTAATTTAGAATAACATTTGTACAATAATAGCGTGAATGCTGAACTAGTTAAAAATAAAACTATATACAAGTTGTATAGGTCTAGTTATTTAGTATCGGTATTAGGACAGCCACAGGAGCTAAGGACTTAAATGCATCGACTGTGGCTGCCGACTGTACAGAGACTGGGAGGAGGTTCCACTGGTTTACTGTTCTAGGATAAAACGAATATTTGTAGGTGTCTTTTGTTGCTGCTATATGTTTGTATGAGTAAGTGTTGCCCTGTCTGGTTCTTTTATCTGGTGTTTGAAGTAGATTTTCTGGTGGTCTGATGGCCACCACATTATGGATGATTTTATAAAACATAATAAGTCTTGCTCTAGTTCTTCTAATTTCTAAAGTAGGCCAGTTGAGGTTATATAACATGTTAGAAACAGAGCTAGTATTATGGTAGCGGTTGGAAACGAACCTGGCTGCACGTCTTTGCACTTTTTCAATTTGGTTTATATGAGAGTTTGTATGAGGGTCCCAGCCAGTTGAAGAGTATTCTAATTTCGGCCTTATGAGTGCTTTATACGCATGATCTTTTGCTTTAACAGAGTTTATTTTCAAGTTTCGTTTTAGAAATCCAAGAGTTTGGTTGGCTTTATTTGTAATGTTGTTTATATGCTTGTCCCATTTAAGGTTGTTTTGCAGAGTGATACCTAAATATTTAGCCTCACCAATTTTTTCGAGCGTATGTGAGTGGAGCGTGTATGTAAATTCGACCAGTTTGCGTTTTTGTGTGATTGAGAGAACATTACATTATTATTGCTATATTATTTATTATGTGCTATTATTTGAAAATGATTGATAATGAAATTAAAATTGTGAACTGGAAATCGATTTCGTTGTTATTTCACTTACCTATACTTATTTCTTACATATAACCTAGAAAATCACATTTTATCCGCGTTCAGTTCGCTGAACACGAATTTAGTGTGACTTTCACGAATAGGTGATACACACGCCAAATGTTCTTCAAAATGGCTGCCGCTGTCAATACGAAATGTTGCAATTGCTATAATACACATGAACACGCTGATGCTAGGTATGACAGTACATATAAGGACTGGTTTTCACAAGAAAAAACAAGGTATATAATCATGAAACCATGTTTATTGCATGAAAATGATAACAATAGAGTTTGGCAATGGAAATACATGTTGAATTTGGTTCAGCTCAGAATTGAGCTATATCGCGATCCGATCACATCGCGAATTTCATTCATTGGACCCCAACTTCCGCGATATAATGGATTTATCTGTACTGTACTGTCCACGAATATTAAGTACATGTACTATGTACTGACATTTGAAATAAACACAGAACAGGGTAAGGGTTCTATGTTAATACCAAATTTCAATACCTTCTTAACATTGATGAAGTTAGAACAAAATAGTTATAATGGAATATGGTAGGAGAAACATTGTAGCCATTTTAGAAACTAAAGAAACATCTATCAAATTCTATTAGCAAACAGAGCAGACCCTGATCAGACGGCTCCTAATGAGTCCTATAGGAGCCATCTGATCTGGGTCTACTCTGTTTGTAAATGTGTGAAAACATGTTTATATGACGGAAAAGGGTTAAATATATCTTATCAGTACCACCGACAGTGAGAGATCTATACAAAATGTAGGAAATGCAATATTGCAACTTACAGCAAGACTTAGCACTGGTCTGCCATTTGAACAGTCATACTTCATCTCAAGTTTCCAGCTGCCATTTTCCTTGGTGAACACAAGCTGGCCAGACTTCCATGATATGGCTCCCCGGTTCAGATCCGTGTACTTAACCTGGCCAGGAAACGTCTGGGTGTTTGTGTCAATCTTCATCTTTTACTTAGAACCTTGAGAAAATAAGTCAACAGTATTTACACTCCATGAATACCCCTTTCTATGCCTTTGTAAATAGAGTAGACCCAGATCAGATGGCTCCTGTAGGACATGTCTGATCAGGGATTGCCTTGTTTGCTTACAAAATAATAGATCTATTCTATTATATACTATATGATTCTTTATAGCTTCTGCTATAGCCAAACATTCCTGTGTTCACGTGCCACTATTTTATTCTTTTATATAAAAGTAACCTCATCAACTCCTTATGTCATTATTTCTTACATAAATATTCATGAAGTAAAGGGTTAACATGGATACAACAGTTATACTGTTACAAGATCTAATGGCAATACAAACCAGATGGGTAACATGTCAATTACAGAAGTAAGTATTCAAAACTAAATGCATCGTATCTCCCACCAAACACTAAATGTTGTGAACACTCTTAATCCTTTCCCTCATATAAACGCGTTTTCACGCATCTGCAAACAGAGTAGACCCAGATCAGACGGCTCCTATAGGATCCATCTGATCAGTGTCTGCTCCATTTGCTAATGGAATTAGGGTTAAGAATAATCCAGATCAACAGATAAGATCTTTACGTAGGCTATACATTAATGATTATAATACTTATAAAATTGGCAAAAAGCTTTACCCGATATACCGTTTGATCGAATGTCAACAGAGGAATAACTTGGGAGAGGGGTAAAATTCGTAAATAAGAAGTTCAACCCCTTGTCTATATATCTAGTGTTCAAACATTTTTTTTCTGTCGAGGTTCATAATTCATTGTGACAGTGCCCTGTGGTTTTAACGGTTTACGGAGAAATTGCCTAGTAAGCAATTATAAAGTGATTGTATTTCTCGCCAATGGTACATGTATGGTTAACATGTTAGAACTATAAAGAAATTTTGTAACAAGTTTAAATGGTTCTGTGGTATTGTTAGATCAAATTGATTTCCGGTCTGATACCGTAAACAAAGTGTGAAATTCAGTCATGATACTTGTACCTAGGTATAAAAAGTAACGAAACATCATCAAGAGACTGAAGAACTGAGGGGGTATTCGCTTAATTATATGCTACCCCAACAGAGAGTTGTCTTGGGGGGTTTTTTTCGTTCACCGGTGGCGGTGAATTCACGAGAGAAAGCAGACGTGGTGGCAGACATGAAAAAGTTCAAACAGGTAAATATTGCGGGAACATCCAACTTAATGGTGTAATATGATGTATAAATACACATAACCAATGCAATTATTCAATACTTTACCTATCATTCCGTCATAGTTAGATAGTTGTTAAAATATCAACAGCAACAATAAAACGCCATGTTGATATTTATGAATCGCGGGAAAATCCGGTATGGGCAAAATTAAAAATCCGGCCCGCGCGGTCCTGTCGTCCCGGTCTGAGTTCACCATATAATAGGAAAGTTTTGTGTCAATGTACTAATGTAAAAATATATTCAAAAGAACTTCTAATCCTTTAAGAATTGTAAGAAGTTAAAAAAAATTCTACTTGAAAACGAACAGCGATTTGTTGAAAATAACAACATTTAAATGTAGATCTAACGTGAAACTTCCTAATTAAATGTAGGCCTACTCACAGTAGCTCTAGTATTGTTATTCCCTTTATAGTTTATTACTCCATGCATATATAATGACTTGAGAAATATAGTGTCCCATTTTTTTTTTATTTTTTTTTTTTGTAATGAGTTTTAACCCTCATACTAATTGTGATCTGACTGGTAATGATCAATAAAAAAATGTTTTAATCTCAGGTGTTTTTCCCCTCACTCATTTACACTCTTTCTCAACATACATTACAGAGACACTAGTGATATCATCCAACTTTTTAAAAATCTATGCCCCCCCCCCCCCCCTCCCACCCGCTTCCCAAATAAAAAATAAATAATATAATATACGCCCCCCAAATTTGAAATCCTGTATCCGCACCTGAAAACGACTATTTTGTGAAAATTAAGACATTGGTGTATTACACTCTAAAGCCTTCACCCTTACAACGCGTGACACGAGTCACTAATGTCCTATATGCAACCCCTCCCCATCCCCACCCCACCCCCACCCCCACCTAAAATAACTCAGAAAAGCTCGCTCTGACAATTTTAGGGGGGGGGGGGTGAACGCCGACTCCACCTCACTATAAATCGGCCCCTGCCTTAGCTTGACCTGTTTGAATTTTGGAATACATGTAGTCCATTTGAAAACAAAGCATTGTAAGGGTTAACCCTATGGATATTCATCATAGACATGAAAAATTAACAACAAAATATGGCAGGTAGAACATTGTAGCCATTTTTTAAAGTAAAGGAACAGACCTTTCAAATTCCATTAGTAAACAGAGCAGATCCAGATCAAAAGACTCTTATAATAGCCGTTTGGTCTGGGTCTACTCTGTTTGCTAATGCGTGAACACACGTTTATATGAAGGACATGGTTAAGAACTGGACTTATGTCTCTTTTATGATCACTTTAAATAGGGGTTACTGTATGTTGTATACGGTATGTTACTGTACGTAGCAGTGCGTCGGATAAGTGCTCACTGTTTTAACCCTTCCCAACCATGAATATTCATGTAAGAAATAATGACGTCATCAATGTTGATTAGATTAATTTGTAGTGATAGCACAGGGTCACGTAGATTTTTAGAAATTGGATGACATCACTAGTGTCTTTGTAATGCATGCTGAGAAAGAGTGGAATTGAGTGAGGGAAATAAGAAAACAACTCAGATTTAATCAGTTTAATCAACAGAGAAGACCGAGATCAGACGGCTCCTGTAGGAGCCGTCTGATCTGGGTGTACCCGTTTTGCAAATGCATGACAATGTGTTTATATGAAGGGAAGGTTTAAGACAAGTTTTACTGTAAATATGAAAGTAAAAGTAAAAGAACAAACACGTTGTTTTGGTCGTGCTTATCTAACCACAACAGAATGTGGACATGATTCTACCTGATCCCTAGTTTTCACCCCTTGAGCTTATCCTGCCGAGAAAAGGTCCCATCCCCTCATATTGAAGCCTATTGACGCCTCTGTAAAAGTCATTTTTTGAAGGAGCAAATGCTCTACATGTATTTATCACAATGGTTTCAATAGTGTACATACACTTCTAAAAGTTTCCTTTTCTTTTGCTCCTTTCGTAGATTTATTCAAAGAGGTTGTTTCTAATAATAGCCTATGGATGAATGGGTTAAGCCTGATATAGCGACACCTCTTCGCACCTTTGCGAACAGAGTGTACCCAGACCAAACTGCTCACGTAGGAGCTGCCTGACCAGGGTCTGCTCCGTTTGCTTATTGAATAATATAGGTCAGATTCTACAGTTTCTGCTATGGCCAAATTTTCCTATGTTCACGTGTGATTATAAAATTCATTCTTATAGTAACGTTTTTTTTGCAAACAAGGTTGACCTAGACCAGACAGTTGATATTGGAGATGTCTGGTCAGGGTCCGCTCTGTTTGCCCACGTTATTACATAGGTATAATCTTACCGTTTGTATCTAAATCAAACACTCCTTTCTAAATTCAAAGGTACAATAAAACCTCTCTATAACGGCCACTGAATTGCGTTAACTAGTTGGTATTTAGGGCAGGTGGCTACTTAAAGCAAGGTGAAAGTAAAACAGAACGCTCCTATAGGAACGTTCTGTTTTACTTTCACCTTGCTTTAAGCACCCACCTGTCTTTAACACAAAATACTTGATGTAATTTAGTGGCCCGTATAGAGAGGTTTTACTGTACTTTATAAAACATAAGTTGGTGAATATTCACGAAGTTATTATTTCACGCACAAACAAACAATTTACGCATAAATTGGCATTAGGGAGGTTAGGAATATCCATGACGTCATTAATTCTTACGCGAATATTCGTGACGTGAACTGTTGAGAGATCCAATCACATGACAGAAAAACAACAACATGTTGCCTGTTTATGCCTTTCTTAACCACACATATTACGATGTTGACATGCACCTACCCACTCCCTAGTCCTATCAACGAGCTGTAAGACAGCATGCTAATTTTGTGATGGTTACCGTCTGCCGGGATATCGTTAAAACCGAAAGTAGCTCGATATCACCATGTAGAGTACATACATATGAACTACCCAAATCCCTATGTTATTTTACCCTTAACTCGTTATCTGCCAATGTCTCATCGGTTATTGCTTATGCAAATCCAAACTGTTTGTTACTGTTACTATGTTTTTGAAACAAAAATGAAGAAAATCAAAAGAATGAAAATTTGTAGCAGACGACAAAGTTAGCAGACGACAGAGTTTGGCAGCGAAAGGGTTAAACAAACGAAAATTGTAGCAGACGAAAACATTTTCAGATTATAGTTAATCCAGCGGTAAAAAAATATATGTTTGTCTAACCCTTTTCCCTGTTCAATATTCCTGTAAGAAATAATGCCGTCATGAATATTTATTAGCTAAACTTTTTTAATGTAAACTTTTCAAGGGAACTTTTTGCTCTGACAAAAATGTAGCATAAGCTCTATATCATGTCATAAGCAAACAGGGCAGATCCTGATTAGACGGCTCCTACAGAAAAAGGTGTTTATATGAAGGGAAAGGCTAAACTGCCGATTTGATGCAAGTTTTAGTCACTTCCAAATCGATCAAGCTATCAAAATATTATAGACCGAGCGTCAAACAGTTTTGATCGGTGTCTGATCTGTTTACTCGGTGTCTGATCTGTTTACTCGGTGTCTGATCTGTTTACTCTGTGTCTGATCTGGATCCAAGCTGTTTGCGATTGCAAGTCGTGCCGCGTTTGACAAGGTAAGGGTTAAACTATACCGGATATAATGCGAGCTTAATTATATTAATATAATGCAAATACACGAGTGAACCAGGAACTGTCAAGATAGCAGGACTTTCTACGTTTTTCAACATTGAGCCTATAGTTCTAAATTTTCCCTTTCTCTAGTTAATGCTCCTTTTCGGTAGATTTATTCAAAGAGGTTGTATCTAAAATATCCTATGAGGTAATGGGTTAATGGGTTATATATATCACATAACCATTGAACTAATAATTTCGACGAGTTTATGGCGCTTTCCCTGAACAAAAAAAAACGTATTTGTGAATTACTGGCAACGATTCACATCGCCACTCGTAGTTTCATGTTCTAGAAAAAATATTGTTGCGACATCGCAAACAGTAACGGAACAACCCCTTTCCCTCATATAAGCGTATTTTCACACATCTGCAAACAGAGTAGACACAGATCAGACGGCTCTCATAGGAGCCGTCTGATCAGGGTCTGATTAGGGTCTGCTCTGTTTGCTAATGGAATTTGATAGATATGTTTCTATACTTTCTAAAATAGCAACAATGTTCCACCTTACAGGTGCCATTATAGACTATTTTGTCAATGAATATTCAGTAGGTATTGAAATTTGTAATCCGGAAAAGGGTTAAAGGGGACGAAATCGTTTCTTCAACTTTAAAATTTCACATTATGAACCATTTACTTGATGAATATTCATGTAAGGAATAAGGAAATCATGAATATTTATTAGCCAATTTTTCATAACGGCGTATAATTATACATGTACACAGTTTGTTTTCTTTGGTATTAGTAGAAACTGTTCAGCCTAGTCTATTATAACTTCAGAAGTGAACAGAGCAGGCCCTGATACAACGGTTCCCATGGAAACCATCTGATTTTTGTCTACCTTGTTTGCAAAGGCATAAAAGGCGTTTTTATGAAGAAACTTTTTAACTTGCTAGAGATTTTTTTGAATTTTGAATGACATACATGATGCTGATACTGCATATCTTAATTTGAGTGCTCATATACCCTAGTGACACTCAAATCTTGGTTTACACTGTTTGCAATAACAGTGCATACGTTTTAATAATTATGTCCGAAGAATACTTATTACTCAATGTCTTGGCATTCACGTTTCGAAGTATTGAAAAATACATATACATGTATACACATTTCAAAACTAAACTAGACATAACCTTTTCCCTGTTCAATATTAATGTAAGAAATAATGACATCATTAATATTTATTAGCTGAACGTTTTTAATGAAACATGAGAACGGGAATACATGTAGTTTACATTGGTATAAACTTTGGAATAGAACCATATCTATGTTATTCCATAAACAAACAGAGCAGACCCTGACCAGACGGCTCCTACAGTGTGAAAATGCGTTTATATGAAGGAAAGGAATAAATGTTTTGAAATAACATATCCTTTTTTAATACATAGGAAGTGGTATACCATAACTATCTGAATAGTTTAAACAATATCGAATAACATCCGTGAACATCTTCATTTAGGTGATGCTATACAGGGTCCTGGGCGTTGATCATTTAGCCACAAAATAAATTTATTGTCTGCTTCAGACTTTAAACTGGATCTTACTACAGTTTCTATTTAACCTTTAGCATCTATGGGCGGATGAGTGAATACCTATGCAAACAGTTTGGATCTAGATGAGCCGCCGGGTAACTCGGCGTCTCATCAGGATCCAAACTGTTTGATATCCTGATTGCATTTTGGTAGACAAATTGATTATAACTTGAATTTTGAAAATGTAGTAGGTGAACAATTCTTTAAAACTAATTTGCTCAGCAGGCTAAAGGTTAAAAACAAATAATAAGATTGTTAAACAGATTGGAGCATAATGAGATGCCGAGTTATTCGGTGTTTCATCTGGATCAAAACTATTTACAAAGGTCATCACAGTTTCTACTAAAGCGGCGAAAAAAGTGAAAAGTGATCTATTTCTGATTTACACGTGTTTTGAAAACAATATTCCGTAACCACTGACACAACGTTGTCTGGGCCATTGTATGAAGATTTCTCTGAACAATTTATATGGACATACAATACAGTAGAACTCCTCTAATGCGACCACTTAATGAATAAACATGGGTGTCTTTATAAGCAAGTGGTTGCTTTATGCAGGCCAAAAGTAATGCAGAAAGCTCCCCTGGGACTTTTGTCCTGCATTAAGCTACCACCTGCCTCTACAACACAGAATTATACCTCTTTTAGGTGGTCGCATTAGCGTAGTTTTACTGTATTGCCGTTTATCATTAATCCATTTGTGTCCCAGCGTCCCTTAACCCTTGACACCATGTATATTCATGAAAGAAATAATGACGTCATGAATATCAGTTAGATTAATTGTTATAATACCAAATGGGCACAGAAATGTTTGGTCTTGACAGTAACTCTAGAATCATATCTTATGTTATAGCAAACAGAGTAGACCCTGTTCAGACTGCTCCTATAAGAGCCGTCTAATCTTGGTCTACTCTGTTCGCAAAGGCGTAGAAAGGTATAGTTATGGAGTAAATGGTTAAAAAGGACATAGACAAATAGTGTAGACCCAGATCTACATGGCTCTATTCAGGGTCTGCACTGTTTATTGATCCCATTTATGTCAATGGGTTATGCCAGCAAATATATTGTTTGCAGCGCCCACTCAACATGCCAAATAGTTTGGATACTGATAAAACCCCGAGTGACTCTGCGATTCTGCTGGGTCCATGCTTTTTGCAAATACCATTAACCCTTTCCTTCATATAAACGCCTTTTCACAAACAGACTAGACCCAGATCAGACGGCTCCTACGGGAGCCGTCTGATCAGGGTCTGCTCTGTTTGCTTTTCATATGAAATAGATCAGATCCTACAGTTTCTTGTCAAATCAGTATATAAATATTCATGATGTCATTATTTCTTACATGAATATTGGACAGAGAAATGGTTGAAATAGACCCACCTTGTTAATGCATTTGGTTACTCGACTCTTAACCCTTCTCACGATGAAGAAAATAAATTCCGCTAAAACTCGTATTTGTTACATTTTTACCGTCACTCGATTCGTTTCAGTTTTTAAGAAACGATTGGCCTGGCTTCAAACAGGTTGGATCCTGATGAGACGCCGAGTAACTCGGCGTCTCATCTGGATCCAAACTGTCTGCCAAAGTGAGGCCAGTTGTACCTAGCACGAGAAGAGTCAAAACTGTTGTTTAAGCATTCCTGAGAAACAAAGGTATGCGTGTACCAATTAGCTTCCTTAAGGTCAACGTGTCACATTTTCAAAGGAGCTAGATTTCACCCTTCAATATCTGCCCTTCAAAATTAATCCTCCTTGTCAGCATAAAACATAACATCGTGAGGAACTCCCGAGCACATTAATATTATTTCATCCTCCACAACGAAATAACAGAGGTATACATGAATCAGTTACGTCTAGCCGTCTGTCTGTCTGTCTGTCTGTCCGCCTGTAGACGCATTTTGCGTCGGATATTCTTTTTTCTATACAGCTAGAAAAAGACCTGCGCAAGCGTGGGATAAATTATTTGATATCGACCAGAAGCTGTTGATCTTGTTTTGAACACTGTTTTATACATGTATATGTATGGCTCATTTTAACTGTAATACATGTACATGTATATGCATGTGTTTCATTTAGATCCTCATGCAAACAGGGTACACATGTACATTGTGTATATCCATATTAAATCTTCTGTAGGAGTAGTCTGATTATAGTCTACCCCGTTTGTCAATAAAATCTACAATGGGGAGTTCCGACTCTGGTTTGGTAAAAGTTTCCCTGCACATTTTGAAAAAAAAAAGATTCCTTAGAATTGCACATGTAGGTCATCATCCCATGGCGTCACTTACTTAAACCTCCCCTTCATATAAATGTTTTCCACGCATTTGCAAACACAGTAGACCCGGGTCAGACGGCTCCTGTAGGAGCTACAATATTTCACCTACCAGATTTCATTATAATTATTTTGTTCATGAATATTCAGAAGGTATTGAAATTTGGAATAAACACAGAACAGGGAATGGGATGAGAGCCTGTGATCTGGGTCTATTCTATTTGCAACTGCGTGAAAAGGCGTTTATACGAAGGAAAGGGTTATTTTAGGTGACAGTTTAATGCAGGGTGAAAGTCATGCAGAAAGCTCATCTAGGATTTAGAAGCTAACTGCCTAAAAGGGTCTAAATTCTCCGATACTAAAATGTCGACTTATCGGCACGGAACCTTAACTGTTAAGCCTTTTTCTGATACAGACGCCTTTGAAAACAAAGTAGACCCCGATCTGACCACTCCGACAGGAATCGTCTGATCAGGGTTTGCTCTGTTTGCTTATGAAGTAATGAAGATCTGATTATACTGTTTTTACCGCCTGATCAGGGTCTGCTCTATTTACTTATAATATAATATAGACCTGACTAAAATTTCTGCCATGGTAGAAGCGTCAGTTGGTCACAATACCATTACACAATTCCGCTGATCACTATTCGCACAGTCATTATTTCTGACATAAATATTCATGAGGCTATTTTTAACCCTTTCACCGCCGCAGTCGCATAAATGCACCACCACAAATAGTGCAGTCACAGATCAGACGCCGCCTTGAAAAGGCGGCGTCTGATCAGGGACTTCACTATTTGTCTCAATCTCTATTTCTATATCTGTACTTTATTCCTTTGAGATTTGCATTTATATATCTTATTTCCTTATTTTACTGAATGATTTAACAAACTTGGATTGCAGACGACAATTAGAAAATTGGCGCCAAAAGGGTTAACCTGGTTTTCCAAGCAAAATCCGGTTATTGAAATGGTGATGTATGTCGGGCGAGCGGACGGTCGGTCGGGCGGTTGTAAGCGCAACTCCTCTGAAACTGTTTGACAGATTTTCATAAAACCTTGCATGTAGCAAGGACACCATATGTATATGTGCATATTGTCAGGGATTTTTCTTCCTGCAAATTTTCTAGGAGTTATGCCCCTTTGAACTTAGAAAACAAACTATTTTGTGGTCTCCCAACACAAGACATAGACTTAGCCAAGTCTGTACATGATAAGCAGGGGTATCCGTTAAAGAGCTTTGCACACAATTAATAGTGAAGGAAAACCTGGTTTGATGTCGTGTCGACATCCTTTTCTTGTTGATATATATTTTTCAAATAGTTAACCCTTTATTCCATAAATACGCCTTTGCAAGCAGAGTAGACCCTGATCAGGCGGTTCATGTAGGAGCCGTCTGATCAGGGTCAGCTCTGTTTGTTTATGAACTAATTTAGATATGATTCTACTTTTTTTTACTGCGGGACTAACAATTCTTGCATTCATGAATATGCCATTATAACCTAATCTAATTAATATCCGTGATGTCATTTTTTCTTACATGAATATTCATAGAGTATCTAAGGTTAAACAATGATCAACGTTCTACCAAGGGCTACGATAACCAAGACGCCGACACAAAACATTACATGTATGTCACTATGTATACAGTAGAACCTATCTAAAGCGGTCATCAAAAATGGTCTAATTATAGGTCTGTAAGGCAGGTGGTTGCTTATTGCAGAGCTTTCTGCATTACTTGTGTCCTGCATTAAACAAACACTTGTTTTTAAGCCTCCTTGCCCCGAGGTTATAAAACGTTTTGCTTGAGTCTGAGATCATTCTCAAGCATCTTGTTGGTCATATTCTGAGCTTTCTTAGAATCTGACCATTCAGATGCTCGAGCATGTCTCAGACTCATAAGTTGTATAACCTTGTACCCAGGTTTGAATGGCCGCTTGCTGTATCTATTTTATTATATAGACACCTGCCTATATTCTTAATTTTTAACATGCCTGGTAATGTTCATCTCAGAATGACCTGTCTTTTACTTTAGCAACATCATTTTTCAGCCGTAATCAGAATATAAAACAGTTTAGGTAGATGCTAAATTCTGATGATACGACATATCACAACTCCGCCTACAACACACTAGAGGTGAGAAATGAAGCATAAGACAGTCTGCACTATATGGCTATGTAGTATACGTGGCAGAGATAGTTATATCTACGTATTTATACATTGATCTAGCGTCGCTGCCAATGTCACATCTGTAATTTTCTATACAAACAGTTTGGATCCAGATGAGACGCCGAGTAACTCAACGTCTCATCAGGATCCAAACTGTTTGTTACTGTGACTACGTTTTAAATAAGAATTAAAGAAATATTAGAAAAAGAAAAGAAAATTGTAGCAGACGACTAAGTTTGCCGACGACAAAACTCGGCAGCGAAGGAGTTAAAACGGGACATAGAAAAACAATATCAGGAGCTGCTTATATTCATCTGTACTGCTTATTTCGCAAATTACCCCCCCCCCCCCCACCAACAACAAAACAACAAAAAACTCAAAACAAACAACAAAAAAACCCAAGGACAATCACGCACGCATACACGCACGCACGCGCATACACACACGCAAACACACGCACACAAGCGCGTACGCATACATACACTGTAGAATTTTAGACTGGTTTAGTAATACGTAGCAAGCGCGCTTATAAATTGGCCTTAACACTTAACTCCATAGAGACGTCTTGATACTCTTGCGAACAGAGTAGACCACGCTACATTGGCTCCTACAGATAAGGGTCTGCTCTGTTTGCTGTTGAAATAACAGATATATTTCTACACTTTCTGTCTCTTAAATTTGCTTGTTATGATGTCACTGTGAAAAAATCAGGCAATTGATATAATCATATAATCAATTCTGACATGATTATTTATAGAGTACAATAAAACCCCTCATAAACCGGAATTCTAGTAGAGAAAAAATAGATTAGGCAAGTGGCAACTTAATGCAGGGTGAAAGGTAGGCAGAAAGCTACAAGAGGAGCTTTCTGCATGACTTTCACCCTGCATTAAGCCGCCAACTGCAATAAGCTGCCACCTGTCTCTAAGACCGATGTTTAAACTGAATTGAACGTCTGGTCTAGAAGGCTTTTACTGTATAGGGCGAAATGACTACATAGAAATTACTCCAAGGTCCAATACCCAAGTTTTCGATTTTGTCACGTATGCCCAGCTTCTCGCGTGACAATGAGCATGAATCTATCTTATCAACAAATAGTTTATTGGTGATAATGTAATACAACCGGCTCCATAGCTCAGTGGTTAGAGCGCCTGTCTAGTAAACAGGAGGTCGAGGGTTCGATCCCCTCTGGAGCCTTTTTGTGGTATTTTTATATCTGGTTATCTAATGATACACATCAATTGCTCATAGAAAAGATGACTCAATAGCGGCGTCTTTTACCTCCTTTGAAACAGTCAGGCGGCTTTGTGTGCTTTTGAAAGGACATTTATTTCTACACTTGGGTAAAATTCGCATTTTCGTGACGCCGTTATTAAAACAACAGATCATGAACATTCATACAACCATTATATCTGTATTTAAGGCGTAAAGGGAGAATACCGCTCCCCGGTATTCTATATATTACATAGAAGATCTTATATAGCTTTGGCAATAGTACTATATATTATAATATTATATAGTATATAGACATAATAATCCTGTAAGAGCAATCCAATCTGGGTGTTCTATATTTGCAAAAGGCCTGAACAGGCCCCATGGGGTTAAATGCCTAGATGGAATAGGCGCGGATTTATTTATGTCATCAAACATAAAAATCTACGCCCCCCCCCCCTCCTCCAAAAGAACTTCTACGCACCCCCCCCCCCCCCCATAATCTGAAATCCTGGATCCTCACCTGAATCCTGTAAAGTGACCTCCACAAAGAGGTCTATATCTGGTCTAATTCTGGGTGTTATAGACAGGTTGTAGCTTGAGACAGGACGAAAGTTGTGCAGAGAGCGTATACAACAGCTTTCTGCATTACTTTCGCCCTGCATTAAGCAACCACCTGCCTTTAAATACACATGTATTTAACTCTTTTGGCCTTTCAATGCCTTTGCAAACATAGTAGATCCAGATCAGACAGTCCCTATAGGAACCGTCTGATCAAGGCCTGTTCTGTTTGTTAAATGAAATAGATTTAATATAGATATGATGTGTTGATGTGATGTTATAAAAAGTAATCTAAATATTATCACTTATATGAATATCCATGGAGTTATTCAAAAGTGGTCGCTTTAGAGGGTTTTTACTGTTTAACCCATTACGTCATAGGCTATATTTAGATACAACCTCTTTGAATAAATCGACCGAAATGGAGCATGAACTAGAGAAAAGAAAATTTTCAGAGTTGTGTAGTTTTGAAACAATTGTGATAAATAGAGCCTTTGCTCCTATAGGTGCAAATGCTCTATTTATCGCAATGGTTTCACAAAGTGACTTTTACAGAGTCGTCAAAAGTCGTCAATATGAGTGAATGGGTTAAGAAGTTTTCGAGTTTTGTTATGCACGTGCAGCCCGTCCAGCTCCTTGCTTTACAATTGAGTATACATCCATCCTATCAACTACCAGGTTATCGGTGTACAGAACATCTGGCTCCATAGCTCAGTGGTTAGAGCGCCTGTCTAGTAAACAGGAGGTCGAGGGTTCGATCCCCTCTGGAGCCTTTTTGTGGTATTTTTAAATAACGAATGTCTTTTTATTATTGTTTTGCGCATTTGCTTAAGAACTGAACTTTTAACACGTTCAAAGAAATGATCACCTTAAAATCAGTAAATCAACGTGTTTTACAAGCGACATGTAATCATTAACGTTTGCTTGTATATTCTTCCTCTTCTTCTTCTTCTTCTTCTTCTTCTTCTTCATCTTCTTCCTTCATCTTCTTCTTTTTTCTTCTTCTTCTTCTTCTTCTTCATCTTTTTCCTTCTTCTTCTTCGTCTTCTTCTTCTTTTCTTCTTCTTCTTCTTCTTCTTCTTCTTCTTCTTCTTCTTCTTCTTCTTCTTCTTCTTCTTCTTCTCTATTCCTTTGTCTTCATTATTATTAATTATTATATTTATCTTTATTATTCTAATTATTATCATTATTATTGTTATTATTATTATTATTATTATTATTACTATTGTTATTATTATATTATTATTATTGTTGCTGCTGCTGCTGTTGTTGCTGTTTTTGTTGTTATAAGATTCTGTTGAAGATACTGTAATAATTTTTATTCTGTTTTCATTTTGTAAAGTCTCTTTTACCAAACGTTCAATGCAGAGAATAAACCCACTAACACGAATGTACACATATACTTGTCATTTACTCTGCTCTACAAAATGTCAACCAAAATGTCATTTAAGATTTACCATTGTACTGCTAAACCCTTTTTATGATGAATTTTCATGACATCATGGATATCTATCATTTAAACTCTTATAATTGTATATGAACATCGTAATGTTTTGCCATTCAAAAATCCGTATAATCCGATTCATTCATACCTATACACAAACAGAGCAGACCCCGATCAGACGGCTCCTATAGGATCTCCTATAGGAGCCGTCTGACCTGGGTCTACTCTGTTTGCAAATACATTAAAAAGAGCACCTGTAGAAGTATACTGGGTCTACTTTGTTTCCAACAACGTCTCTATCAGGAAAAAAGCTACTGTATGCAGTAGTAGTAGCTTAATGTAGATCAAAAGTAATGCAGGTCCTATAGGAGCTTTCTGCATTTCCTTTGTCCTGTATTAAGCAACCACCTGCTTTTTAACCCTTTCCTCCATGGATTTTTATGTAAGAAACAACGGCGTCATGAATATTAACCCTTCTCTTGCTGAATTTTAAAATACATTTCTCCTTCTTTACCCATGCCCTGTGGTATAATTACATATATCTTCACTGTGTACAAGTATTTCGCTGTGCAATCACTGCTGTGGAGTGCACTGGTTGCACAATCAACTTGTAAATAGTGCAGACCCTGATGAGACAGCTCCTGCAGGAGCTGTCTCATCTGGGTCTTCACTATAATTATACAGGTAGGTATATTGACGCGAATAGCAAGCGAAGGGTTAACTTTAATTATATCAATTTGTTAATATAGCCACAGGAAATTTAGCCATGGCAGAAACTGTAGAACCATATCTATATTTTATCATAAACAAACAGAGCCGTCTGGTCTGGGTCTACTCTCTTTGCATAGTCGTAGAAAGGCGTATTTATAGAGTAAAGGATTAAGACTCCTATGTTCTATAAATGAATGGTCGCGTAAGACATTTTCTACTGTATTGACGTTTTAAACGCATCCCTTTTATCGACTAGGTGGCAACAGCTTGAGCCCTAACAAGCTGGCTTCCTTTAAAAAAGAAGACAAACAGAGGTCTGTAGCAGTTTCCTGTCAAATAGTTGCTATACGCTACATACAGGCGCCGTTTGACAAGGGTCTATTTTGTTGTTTTACATAAGAACACAGGCAAAAAAAACTGGAAAAAAAAGAAGATTTCATTTTTGACTATTGATGTATTCGAACCCACGCCGGATCATAAAAAGTGAATTTGAAACACAACAGTCATCGGACTAACCTACTGCACCACAGCGTCTAAGGCGTCAATAGTTGCTAATTTATCAGTTTTATTAACTTGATCCACCGCTGGGGAAACGCGTTGTTAATAAGATTCGTGTCAAGAAGCAAATATTAATGGATAAAAAAGTAGATGTTTTCTTTTCACTAGCATGATAATTTGATTAAGAAGCTCTTAATGGGAATTGTCATAGACTTAAACAGTCTGTTCATTTCTTTCGATTGATGAGTAGGCTTATCTAAAAATAGAAACTGAGACGACCGTAGCTCGAATTTTTAAGAGAATGTCCGTAATAAAATAATCGTTGGATTTTGTTCAGAGAGCGTCCGGGATAAAATAATCATGTCTATTTAAATTAAAATACCGGCATTCTCAATTCAAATGATCTTATTTTTCAAATTTAATCACGTTTTCTATAAATACTTTAATATTCAAACTCCTTATTGGTTAGTGATAGTTATAACTGCGAAATTTTTATATAACCAAAACTCGCGCATGCGTATATCCACGACGGTAGACGGTGATACCCTGTTTTACCGTCCCAAATCAAAACACCTCGAGATAAGTTATAAACCATCCCAGAATACGCCGACATCCAATCCCAGCACTATGGAGAGGTCTAATGACCTCTCCAATTAGACACCCAGCTATTCCGCGTTTCATCTGGAGCCTATACGTGTCTGCTTGCAAGTTTCAATCTAAGCACCCTTAACCCGCTACGAAAATATGATGTCTGCTCAAATTTGGATCTTGTGCAATTATGGCTACAGTAAACTCCCTCTAAACCAGACATTAAATTCAGTATCCATATCGGTCTTGGAGACAGGTGGCAGCTTATTACAAGGTGAAAGTCATGCAGAAAGCTCCTCTAGGAGTTTTCTGCATGTCTTTCATCCTGCATTAAGCAGCCACCTGCCTAAAAATATCTAAATTCTTCTCTACTTGAATTCCGGTTTAGAGGGGTTTACTGTTCTTCCGATTCAATTGAGCTTTTGAGAAACTACTGACTCAGTATTCAACAGTTTGGCATCTTGTCTGGATCCATGCTGTTTGCGCATGCGTAGTCATGTCGCGGTTATCTGTAATTACCTATGTAATTCTGCGTCTCATCAGGATTCAAAATGTTTGTTACTGTGATTATTTCATGAAACAAAACTGTAGAAAAATAAAAATTGAAAATTGTAGATTTTAATTGTGTGATCGCTATGGAGAAGTTTAACCCTTTCCCTCATACAGACAGGGTTTTCACGTATTTGCAAACCAAGTAGGCCCATATCAGATATCGAGGGCTTGGTGTAAAACTATTCTAACTCCTTCACAAAGTGAAGGAGTTAGAATAGTTTTGCACCAATCCCTCGATATGAAAGGAGCCGTCTGATCAGCAGGGTCTGTTATGTTTGCTTATGAAATTATAGTAAATATGACTCTACAGTTTCAGCTTATGTTCCTGTGGACATACCGGTATGGCATTATAAATATTCAATTACAATAATAATGATGTCATTACTCCTTCAATGAACATTCAACAGGGATAGGGATAACTGCATCGTGGTTAACTTAAATCATGTTTATATTACCGGATATAGCTTTTCGATTAACTTTCAACTTGAATGTTTAAATTTGGCAGGTGGAGTTAAATAGTTGCGTAGTTATCAGTGTGGAAGAGTGATGCGCATGCGCATTAAACTTCAGTCTTTATACTTTACTAGTAGCTTATTGATATGAATATTAGGGACATATATGAGGTGGATATAACTAGAGAGTGAGAGAGAGAGGCTCACTCCTTAGGAAATAGAGTGTTTTAAAACAATAAGTATTGGATTGACAAAATGACACGGGCAAGGCTTAGTTTTCAATGTAAGTATTGACAGGTAGATATATTGGTAGATAGATGCTTAACTCTTTCTTAAGTATTGTCGTCTGCTTAAATGTTTGTCGTCTG
The DNA here is from genome assembly GCA_963576725.1 of Azorinus chamasolen. NCBI lineage: Eukaryota > Metazoa > Mollusca > Bivalvia > Cardiida > Solecurtidae > Azorinus > Azorinus chamasolen. The sequence goes on along the minus strand of OY755253.1, from coordinate 32,375,087 downwards.
CTTCAAAGTTTAGATTTATTTTTTTAAATCCAGTTTTCTTTCATAACACAAAATCAAGAAACAATCAGCATGGATCCCGAAGAGTAGTCAAATTATTCGGCGTCTCATTTTGATTCAAATTGCTGCGTATAGGTAATCACAGATTCTCCATTGTTAGTAGAAGAACTTAATATTGGCACGCTGGTCAAATTATCGTCTGCTTAAAATTTCACCAGTACCCGGCAATACTTGGGACCTGATAAATCCTTTCCTCCATAAATACGCCGGTCTCTGCCCCTGTAAAAGTCACTTCTTGAAACAATTGTGATAAATAGAGCATTTGATCCCTAGGAGCAAATGCTCTATTTATCACAATGGTTTCAAAATTAAACGATTTTAATATTTTCCTTTTTCTCTAGTAAATGCTCCTTTTCGGTAGATTTATTCAAAGAGGTTGGGTCTAAAATAGCCTTTGATGTAATGGGTTAATTATATTTTGCAAACAACTTGGATCCAATACGAGACGCCGAACTAGGGATCTCGTCGGGATAAAAGATGTCTGCCACTAAATTAACAAGTTTAACCCTTTCCCTCATATAAACGCATTTTCACGCATTTGCAAACATAGTATACCCAGATCAGACGGCTCCGATAGGAGCCGTCTGATCTGGGTCTACTCTGTTTGCTAATGGAATTAGATAGACGTTTCTTTACTTTCTAAAATAGCTACAATGTTCCAGCTTCTATATTTCATTATAAATATTTAGTCTATTATTATTCAGTAGGTATTGGAATTTGGAATAATCATAGAACAGGAGATCCCAACGCCAGAGAATCGAATCATGTTTACTGGTGTAACCCTTTAGTTGAGTCTGAGCTCGTTCTCAAGTTTTTGATTGGTCAGATTTGAGCCTTTGGCTCGAATCTGACCAATCAAAAACTTGAGAACAAACTCAGACTCAACTAAAAAGCTTTATACGAGGATACGGATAATGTAAGAATGAAAATGATTCTATATCTACAATTAGATTTTTTTGTAGTATCAAACAGCTTGGATGCGTTTGATCGGAGTCTACTCTGTTTGCAAATGCTCGAAAAAGCGTTTATATGAAGGAAAGGGTTAACCTTCAATGTCATGATATGGGCATCGATAAGACAGAAAAACAAATCCCACCAATCGCGGTCATTCATGATAAGTCTGTGATGAACTTCGTTCATGACCTTTACTATCGCTTAACCTTACTTCATGAATATTCATATAAGAAATAATGAGTATTTTCATATTAATTAGCTGTAGTTTTATAATGGCATATAAATACAAACATTTAGGCATGACAGAAAAACTGTAGAATTGGACTTTATTATTGCATAAGCAAACAGAGCAGACCCTGTAAGAGCCGTCTGATTTTATTCTAATCTGATATCAAATGTGCTAAAAGGCGTATTTATAGAGTAAAGGGTAGGAAACATGACATCCTGAACAATTAACTAATTTTATTAACACTTTCCCTTATGCATCTGTAAACAGAGTAGACCAAGATCAAACGGCTCCTATAGGAGCCGTCTGATCAGGGTCTGCTCTGTTTGCTAATGGTGTAATATAGATCTGATTCTACCGCTTTTGCCTGAGCCAAAATGTCCTGTGTGCATATGCCATTATAAAATATAATCTAATTAATATCCATGACGTCATTATTTCTTACATGAATATGCAAAAGGGAAAGGGTTAAGACTAAATAACACATGCCTTTTAGACAAGGCAGACTCTATACTATCCCATAAGCAAACAGAATAGACCCTGATCTGATCTACTCTGTACGCACAGTAAAATCTCGAAAGATCAAAACTTTAGTACTTAAGTACTGAGAACTTTTTTTGCAAGTGACTGCTTAATGCAAGATAAAAGTCACCCAGAAAGCTTTTGGATGACATTCACCCTGCGTTAAGCTACCACTTGTCTTAACCCATTCCCTTATATTGACGACTTTTGACGACTCTGTAAAAGTCACTTTGTGAAACAGTTGTGATAAATAGAGCATTTGCTCCTATAGGAGCAAATGCTCTATTTATCACAATGGTTTCAAACTACAAAATTCTAAATTTTTCCTTTTCTCTAGTTAATGCTCCTTTTCGGTAGATTTATTCAAAGAGGTTGTATCTAAAAATAGTCTATCAGGGAATGGGTTAAACACCGATAATGATACAGTAAAAGTCCTCTAAACCGGACGTTAAATGTAGTATATATTTCGGTCTTGGAGACAGGTGGCAGCTTGATGCATGGTGAAAGTCACCTCGCATGCCTAAAACTATCTACATTCTCCTCTCTAGAATTCCAGCTTAGAAGGGTTTTACTGTATTTGTTTTAGTGTTCGAATTATCGGGGTTTTACTCAACGTAAAAAATGAGTCTCCACCAGGTAAAAGGGTTCAAACAAAGTATTTACAAACAAATGGAGTCTAGATCCATGTAAAATGTAAATATCGGGACACGCTACACTTAGTACAAATGTACTGGGTTGTTTGCAGGGACACGCAGTGGAAGGAACACAAAATGTAATTTATACACAATACAGTGGAATTTGAATTGGCTTGATCTTAGTTGTGTACTAAACATAGCAGAGACTCTATACACAGGTTGCTTAACCTGTAGCCTGCTGAACATTCATGGAGGAAATAATGACGTCATGAATATTAATAAGATTATGTTTTTATAATGGCTTATGAACACATGACATTTTGCCCCAGGCAGAAGCTATAGAATCAGATATATATTACACCAAAGGCAAACAGAGCAGACCCTGATCAGACGGCTCCTATAGGAGCCGTCTGATCTGGGTCTTCTCTGTTTGTAGATGCGTCAAAATGTACTTACATAAGGGAAAGGATTAACCTTTAGCCTGCTGAACAAACTTCTTCTGTAAGCAGAAAATGTCATCGACTTCAGTTGCTATAGTTGATTTATCTTGCATTTCTTTTTCATCAACAGAAAAAGTGTAACATAACAAACAGTGCAGACCTGGGTGAGAGGGCTTCTTATGATCCCTCTCATCTGGGTCAACACAGTTTGCAAAGGACATTAGTGACGGGTTTCCCGCACTGGAAAGGGTTACGTAGCCAGTTACTGATTCAACAAAAGCAGCTGGTCGCTTACTGCGTGTCAAAAGAAATGCAGACACATCCTTTGGTATTTTCTGCAATACTTCAACCTGCATTAACCTCATTCTGTTCTAGACTATTTTTAGACCCAGTCTATTTGATTAAATCTACCGAAAACGGGCATTTACTAGAGAAAATTAAAAGTTTAGAATTGTATAGTTTTGAAACCATTGTGATAAATAGAGCATTTGCTCCTGTGGAGCAAATGCTCTATTTATCACAATGGTTTCAGATAATGACTTTTACAGAGGGGTCAAAAAGCGTCAATATGGGGGAATGGGTTAACTTTCTACATTTCTTAAAGATTCCAATTTGTACTTATGTCTACGTTGTTTGGCATAGGTTGTACTGCACACCATAACCAGCTGCTTGGTGGGAACGCGGGTATAGCGATAAGATATACAGTAAAACCCCTTTTAACTAGATTCTAGTAGAGAAGAATTTAAATACTTGTAGGGAGGTGGCCGCTTAATGCAGGATGAAAGACATATAGAAAGCTCTTAGAGGAGCTTTCTGTATGACTTTCATCCTGCATTAAGCTGCCATCTTTCTCCGAAAGCAATATTCACACTAAATTGAGCGTCTGGTTTAGGGGGTGGGTGTTAATGTACATGTAAATACGTTTTACAGATCCGACATTCCAGTCTAACAAGGGTCTGTGTTATCTGTTGCTCATATAAAACACCTCCTCTAACAGGGGTCTTCATTATCGGTCATTCGTTTAAAACAAAGCATCTCACAAGGGTCTATATTATCTGTCACTCATCTGAAACAATGCATCTAAGAAGGGTCAAAACTATCTGTCACTAATTATCTGTCATCAATGGTCTACATTATCTGCAACTCATCTGAAATACGACCTGAGCTCTTTAACAATGGTCTACATTACATGCCACTCATCTGCATTAATGTATCTACCAAGGGTCTAGTTTATGTCATTCATCTGAGACAAGACATCTAACAAGAGTTTAAATTATATGTCACTCATATAAACAAGGCTTCTAACAAGAGTTTAAATGATCTGTCACTCATATAAACAAGGCATCTAACAAGAGTTTAAATGATCTGTCACTCATATAAACAAGGCATCTAACAAGAGTTTAAATGATCTGTCACCCATGTAAACAAGACATCTAACAAGAGTTTAAATGACCTGTCACTCATATAAACAAGACATCTAACAAGAGTTTAAATGATCTGTCACTCATATAAACAAGGCATCTAACAAGAGTTTAAATGATCTGTCACTCATATAAACAAGGCATCTAACAAGAGTTTAAATGATCTGTCACTCATATAAACAAGGCATCTAACAAGAGTTTAAATGATCTGTCACCCATATAAACAAGACATCTAACAAGAGTTTAAATTATATGTCACTCATATAAACAAGTTATCTAACAAGAGTTTAAATGATCTGTCACTCATATAAACAAGGCATCTAACAAGGGTCTGCATTGACTATAACCGATCTAAAACACGACATCTAACAATGGTCTGTATTAACTATCACTCATCTAAAACACGACATCTAACAACAAGAGTCTACATTATCCGTCTCTCATCTGAATCAAAGCATCTAACAATGGTCTTCATTATATTCCACTCATCTGAAACACGACATGTAACCAGGGTTTATATCGCCTATCATTCACATGGAACCATATAACCAGGATTTATATGACTGTGTATTATATGTCACTCATATAATATGACATGACATCTAATAGAACGACAGATAAAAGTGCGCGAACTCAAATACTAAAATCGTCATTTCTCCACCAAACCCCATACTGTGACCACTCTTTAGAATCGTCTCTTCGAGACGATTCTAAAGAGTGGTCACACTATAGGATTTGGTGGAGAAATAAAGGATTTATTCTTGAAAATGTTTAAAGTTACGCATCTTATCTGGAGCTCTGATCTAATAAGTATCACAAAAATATACATATATCTGCTCAAACTTAGATCTTGATCAACGTTTACTTACACTTGATGCGTTCAAGCTTTTGGGAAACTAGAGTTCGCGTGTTAAACAGCCCAGTTACTAGGTGTCTCATCTGGGCCTGCTATCAGAAATTATGATATTATTATCATAACATCAAACGAAACTGGGTCATTGTATTTTTACATTACAGTGTATTATATTGATAAAATTATCTCTAGACGAAGTGTACAGAAGTCATAGATGCTGAACCTTTTACATGTATCTGATAGGGACGCTGCTTCACGCCTATGCAATCAGAGTAGACCCAGGTCAGACAGCTTTTACAGGAGCCGTCTGATCAGAATCTACTTATGGGACTATAGAGAAATGTATTGTTTATAATGGCATTATAAGAATGCATGGTGCCATGTCATGGTGCCAGTATATCTTAAATGAAAATTATTGAGGGAAAATGTTAATTATCAGCGATAGGTCCATGGTCCGGGAGAACGGGGGACAATCGGACAAACATCTCACTAGCTATAGTAATGTCTCAGCCTTTAACCCTTTCGGCGCCAAATTTCTAATTGTCGTCTGCAATGCAATGTTTGTTAAGTCATTCGGTAAAATAAGGAGATGAGATAAATAAATGCAAATTTCAAAGGAATAAAGCACAGATATAGAAGTAGTTTGAGACAAAAAGTGAAGTCCCTGATCAAGGCGGCGTCTGATCTGGGACTGCGCTATTTTGTCGTAGTGCATTTATGCGACATCGGCGGTGAAATGGTTAAATTTTCTCTAGTGAGCAAAACAGGCATTTGCACGGTTTTATCTGTTTGGTTATGTATTAACCCATTCCTTCATATTGACGCCTTTTAGCACCCCTGTAAACGTCATTTGTTGAAGCCATTGTGATAAATAAAGCATTTGCCACATACGTGTAGAAGCAAATGCTCTATTTATCACAATGGTTTCAAAATTCTAAAGTTTCCTTTTCTCTAGTAAATGTTCCTTTCCGGTAGAGGTGGGGTCTAAAAATAGCCTATGATGGAATGGGTTAACTGGTAGATATTTCAACAACCTGGTATAGCTTTACGAGGGTATTTGTCACGATAACATACGGTTTGAATTATATATATTTATCTCTTTCACAACCGACGCCGACGGGAGGCAACTCACGGGACTTGCTAGAATGGGCGTTTACGCGATTACGTTTGCAAACCAGATGGATCCAGACGAGACGAAACTCGTTATTGTCCAAACTGTTAGGCACACGTCTTACGTTTCAGAGATGGTATTGAAGGAAAATTCGTCTGACACTTAACACATTACCCCCTAGTGACGCATTTTTGCGCCTCTATAAAATTCACATTGTGAAACTATTGTCATAAATAGAGCATTTGCTCCTATAGGAGCAAATGCTCTATTTAGCACAATGGTTTCAAACTACACAATTATATTTGTTTCATTATCTCTAGTTAATGCTCCTTTTCGGTAGATTTATAAGAAAAGGCTGGATCTAAAAATAGCCTAGGAGAAAATGAGTTAAAGCAGACGGGATGGTTAGCAGACACAAATTATCAGTCATCAAAAGAGATATTAAATAGTATTAACGTTATTGTTTTAACCTTTCCCTAATAGTGAACATGTATATATGAATTGATCTCTGCATGAATATTCATTAGGCAATTTTCATTTTCACCGGGTAGAAATTGCAAGGGACAGCCTGGCTAAGACAAAAACTGTAGGATCAGATATGTAAATTTTATCATTAGAGAACAGGACAGACCCTGAACAGACGGCTCCTAAGGCGTTTCGTAATAGTGCCAAAGAATCTAAGATTCTAAGAATAGTACATTTTTGATATACAATACGCGAAACGCTATTATTCAGTATAAGTTAAACCCCTCTAAACCTGAAGTTCAATTTAGTATAAATATCAATATCGGTCTTGGAGACAGGTGACAGCTTAATGCATGACTTTCACCCTGCATTAAGGAGCCACCTGCTAAAAAGTATCTATTTTTTTCTCTACTAGAAGAATTCCGGTTTAGAGGGGTGTTACTGTACTGCTGTTTAGCAAATAAGCTCTTGTACAGTAAACCCCTTTAAAACCACCACCAAAAGCTGTCTAATTATGAGTCTGTCAGGCAGGTAGTCACTTAATGCAGGATGAAAGTAATCCAGAAAGCTCCTGTAGGAGCTTTCTGCGTTACTTTCATCCTGCATTAAGCAACTACCTGCTGTTAAAGACATATGTATTCATAAAGAGATCGCTTTTGAGGGGATTACTGTTTATGGATGTATTATTGTGTTTCCATATCATTACATGTTCTTTGTTCATCTTTTCTCTTCGTCTTTGCAGATATATTAAACTGACGGATATGAAGTAAGGATCTGTATAGAGTATCCCAATAAAGAAATTGAATTGAATTGAACCGAAGTAAATAAAAACAAACATGCGCGAACATACGATTACGTTTTTAATAATGAAGAGACTGTGTCCTGACACATTTGACCTGGTCGTTATTTCATTCATGCATTTCAAAGCGTGACCTAGTTGTAGTTATTGAATGACCTATAATAAAACTGTCGATTCAGCTGATCGAATATTTTCGATAAACAGCCAATGAAATTCTCTGTAACAATATTAAAGCGGAAATAATCTGTAAATTAGTAGGGAAAATTTTAAACCGTGCTCACGTGACGCCTGCGGCAAACCACCTCGAGATCACACTGTTTTGTAACATGAATATACAGTAACCCCCTCCCCCGCTAATACGACCATTTAAAAGAGGTATAATTCTAGGTGCTAGATGTAGGTGGTAGCTTAATGCAGGACATAAGTAATGCAGAAAGCTCCTAGAGGAACTTTCTGCATTACGTTTGTCCTGCATTAAGCAACCACCTGCTTATAAAGGCGCCCATGTTTGTTCATTAAGTGGTCGCATTAGAGGGGTTTACTGTGTGTTAACGCTTCTCCCACTATCCGCGACTTGAATCACATGTCCAAAACCCAGATGAGACGCCGAGTACCTCGGCGTCTCATCAGGACCCAAGCTGTTTGACACTCGGTCAATAGTCTTTTAAAAGGCCTAATTATTTTTTTCTTCGCGGGGGGAATGGTTGATACCGTAGTACAACTGATCAGTTCCACGAAAGATATTTACCCTGTTGAATATTCATGTAAGAAATAATGGTACCGTGCATATTTTTAACTGATATATTAGAATGGCAAGTATTCACTGGATTTTGTAGTATTGATGAAAACCGTAGAGTCAGATCTGTAATATTTTCATAAGCAAACAGAGCAGATCTTGATCAGATGGCTCCTATAGGAGCCATCTGATCTGGGTCTACTCTGTTTGTAAAGGCGTGAACATGCATTTATATGAAGGAAACAGTGAACCCTTTCCCTGTTCTATGTTTATTACAAATTCCAGTACCTCCTGAATAGTTATGGACAAAATATTTATAATGAAATTAAGGAAGGTGGAGCATTGTAGCCGTTTTAGAAGGCATAGAAACAGATCTATCAAATTCCATTAGCAAACAGAGCAGACCATGAACCTATAAGAACCGTCTGATCTGGGTCTACTCCATTTGCAGATGCGTGAAAAACGTTTATATAGGGAAAGGGTTAATGAAATAAACGTTTGTGTTTTATTTTTCAGATACACGTTTTCTAGCTGAGAGTGGCAACGAAGCTCCTAATGGTGTTCTTCAGAGATTCGGAAGATCCCAATCCATGTGGAATGTGCACACCCGTCAAGTATCCATTGCCAGGTCCAATTCTTCCGGGTCGTCATGGAGTCTAACGGAAAGTACAGAAGGCGGAGTTGCCCGAAAACTCCGTCGAAAGAGCAAGAAACCAGTCGAAGCGCTACGATTCAGTCGCACGCCATGTTTGAGCGGAGATATTGACGCGGTGGACAGTCAAGGGCGGTCACTATTGTTCTACGCAGTACGATACGGACAAGAAGATCCAACTCGTTTGCTGTTACAAGCAGGGTGTTTCATAAATCAACAGGACAATCAAGGACTCACGCCATTGCACGAGGCAATCGCAACTTGTCATTTAGATATTGCCGGACTTCTGCTTAATGAAGGTATGCCGCATGATTTAACCATTTTACCGCCAGTGTCGCAAAAATGCACCACGACAAATAGTGCAGTCCCAGATCAGATTATAAAGTTTGCATATTATAATCAAACTTAATGTGGTAAAAGTCATGCTTTAGCATGCATATGCATTTCGTGATGTCTGCCTTTAACCCATTACCTCATAGGCTATTTTTAGACCAAACCTTTTTTGGATAAATCTACCGAAAAGGAGCAGTTATTAGGGGAAAGGAAAAACTTAGAATGGTGTAGTTGTAGTTTTGAAAACCATTGTGATAAATAGAGCATTTGCCCCATCGGGGCAAATGCTCTATTTATCACAATGGTTTCAGAAAGTGACTTTTACAAAGGCACCAAAAGGCGTCAATACGTGGGAATGGGTTAAATGAGACTAAATACACATGTACCTATACTATACCTGTATCTACTTTCAGGCGAGGCGGACCCGAACGTAACGGACAACAGCGGCGAGACTCCGCTTCATTTTGCGGTCGCCCGCGGGAACATCGAGGCTGTCCAGCTTCTGCATAAACACGGTGAGTCATTTGTTCTGCGAATTCGTGATAACCAGACACAAAGAAGAACCTCCTTGATATGACCACTAATGAATACACAATGGTATTAATAAAAAACAACTAATAGTCTTAATGCTTTATCTGATAAGAAACATTTGAAGGCCTTGCAAACAGAATAGACCCAGATGAGATGGCTCATGTAAAAGTCGCGGGAACAAGGTATATTTTTTCATGTGAGGGGGTTCGCAAAAGAAAACTGTTGATGAAATTTTTGACAATGAATAGAGTATAGCAAACAGTGCATACTGTGATAAGAGTTGTAGCATATATAGGATCTAGAAATCTTGTTTATTAGCCCATTCTCTCCTTCTGACGCATTTTGGCGCCTCTGCAAAAGTCACTTTTTGAAACCATTTTAATAAACAGAGCATTTACTCATATGGAGCAAATGCTCTATTTATCACAATGGTTTCAAAACTACACCATTCTAAAATTCTCCTTTTCTAAAGTTAATGCTCTTTTTTGTAGAATAACGTAGTGGGGAATGAGTTAATGCGGTAAGATAGTAATGCAAAAAACTTTCTTTTAGATCTAAGAGAAGTGGCATGTTTATAAGAACATTCCGGGTTATATTGTTTTGTAAATGCGACAGATAAAAGAGTACCCTTTACACTCGATCCTTTTAGTTGAGGACAACATGCCAAACCGAACATTTTATTTGTTGTGCTGCGTTGTGTACTGCGTAATTTGAATAATTAAATCAACATGCGTCAAAATATAGACACCAAATATAGACGAACTATGAAACCATATAAAATTCCAAACCAAATTCTGGATAATTTTCGGATCAATCTTATTTACTGCTCTTACAGACTGCCATATTTGGCCATGGCATAAACTATAGATTTACATGTACATTTGTATATCTATATTATATCATAAGACAGAGCAGAGCAGACCCTGATAGAATCGTCTAATCAAGGTCTACTTTGTTTGCTAAGACGCAGAAAGGTCTATATATGGTGTAAAGGGTTACAATAAGTATATGATAGTTATATACTTTCTAGTTACCGCATCGTTAGTACGATTACTCAAAAGAATTCTAGATTTTCAAAACAGGTGGTAGCTCAATACAGGAAAAATATACAGAAGGCTCCTACTTTTGCGCTGCATTAAGCAACCACCTCCTATGTTAATGAATTATGTAATTCTGTTAAGTTAAAAGTTTCCTGGTTATAAGAGACAGGTCTGTTAATTATAGTGTTAACCCATTGCCTTATGTTCATCTGTATCTTAACCCAATTCCTCATATTGGCACCTTTTGACACACCTGCAAAGGTCACCTTTTGAAACCATTGTGATAAATAGAGCATTTACTCCATAGGAGCAAATGCTCTGTTTATCACAATGGTTCAAAACTACGCAATTCTAAATTTTCCTTTCTTCTAGTAAATGTTCCTTTTCAGTAGATTTGTTGAAACTGATTGAAAGAGGTTGGGTCTAAAAATAGAATATTAGGGAATGGATTAAGAAGTGTTACATACATCTATAGTCAACAGTTAAACCCATATGGTTTAAGAGATAGTTTCCTTCAATACATATATACGACCTCAGCAAACGACCATAACTCCAGAACAAAGAAACGAGAGAAATTAGGAACGAATGAACCAACAAACAAACAAGCAAACATGATCAGGGTCCCCATTGTTTGTTATGTTTGAAAGTAAAATGCTATACGTGACGTCACAACAGTTAACCGATGTCTACACTGCTGGAAAAGTCACGAACAACCTCGAATGGGGTTAATAACTTTGGGTTGTTATCTTGCCAGTTTAACTGAATGCCCTCTGTTTGATAATTGAGTTTACAAATGGTTTGGTCGCCTGCCATTTTGACCTTGTTGAATTCAACACAAGAGGATAGAGAGATTTCGGATTTCTATAAACAGTAAATCCTCTATACGGCGAGTCTGAATCTGGGAATTTCCATATATAGTAAAACTACTCTAAACCGGACGTTAATTTTTGTATAAATATCGGTCTTGGAGACAGTTGGCAGCTTGATGCAGGGTGAAAGTCATGCAGAAAGCTGATAGATAAGCTTTCTGCATGACTTTCACCCGGCATCAAGCAGCCACCTGCCTAAAAGTATCTAAATTCTTCCCTACTGGAATTCGGAGTTTGGAGGGGTTTTGCAGTAGATTGTAGCTTACTACAGGGATTTGTTCATTGCATTCTTTAGAGCATTTCATGAATATTCATGTAGAAAATAATTATATCATGAATATTACTTTCGGTAATGCCTAGATCACGCATTCACGGATTTGATGCCGGATTAGCTAAGGATACGACCCGGCATCATTCGTGGCAATCTGTATTGGTCCGTAGCTTTCCGTATTTTAGCCGTAGTCTTACGTAGTAGTACTTCTATATTCGCAGCTTTCTGAATTTTAGCCGTAGTCATACGTAGTAGTACTTGTGACAATTTTTTAACATGTTCAAAATTTGATCACGGACCAAACAGCCACAGTACACCCGTACTATTGCGTATTAGACCGTTCTTATTCGTACTACCTTTTACTATACCGTAGCAAACCGTGGTTCATCCGCAGTGCACATACCCTGACACGTGTCGTTCCGTATTAAACCGTGTTATTTCCATATTAAACCGTATGACTACGGCTAAAATACGGAACGCTACGGACCAGTACAGATTGCCACGAATGATGCCGGATCCTATCCGTAGCTAATCCGGCGTCAAATCCGTGAATGTGTGACCGCAAAGCCCGTTGCCACACCATTGTGTGCATCCGTAGCGCACCATGGAAATTGGCATTTCCGGGGTCATCCGTGAGATTTAATCCGTAGTGGAACCGGCAAGGTGATTCGTGAATGTGTGACCTAGGCATAACGGCACCTGAACACATGAAACTTTGTCCAAGGCAGAAACCGCGCAATCAGATCTTGAAACTTGTAAAAGCAAATAGAGAAGACTTCTGATCAGATAACTCTAACTGATAACTGGAGCTGGCTGAATTTTGTTTACAAATGTATTAACCCTTTACTCCATAAGTACGCCTTTCTACGCCTTTGCAAACAGAGTAGACCCAGATCAGACGGCTCCTATAGGAGCCGTCTGATCAGGGTCTGCTCTGTTTGCTTATGATATAATATAGATATGAGTCTACAGGTTATGCCATGGCCACAAATTTCTATATCCATGTACTATTATAACAAAAATATATTCAATATTATGACGTCATAAGTTCTTACATGACTATTCATAGAGTAAAGGGTTAAAGGCGTATCCATAAAATTTATGTTTACAATTCTGTAGATTTATATATTAACCATTTCCCTCATGAATATCATATGAAAATAGTCACATCATTACGGAAGCCCATTAGGGACATGTGTCTTATTTTTTATTTATAACGTCTTGCGTTTTACATCATGAATAATAATAATATTATTTTAATAGCATGTAAACACAGGAATAGTAAGTAATGACAGAAAATGTAATTAGGTCCATAATATTCCTTAAACAAACAGAACATACCCTGATCAGACAGTCCTACAGGAGCCTTCTGATCTCGGTCTACTCTGTTTGAAGCGACGTATAACGGCGTATTTATCGGGTAAATGGTTAAATGATTGTAATTGTATTTGTGAACTGCCTCACAACATAACAATCCGAACCCGGACTGTCCCAGTTTGTGCAATATAGATTGGTATCCGTTCTAAAAGTGCAATGTGTATACAGTAAACCCCTATAAACCGGACGATCAATTTAGTATAAATATCGGCCTTGGAGACAGGTGGCAACTTAATGCAGGGTGAACGTCCTATGAGATTTCTGCATGACTTTCAATCTGATTTAAGCAGCCGCCTGCCTAAATGTATCCAAATTCTTCTCCATTATAATTCCGGTTTAGAGGGGATTTACTGTACAGGTAAAGCTTTTTACAGCGAACCCTAAACCACTTTCCTAATGAATATTTGTGCATGAAGTGATCACTTCATGAATATTCAATAACTATTTCAATAAGCCTAAAACTATTAGATCAGTATCCATGCTTATAAAACTTTTTAGTTGAGTCTGAGTTCGTTCTCAAGTTTTTGATTGGTCAGATTTGAGCCTTTGGCTCAAATCTGACCAATCAAAAGCTTGAGAACTCAAATCTGACCAATCAAAAGCTTGATAACAAACTCAGACGGATAAAGACAGACATCGGAGTTTGACGTTGCAAAATTATTTAACTATTTAATAAATTATTCAATAAATATTCATGAGGTAAAGGGTTAACCCTTTATTCCATAAATACGCATTTCTACGCCTTTGCAAACAGAGTAGACCCAGATCAGACGGCTCCTTTAGGAGCCGTCTGATCTGGATCTGCTCTGTTTGCTTACGATATAATATAGATATGATTCTACAGTTTCTGCCATAGCCAAAAATCCATGTGTCTTTGTTCTATTATAATCGAATAATTTAACTAATAATCATGACGTCATTATTTCGTACATGAATATTCACTAGGTAAAGGGTTAAAGAGGGTCTACTATACACTTGTTACTAGGCGCACCTGAAATGAATGAATAAGAAGAGGGGGCAAATGTCTCTTGGCACGAAATTTGATGTAGTGAATAGATTTGGTCCTGCCCGGCAATAAACAAAACTAACAAGCTCTAGATATCATTAATTTTGTGAACTTTTTGCACTCTAAGGAAGTGTCGACTGCACATAAAATTCTTATCTGCTACAGTTTATAAAGTCGGACTTTTTTCATTCTTAATTTTTAAAACAAAGTACAATTAGAGTGTAACACAAGTTTGATCCCGTGGAGGAGATGTGGTGATCGGCGTCTGATCTGAATATAAACTGTTTTCACATTTTATCGCAAAATCACGGCTAGAATGCAAACTGTTTAACTATTCTCATGATAAGTGATTTACAAACAGCTTAAACACAGACGAGACGCCGAGAAACTCGGCGTTTAACCCTTTCACCGCCGAAGTCGCATAAATGCACCACGACAAATAGTGCAGTCCCAGATCAGACGCCGCCTTTTCAAGACGGCGTCTGATCAGGGACTTCACTATTTGTCCCAGTCTCTATTTCTATATATGTGCTTTATTCTTTTGAGATTTGGAATTATTTATCTCATTTCCTTATTTTACCGAATGATTTAACAAAATTTGGATTGCAGACGACAATAAGAAATTTAGCGCCGAAAGGGTTAATCAGCATCGGAACTGTTATGACGCAATGTAAATATAATTTTTCTCAAAACTTTGGTCGAATCGGAAATCAGAAATTGAGCAGACATTATTTTTTTAACATGAAACATTATTTTCATGCCAAATTTTGTTGTCTGTCAAAGTAACAAACAGTTTGGATCCTGACTGTTTGCATAGGTAATCACAGATGCGACTTTGGCAGCGAAAGAATTAATTAACCCTTCGCTTGCTGTTCACGTCAATATACCTACCTGTAAATAGTGAAGACCCAGATGAGACAGCTCCTGCAGGAGCTGTCTCATCAGGGTCTGCACTATTTACAAGTTGATTGTGCAACCAGTGCACTCCACAGCAGTGATTGCACAGCGAAATACGTGTACACAGTGAAGATATATGTAATTATACAACAGGACATGGGTAAAGAAGGAGAAATGTATTTTAAAAATCAGCAAGAGAAGGATTAAGTGCATGAGTTCAACATTGTTGACATATACGAACTGAACGAGTGCTAGTTTATCACGATTGAATCAATATGATATCACCAAATGCACACATGCTTTGTACCGTATTTGACATGGTGTGCCTAGCAACACGAACATTTGATCTACTTTCTTTAGACTGTGACCATCAGCAATTTCAATCGGAAATCTTCGTATAATTCCGGCAAACCAATTACATGTACAGTAAAGCCCCTCTAAACCGAGCTTTAAACTTAGAATAAATATCGGTCTTGGAGACAGGTGGCAGCTTAACCCTTTCGCTGCCAAACTCTGTCGTCTGCTAACTTTGTCATCTGCTACAAATTTTCATTCTTTTGATGTTCTTCATTTTTGTTTCAAAAACATAGTAACAGTAACAAACAGTT